>CM053411.1:4923748-4936649 GCA_028644305.1 Xerus rutilus
AAGGTTCAGATGATTGTCAGCACGTTTTAGCAATAAGCATTTATAATTAAGGTATGTTCGTTGTGTTGCTGGACATACAGCCATCACACACTTAATAGACTGTGCTAGAGTGTGAATAGAACTTTATGCGCTGGGAAACCAAAAAGAGTTCATGAACTTGGCTTTGTTGAGATATTTCTTTATTTGCAGTGGTCTAGAACCAAACCTGAATATCCCCCAAGGTGTGCTTGGAAAAGGAGTTTGTTAGGTCAATGTTCTTGTCATTTCTTATTCTCTTAATTTATTGGATTCAAGTTTAGTGTCTCTTGTCATTCATTCACAGAAATACCTCTTTGGGATCATTCAATTTCTTTGTGATACTATTGCTAGATATATTCTACTCCTATATGTTATAGTTACATCAACACTATTACTTAATATTATTTGATGCAATTACATTTAAATCAGTTCAAAGAATAAAGGAGAAGAAATATGCAAATATATTCCATCATATAATGACCTTTAATGATGTCCATTTTTTGTGTCTGTGAATTTGAATTTCTTGTGTCACTTGCTTTCAACCTGAAGAACGTCATGTAATAATATATCATGTAAGACAGGTCTGATCACAGAGAAATCTCTCATTTCTGTTTATCTAGGCATGTCTTTTGGCTACATTTTTAAAAATTAATAAATCTTATTTTTATAGTAAGTTTGTGCTCACAGTAAAGTTGAGTTGAAAGCATAGAGAATTCCTGTATACCTCTGTCCCAACACAAGCACCATCTTCCCGACTATCAAAATCTTACACTGTGGGACTACAGTTGTAATAACTGATTAACCTACATTGATACATCATTATTATCCAAAGTACATAGTTTACCTTGGGATTTGTGGTGTACATTCTGTGGGTTTTGATAGATGGGTAATGACATGTTTCCACCATTGTGGTGTCATACAGAATAGCTTCATTGCCTTAGGGAGCCTCTATCTTCTGCCTATTTCATCTCCATTTTTGAAAGATAATTTACTGGGTATAAGATCCTTGACTTATGGTATATTCCCTGCAGTTCTTGAACAATGCCATTCCACTACTTCTCGCCTTCTTTGCTTCTCATGAAATAAACTGACAATCTTCTTGTGATTCTTTGTATCTGATTATCTGATGACTTTTTATTTTTCTTTTTTGCAGCTTTCAACATTTTGACTGACTGGTTGTGGAACTCCTTGTTTTTATCTAACTTGGAGTTCATTGAGCTTCTTAGACATGTTTATAATACTTTTTATCAAAATGTGAAATTTCTGGTTCACTATTTCTGTGAACATGTTTTTCCTGTTCTTTCTTTCCTCTCCTCTCCTGGTACTCTGTTGACATGTTTAATAGTTTTCCATATTTCTTTGAGTTTCTATTCATTTTTGATGGTTCTTTTTTCATCCTGTTGAACACTTTGTATCAGTTGATCTTAAAGTGCACTGATTCTTTCTTCCATCAGTTCAAATATAATGATGGGTCCATTCTCTAAATTTTTATTTCAATCATTATAACCTAATCATTCTTTACAGGCTGTGGATCCTGTGTGTGGCTCATAATCACAGTGGCAGAGGCATATGTGGACAATTGGCTTTTCCATGATTTAACATGGAATACTTAACATTTGGCCAAACCCAGTTAATTAAAAGAGTTAAAAAAAAAACTCCAGACTGAAAGTGTGATTCAGCTCAAACTGAAAAAGAGTAAAAGCCACCTTTCTGTTAATCCAGCTGGAAGAACAGACTCAGACAAAGGTAACTGGAATGTTCACAGAATACACCTTGTCTCCAAGGTAATGCTGCAGCTGAAAAGTGTCACAACAGTGCTCTTTTGAGTGGTCACTGCTTTCTTATCAACCATGTCCCAGACTTGCTTTGTTACATCCATCTTTTACCAGAGACACCCAAACGCTAGGCCATTCTTTCTTGCTTGTGACAGCATCCCAAACCCGACATAACACCATTTTTCCTAATCCTTCCCTGGAAACAGCAGCCAGAACAGAATTGCTCCTACTTCCCTTAGACCCTCCTCAGAATCTTCAGTGGGAGCTCAGACCTTCTCAGTCTCCTCTTTGTTACTGAATAGCATCTCACAACTCCTTCAGAATGCTTGCTCTCAATTTATCAAGTCCATAAATACAGTTTTGTTGGATTATTGGCTTATCCTTGGTGTTCTTTGACTATTGAAGTTTTTAACAGAAAGAAAATGATCCCCTAGCCCTGTATTTGGGGGAGGAGAGAGTGGCAATGGTTGGTGGGTTACGTGTTTGTTTTTAATGAATTTGACTAGATTACCAACTTTTGATTTCAGATCATGAAAAGGAACCCAGAATACCCGCAGGTGACAGAACGGAGGAGGCATAGAATGGCTTAATAGAAAAAATGACCCCCCAAGAAGTATGGAGCTACAGAGAAGGATGGAGGACTATTGTTCTGAAAATGTTTAAGGTAACGAGAAAGATCTCTCCTCAAGGCATCCAGGAATACCTGGTGTGCTGGAGACTGAGCAGCCTCTCCCATTCCAACTTTTTCCTTATGGAAATATTCAAGAAAGAGAGAGGAAAAAAAAAGGTGCAACATTTGGAGACAAGATTATGAATGAAGAGGGATTTTTAGCCTGGTCTAAAAGTCCGGCCATGAAAGCCCATGAAAGGGATGTCCCTGGAGGAAAGGGAGGCAATGGAAGGAACTATGGGGAACGGGATTCCAGGTAGCATGGAGCTCTTCTCCTCTGCAGCAGAAGCTTAGCAGCTGGCAGCCTATATGGTGACCAGGCACATGGGGAGTACTTGGGTCCATGGGATTGGTCTGCTTTTAGGAATCCACTGGCTGAGGCACTGCCCTGAAGTGACCACACATCCAGTCATGATTGACTTGAGTGCTGTGCTTGGCCTGCAGCAGGTAAGGCCTTGGTAGACCAGATGCCTAATCTAAAGCCCCAGGTTGACAGAGGCAGTGCTCAGAGGTAGCTCTGAAGCTATCTGGCGTCCCTGATGAGGATGCCAACTACATTAGGTCTCTCTCTTCTTAAGGGTCATCTCAAGCCATTTGGTTTGTCAGCAATCCATAGGACCTCACCGGAATTCAATTTAATTAAGATCCCACCCTGTATTAAGTGTGTAAGAACTGTACGCAGAGCCCTGGCCTGACGGTGGAGACCCCTCAGATGCGGAGGGGAAGGGATGCTTTGGATCTTGCTGGTGGAGCTCCTTCCAGACCTTTGAGGGTCCTCATGGTGTTTTAATGTGTGGGAAAGAAGACAGATTAAGAAGAGTAATGAAGACACAGTGTACAGAGCACTAGAGGAGAACGTCAAGGGAACTCTATCAACCGTGGTCAATGGAGTCCCTGTTGAAAATCTCTTCACTAAGCTGGAATCGAGAAGTGCGGCCCCCACATCACGTCCCCCTCCCTACAGTGGGAGGATACAGAACCAATCATTCGTAAGTCACTCACATGCTCAGGGTCCCAAAGAAATTCAAAACAGTTTTTTTTAAAACCTCAAGTTTCAGTCACCTCTTCTCCCTCTTTCAGAGAATGTTCTGGAAAGAAGTCTCCTTACTATTTAACTGTCTCTTTTTGCCCAGGATCTTTTCAACAGACCCAGGCCCTTCGCTGTGGCTTCCTGAGGAAACCCCTCATTTCCAACTATTCTTGGAGTTACAGGGTCACAAACTCCTCTCCTTCCTCTCTGGGGCAATCTAGTCCAGAGGATTCCACCTCTTCTCCCTGGTCCCCAGTTTCAGTAGACAGTCATCACATTCCACTCAAATCCAGAGGGGAAGAGATGCTTTGGATCTTGCTAATAGAGCACATTCCAGATCCTCAAAGGGCTTCTACACTATTCACATCCTCTTCCTCTTCCTTGCATTATTAATATGCTAAAGGAATTCCTTCCCCATCCCCTTCCCCAATGATAAGATCTGTGTCAATTACCTGCTTGCCCACCAAGATCCTATCTCCCCTTCCAAAACAACAGGGCTGTAAGTGGGACAGGGTTACCCAGTTGAGGATTAGATTTCCTGAGCACAATGCCATTGCTGATTTCTCTCCATGGGAGGAGAGTGGTGTTTGCCATTTCCAGGCCTGGATCTTTTTCAATTACCAGGGATTGAACCCAGGGGCACTTAACCACTAAGCCACATCCTTAGCCCTTTTGACATTTTATTTTAGAGATAGGGCCTTGCTAAGTTGCTGAGACTGGCTTTGAACTTGCAATCCTCCTGCCTCCACCTCCTGAGCCAGTGGGATTACAGGCATCTGCCACTGTGCCTGGCTCAGGCCTGGATCTTAACACATTGTGCATGCATGTCACCAAGCTGAAGCAAGGCTGGTGGCAATCCAGCTTTGACAACACAGGATAGAGCAAGCAATGATTTACAAGGTCCTACATCTCTGAATAGAAGAAAGAACAGAGTTGCTCAAGTGGTCTGGGTTATCCACATCCAAACTGTAAACTAGAGAGAAAAACATTATTTGTTCTTTAATCCACAATAGTGTTGAGTCTTTTACCTTAAGTAATACAAATCTCATTATCAAAATGCCCCTATATTCTAGCTAGGTAAATGGGGACCCTATGCACTGATAAAAAGGTACAGTTTATAATTCATCACTGAAGTATCAACCAAGCATAAAATTGCTCTCCTATGACTTTCCTTCCCACAAACACTTCTCACTCTTTTTCACCTGTTTGAGTTCAAGGTTAGGCCTGGTAGAACTTTCCTCAGCCTCCTTCCCTTGCTGGTTTTCAGCCACTTCATCCATCACAGGGCTGCCCAGTATCCGTATAGCTGCCGTGCACCAAAAGCTGCTTCTTCTAGGCTTTGCTTTATTAGCTTTCTTCCCTACATTCCATTTCACCAACATCCGGAAGACAGTGACTAAGGGTATAAATAATATAAGCCCCAAAGTGTTCTCCTTCAGAATTTTTATTGATTGTGACTTAATCTCTTGAGGCTAATTGATGGGCTTAATATTAAACTGAAATAACTGGAGTTAGAAAAGAGATCAGAGAATTGAACCAAAAGTAAAATGGTCCAGAGGTGGGCCTGGCTATGAACATTTGTTATTTTTCTTATCTTACACAAGAAAAAAATCTTTTTAAAGACTAAGGAAGTCAGAGTTATTAAAAATGTTGGGTAGAAAAAGAATGTGCAGTGCTAGGTTTACCTCCTCCAATTCTCTGCCCATTCAGATCTCTTCTTGGCCCCATATCTTGGCATTACTTGGCCACAACCAACTCTTGCCTCATTGAGCCCTTGCACAAGATGCATCTCCTCTACCTAATGAGTCAAGGGTGGCAATGATAGAGATTTTAGCTTTGTGATTTCAGGCCCAAACCAACCCCATGCCCTCATCTTATCTCATTATTGTTCTCAGTCCAGATCATTCTGTGCTCCTTACAGGCAATCCTGATCTCAAAAGCTAAAGGGACTGGAGTCAGCTGGACCTGGGTTTGAATTCTGACTTTGTCACATAATAGAAGACCTTGAGCAAGTATTTAATTTCTGTAAGTCTGTTTTCTCATCCCCCTGGGACAATAGTTCCACCAAAGCAGAGGCTAACCACTTGCTCACCAAATCCACTATGCTTCCTCCAGGTCACAGAGCTAGTCTCCTATTGGGAGCAATAATTTAAATTATCCAGTGACAGAAGCACCCCTCTGCTGGGAATTTCTGGTACACACACACCTGTTGAAACTACCCAGTTGCTATGGTGAAGCATTGCTTATAAGGAGGTTCTGTGCTTGCCACGGGATTATCAGTTCTTGACTTTAAGTTCAGACACCAGCTGCCTAGGATAGAGAATCATGAGCACAAGCTGATAATTATAATTAGGCCATTAGTCTTTGACCTTGGATCTGTGTGCTTTGAAGAAACTCTCTCACAGAAAACCCATTTGATGTTAAAACTTATATAATAAAAGTAGAGATATGGCTCTGGGTCATTATATCTCTACCAGAGTGTGATGCCCGCCAGGCCCCAGATTTTTCTCTCTCTATGTGTCTGTTTGTCTTTTCTAATCCCCCATGGCTCCTCATCTGGTTTTCTGAATTAGTGGCCATGTAAGTCACAGCAGTTTCCATTTCCAGCCTCTTTTGCAGTTGTGTATGATCCTGTGACTGAATTCTAGGCATATGAAATGGCCTGGCCCACATAAATCCTCTTCCTGACTTCCTCTAATCTTTCCCCATCCAATGAGAACATGGAAACCCCTGACTCCATCTTGGACAGAACCTGTAAGGCAGAAGGAACCTGGACTCCAAATAACCAGAAACATCTGCTGTAGACTATATGAGAGCAAGTATAGGAACCAAGTGCCCCCTCTTGTTCACAGTGCCACAGTTGCTGAAAAGTAGTGTATTTACTACATTTATATGAATAGAATTCTATTCATTCTATTTGAGGTGTTTTCAAAGGGATCCTCAGACTATAAGATTTGAAGAAGGTAGAAACTTCCCACAAGTGAGGTGAGTCTGAAAACTGGTGTCAAGGCTGGTTGAAAGCCAGTCCTAGTATTAGGGTAAGATACAGTCTCCAGGACATGACATTAGGGGAGAGGAGTGGCCAAGGCCCATATGACAAAACATCTCTTCCAAGAGATGTATCTACAGGGTACAACATGCCCCAAATTCAAGACATGTTTCTTTGATTTACTCAAAGGTCCAGGAGTACCCTGTTAAAATATAATTTCTAAGAATGAATTATTAAACAACACATTTTTGAATACACAGAAATAAAAAAAGTGATCACTAGATGCCAAGTTGGTTCCTGCGAAAGGTCTCATTGCTTTTTAGTTATTCTGGAACAGGGTGGATGCCCTATGGAACAGGGAGCTTCCTACCCCAGAAATGTTGAAGTAGAGCATGGATATTCCCCAACAGAAAGAGGGAATGCCAGCTGTACTGGCCACGGCCTTGGAGTTACAAAGACCTTCAAGGTCTCTTCTCCTCCTAGGAGTTCATGATTCTTAGGATAATTGGGGAGAAAGACTCACTCATGCACAATAAGTTATTAGTACTTTACTTGGGTTGGCCTCATTGAGTGCACAGATTTTGTCTGTATCTCCATTATCCTGACTAGGGTTTGGTTTAAAATACAAGTTTCATTAGTATTCAGATAAGGCAAAGCCAAAAGATCAGGGGACAATTGCCATTACATAGTTCATTATACTCACAGTTTCCAAGAGGAGAGGGACCATGCCATGAGTATCATTTGGAAAAGTTCCAGGACAGATGGAGTAAGAAAAAATATGGCTAAGAGCCTTTATTGTGGTTTGCATGGAAAGGAACAGGTCAGACAGGGAATCTGTTTTTGTATTAATTAGTTTAAATAGCTTCGATGAACTCTGGGGCATAGAACTATTTTTCCCTTACTTGGCCAAGGGCTGATTAGAGTGGGCATAATGGCGGGGAGTGTGAGTCTTATCAAGGAGACAGCAGGGTGGGCTCTGGAATGGTTGGTTTGCATATGAAAGGCACAGTCACAGGCAGATTGTTTGCTTTTTATCTAACCCTGAGAGAAACAGCTAGCAAAAATCCGCAAGACCCCAAGATGGCAAAACACCAAAAATAGAAAATAAGTCCCAAGGTAGCTTAGGGTAGAGCATTTGCCTAGCATGTGGGGGGTTCCTAGATTTGGTCCCCAGCACCACCATAAAGAAAAAGAAAAGAGAGCATAGAAAGAAATGATTCATATGCCTGGCATCTGGCAGGCATTCAAATGTCAGATAAATAAATGGATTAATAAATGTACATATGAGATACCGAACAAGACTGTATGGAAAGGGAGAGTGGAAGGGTGGGTTCAGGAAGGACCTGAGGGCTCACAGTGCATGCTTGGTACGGAAGCCATCAAAAGAACTTTGGTGGCACTTGCCTGTAATCCCAGTGGCTTGGGAGGCTGAGGCAGGAGGATCGCAGGTTCAAAGCCAGCCTCAGCAAAAGCAAGGCGCTAAGCAACTCAGCGAGACTCTGTCTCTACATAAAACACAAAATAGGGCTGGGGATGTGGCTCAGTGGTCGAGTGCCCCTGAGTTCAATCCCCAGTCTCCCCCCCCCAAAGGGCTTTGAACTCCAAGGAGGAAGACCACAATGACCCTGAGGAGATGTCCACATCCTAACCCCAGAACCTGTGAATGTGAACTTATTTGGGAAAAGGGTCTTTGCTGAGGAAATTCAGTTTAGGATCTTAAGAGAATAACATCTCAAATCAGGGCAGACTGTGAATCCAGTGACAAGTGTCTTTAAAAGAGAAGAAAAGGGAGAAGACAGAGACCCAGGGGGAGGAGCAGGCCATGTGAGATGCAGGCAGAGACTGGGGTCAATCTGCCTCAAGCCAAGAGGAACGCCAGGAGCTACCAGGTCCCGGGAGAGGCAAGGAAGGATGCTCCCCTAGTGCCTTCACAGAGAGCAGGGCCCTGCCAACACCTTGACCTTGAACTCTTGGCCTCTGGGACTGTAAGAGACAAAATCCATGTTGTTTTAAGCCACCCACCCAATTTTTTTAATTTCTTATGGCAGTTCCAGAAAACTTATACGGGGTAGTGACATCAGAAGGAAGAAAGCAATTAAGCTTTTAAACAAAAGACCCAGGCTCTGTCCTGGACATGCTTCCAGCAGCTGTGCAGCCCTGGGCAAATCACTTGGCCTTTCTCAGCTATTTTCCTCAGCAGTCCATGAAAATAATCCATGAGGCCTCTGCCCATCCCGAGGTTCTAAGAATCCCTTTCATGGTCCTAACCTAGTTAGACAGAGGCCCACGGTCGTGTTGAGGGCTGTGGTGCCCAGTGCCATGAGCTGAAGTTTGGCCTCCCCAGCTAACTTGGTTGCCAGTGCTCAGCGGGTGGGCATCTTCCATCCAGCAACTGCGACCAGGCCTTGGGCTCAAACTTATTAGAAAGGACACTCAAGTAGAGTGACCTCATAGTGCTCCTTTTCATAGGAAACCAGGCTGAAAGCATTCCAGCACTTTATGTAGGCAGGACTGGATCTTGCAGGTAGAAGCTGTCGATCACAATCTAGTGTCATCTCTGAATTTTTCTTGGCATGAGTGGAGCCTTGCTGAACACTGTCTGGGGGGGAGGCAAAGCCTCTCTTGCTCTTCATCATCACAGACAGTCTTGGTAAGCGGAGAGTTTTAAGTTCAAATAGTGTGGCTTAGAAAGAGCGGTCCTCTCCGCCCACCCCACCCCTTAGCCATCATCTCCATGGCAGGCATTTGGAAGGTCTCTAGCCAATGGCACAGGTCCCTTGAGATGAGATCTATTATTACTGGCTCAGAAAAGAGGATGCAGGAGCTCAGGTTGGAGTAGCAACTCCTGTCCTTGGTTAACCTCCCAGACCTTGGATGGTTTGGGAAGACTGGCTTTGGCAGCATGTCACACGAAGGTGCTGGCTAGCCCTGCCAAGGAGATGGGAGGCTGAGCTAGCTGCAGCTCCAGCAGAACCTGGAAGCACCGAGAAGTTAAAGGGAGTGGTGTTGTCAGTGTCCCTCTTTGCATTGCGCATGCCTCTTCTGCATCGTCTACTCCTTAGAAGGATCTTGGGAATATTTACAGAGGAAGAGCCCAAGAAATAAAGGCCTGAAGGTTTCTTGGACAGTCTGGAGGTGATATGCCTCAGCCCCCTGCTGTCAGTCATAAAGAAACAGCTCTCAGTGGGGCAAGTTCCTTGGGTACACTTTATGGACTGAAATCCAGTTTTTAAATGTCATTAAAGCAACACTTATTGATTATTCACTATGTACTGCCATGCCAAGCCCTTCCCATGGGCCATCTCCTTAGTCCTCACAAAAACTCTCTGAAGAACATGTTCTTTCCAACCCCATTTTACCATGGAGGAAACTGAGGCACGGGGACAGGAAGTGACCTACCCAAGTGCTATAGTTTAGATCTTGAGTGGCCCCAAAGACATACGTGTTGAAGGCTTGGTCCTAGCCCATGGAGGTGGAAGAATTTTTAGGAGGTAGAGCCAAATGAGAAGTTGGATCACAGAGAACATGCACTTGAAGGGGCTTGGGGACTCCTGGCCCTTCCTCTCTGTGCTTCCTGGCCAGCATGAGGTGAATGGACCTCTTCCACATGCTGCCTGATCCACTGTGTGGACACAGAACCAAAGCAACAGAGCCAAGTGACATGGACTCACACCTTTGAAACCATGATACAAAATAAACATTTTCTCCTTCTAAGTTGTTTATATCAGGTACTGGTCTGAGCAATGGAAATCCATCACACCAAGGTCACCCAGCTGAAAAGCAGATTCAGGATCTAAAGGCAGCCAGCCTACCCTGAGCTAGCCTGACATGCTAACTCTCTATCAAAATTGGCAAATTAAAAAAAAAAAATCATTATTTACTAATTCTGCCAGCCCCCTAAAACTTTCCAGTTGGAAATGAAAATGGGTATTAGAGTTAGTTTATTTTTACACAATTAAATAGTCTAATGATTATAGAACAATAGAAATATCTTCATGTATTTTTCACAGAAAGAAATAGTCACAGCATGGTCTCCTTGGATCCAGTTTCTCTTTGGCATTGAATCCTGAAAAAGAAAAGGAAAATGTATAGTTTAGGTTAAATCCTTCTTGGAATCAAGTCAAGACCTGTGGGCAAGTTATTATAAGCATATTTTACAATTATATATCCAATTGACATGTTGTAAATGTTTGGATCATTTTTCCCGTAATCAGTACTTATAAGAGTAGTTTTGTTTTGTCTAATTAGGCAATTATGTTTGTGTAAGTCCTGCAGCCTCAGGGAACATCTTCCCCTTGCATTCGCTGGGTCATTCTGTCTAGCATAGGGACAAGTCCTCAGGCATCTGGGACTGCCTGCTGGGGTTCTGACGCGGGCAGCAGGTCAGACAGGCTGTGAGGCAGCCCCAGTACAAGGTCTGCATGTTCCTGGGACTGCATCCTCAGGAGAGATAGAAGAGACCTAGAACAGCCCAAATGCAGGCCAAGGAATCTGTCCAGATTTACATTCTGGGGCTCAGGGTACCGTTAAATGAAGAACAGCCTCTCCTGGCTGTTCAGAAAGGCCCCCACTGTAGGGAGCCTGGGGCCTCCAAGGCTCCTTGGGGCACCCCTGGAACACCAAGCACCAGGCATGAAGTGGAAGCTGTCACAGTGGCTGAAGAGCCTGCTCCTGCCAGGCTGGGCTGGGGTCTCCATGATGCTGAGAGAAGGAAGCAGGAGGGGCAGAGTCCTTGCTTTGAACGTGTGGCCCTCCCAGCTGCCTCTCAGACACACAGCATTTGGTGTGAAGGGAGAAGCTGCACAGATGCTGACCTCGGACTACCTACTGAGCCTGTCTTCAAGGTTTCTTCCATTCCTGGACTGGAGGAATAAAAACAAACAAACAAAAAAGGATTGATTTACAGATACTGAGATTCAACTGCCTGGGACTCGTATTTTGGTTCAGATCTTCTCTCTATTGAGCCCAGAGGCCTTGTTCTTCTGGTTAGGATTTCACTCCCTGAACTTGAACATACCTCGTTAGCCCTCCTAGGTCCTCTGGAGTGCTACTACAGGACTCTGGCTGTCTCTAGAACCCTGACATTATCCTCTACCCGCCTGCCCCCCATAGCCTTTGCTCATGTAGTGGGAGGACTCACAAACCACAAACAGGACCCCTCAGCCTGGAGGAATCACTGGGATCTACCACTTCTCCAAATGCTTTCCAGAGAACACTGTACTACAAATGTTCCCAAAAGCTCAGTCCTTGTCCTCGATGCCAATCCAATAAGAAGGACATGGTTTGTAGAAAAAGGAAGAAGAAGGTTCATTGCTTTGCCAGCAAAGGAGAAACCCAGGGGACTCCTGTCCCAAAGGCTGTGATTCTGCCCATCAGCAGGAACAGGGGGCTTTCACAGGGGTGATTCAAAGGCTACATTCTGCCTGTTCTCTGCTGGAGTTTAATTTACTTGTTAATTTGGGAGATAGTCATTTCTGAGATCTTCTGGTTCCATCCCCAGAGTCTGGATTACTTGATTCCTATGGTGGGTGGGTTCTCAGGGACAGATAACTCTGCCTAGGATGAGGAAGAAAGGAAATTCTGTTTCTCCTGAGGTTAGGGAGGGGGAGAGATTAGGGAAGAGCAGGGAGCCAGGAAGAGGAAGAAACATGTCCATTTAAAAATAAGTCGCAGTGGCACAGCAAGCAGCCAGGGCTGTATTCAAAACATAAAGTGCACACTGTTACAAGAGGTGGTGCCAACCTTAAAAAAAAAAAAGTGTACATAGAGTGAAATGGGGAGGAAAGCGGTGGAGGAGCTGCCATTTTCAAATAAGTCAGGGAAACAGACGGTTTCCTATGGGACCTCTGAGAACGCTTGATGAGCCACGGTGCATTGCTAATCTTTATCAATGTTGAGGGCTGGGATTGTGGCTCAGTGGTAGAGCGCTTGCCTTGCATGCATGAGGCACTGGGTTCGATCCTCAGCACCCCATATCAATAATAAATGAATAAAATAAAGATCCATCAACAACTAAAAAATATTTTAAAAAATTAAGGTCCATCAACAACTAAAAAAAAAAAATTTAAAAAAAAAAAGGGGGCTGGGGTTGTGGCTCAGTGGTAGAGCACTTGCCTGGCATGTGTGAGGCACTGGGTTCGATTCTCAGCACCACATTTCAATAAATAAAGGTCCATCAACAACTAAAAAAAATTTTTAAAAAAATGTTGAATGCAGCAACTTCCAGTTTTATTTGGATTTTGCAGGGTACCTTTTAGTGCCAGTGATCCACAGAGGGGATCTAACATGATTTTCTTACCTTTCTGACACAAACACTGAAGATCTAGCAGGTAACACACAGCTAGTGAATGGCAAATCAAAAACTAAGGCCCAAACGGGCACGGAGGCGCACTGCTGTCATCCCAGCAGCTCCGGAGGCT
>CM053411.1:4936749-4952184 GCA_028644305.1 Xerus rutilus
AAAAAAAAAAATTTAAAAAAAAAAAGGGGGCTGGGGTTGTGGCTCAGTGGTAGAGCACTTGCCTGGCATGTGTGAGGCACTGGGTTCGATTCTCAGCACCACATTTCAATAAATAAAGGTCCATCAACAACTAAAAAAAAATTTTTAAAAAAATGTTGAATGCAGCAACTTCCAGTTTTATTTGGATTTTGCAGGGTACCTTTTAGTGCCAGTGATCCACAGAGGGGATCTAACATGATTTTCTTACCTTTCTGACACAAACACTGAAGATCTAGCAGATAACACACAGCTAGTGAATGGCAAATCAAAAACTAAGGCCCAAACGGGCACAGAGGCGCACTGCTGTCATCCCAGCAGCTCTGGAGGCTGAGGCAGGAGGATTGTGAGTTCAAAACCAGCCTCAGCAAAAGTGAGGCGCTAAGCAACTGCGTGAGACCCTGTCTCTAAATAAAATACAAAATAGGACTGGGGATGTGGTTCAGTGATGGAGTGCCCCTGAGTTCAATCCCTAGTACTTAAAAAAAAAAAATAACCAAAACTAAGATTCCATGATCTTTGCAAGAGCCTCTGTGTCACCTGGGAAGGAAGAAGGACCAGTGCCTGGCCTCCCCATGCCTGTATGTCTTAAGGGCCCCATGTTCCGGACATTACTGCTCAGGAATATGGACTCTGGTTTGCCCAGTGTCTGTCCATCAAGAGAAACTTCTCTCCCCATAATAGATATGGGAAGTGGAAAGTCCTCAAAATAATGTGGCCTGAGAAAAAGAGAGTGAAAAAGAACAGCCATGCAGTGACAGCTGTCACCTCCTAAGACAAATGTCTTCCTGGTGATAATCACAGGCAGGAAGGAGATGTCTCATCACACTGAGCTGATAGCCTCTGGCAGGCACTGATTTTCTGCAGAGCACAGTCTCCTGACCCAAGAGCTCAAATTCCTGAGCACTAAAACTGACCCTTTCATTGATAAAACAAACCCCAAATTCCTGGGGGTCCAAGAAAACTGATATGCTCACCAGACCATCTCTCAGGATAACCTATATAAGCCCAGTCCCTTTCTTTGTTTGGGGGCTCATTTTCCACCAGGAAAGTGGGTCCCTCCACGATGTCATTTCGTCCCTACATCCCCTGTTCCTGTGTGAAACTTCATTCCAGAATAAAGCGCTGAGCTGATTTGTGGAGTTTGTGTTCTTCTAGGTCTTTTTGCACTAACACCCCACTCCCCAGACTCTTAGAACATTGGTGCTCTCCACCTATGTCTGGTTGGGTCCTTTCCTTTACAAGTCTGTAGGAGATTTTGACTGAGACACACACTCAGTACAGGGAGAGAGAGTTCCCATAACTATATGTCAGTTTACCATGGGGTCAAGGCCATGCCTGCCCTGCAGTAATACCATCAAAGGGAGGGCTACAGTGAACAGGGGTTAGAAACAGAAATAAGGAAATATGTTATGCCCTGAAAAGGAAAAATGGCCGTCCCAAAGTGGCAGTGGAATCCTGCAACATAAATCATACACTGTTAGACACACTGCATCAGAGGTCCTTGGACCGTTTTCTAAGAGTGGTCCCCAGACCAATGGCATAGTGACACCTGAAAATTCACTAGAAATGCAGATTCTCAGACCTGACCCTGGACCTGCTGACTCTCTGAGGTGGGGCCCAGCCAACTAAAGTTTAACCTGGTGAATCTGGTGCATGGTCAAGTTTGAAATCACTGGTGTATGGGGTTGGTGCCACTGATGTACCTCTCTCCAAGTTTGTAAGACATCACATGGGTCGTGGAGCCAGAGAGCAGATATTCTGGGGCAGATGGCCCCATGTGACTCTTTCGTGGGATTGGAGATGAAATAGTAGCAGCCAGAGGCATTTCCTCTGTCTCCCCTGGGATTTCTTTCTGCCCCAGGCCAAACCCAGGAAAACCCCAACTTCAGTGCTCAGGGAAGATGCTCAGGGTAACTACTGTGAGACCTGTTCTTCCCAGAAGGTTCTAGAAGGACTTTTGGCCCCTCAAAGTTCCCTGCCCTTCTCTCTGGAGCTCTTTGAGGGTTGTGTTGTCCCCAGAGCTTACGTACCTTCTTGGTAAAGTCCACGGTGGCGGCCCTCAGATCCTGCTAGGAAAGGAGGCTTAAGTTAATTCACCAGGAACCCAGTCCATTACCTGTAGTTGTCTTGCTATGATCCTGCTCCTCCCTGGTCCCATTTTAAGACAGTCAGAAGACAGGTGCAGAAAAACATCTGGAGAGAATTTGTAGCCAAATACAAGTTCCTGCCCAGGAAGCTAAGCTGGTTTGTTTGAATTGAGTTACTTTTTCTGTCCAGGTATGTTTAATTTTCTTGCACCTCCTAACAGTTCCAAATTTGAAATCGATCCAGGGTTTTCACCCCACCTGTTTTCTTTCTTTCTTTCTTTCTTTCTTTCTTTTTTTTATGGTAATAGGGATTGAACCCAGGGGCTCTTTACCACAGAGCTATATCCCCAACCCTTTTTATTTCACTAAGTTGCTGAGAATGACTTTGAACTTGTAATCCTCCTGTCTCAAACTCCCAGGTCATTGGGATTACAGCTGTGCACCATGGCGCCCTACCAGGTTTAAGCAAATTTTCGATGACAAGCCATTTCAGCATCTTCAGCTTGCTCTTTGCCTATGATTCTGGTGCAAGGACTGAGACAGAGAAGACCCTAGAGCTTGCATGTGGTCAGCAGGGGAAGAGATCAACTGTTCCTGTACTTAAGATGAACAGCCAGGATTAGCCTAGCATTTTGGTGTGCCCCTGTAATCCCCAGCAGCTTGGGAGGCTGAGGTAGGAGGATCATGAGTTCAAAGCCAGCCTCAGCAACCATCTCAAAATAAAAATTTAAAAAAAGGGGGGGGTGGTTGGGAATGTGGCTCAATGGTTAAGCACCCCTGGGAGCTGGGCACGGTGGCGCATGCCTGTAATCCCAGCACTTTGGGAGGCTGAGGCAGGAGAATCGCGAGTTCAAAGCCAGCCTCAGCAATGGCAAGGTGCTAAGCAACTCAGTGAGACCCTGTCTCTACATAAAACACAAAATAGGGCTAGGGATGTGGCTCTCTGGTCAAATACCTGAGTTCAATCCCTGGTACCAAAAAAAAAAAAAAAAAAAAGGTTAAGCAACCCTGGGTTCAATCTCCCTGGTATAAATAAATAAATAAATAAGAGTGTGGATGTAGTTCAGGGATAGATCACCCTGGGTTCCATCACTAAAAGAAAAGACAAAAAAATGAACAACTAGGTTTCCAGGGACTAAGCAGTTTCCTGAGGGGGAGAGTGGATCTTGGGACTTTTAAGGTAAAACCAGGAAAGTTCTGGGCAAACTAAGATGAGCTGGTCACCCCACCTGGACTCAAGGTATACAAAAGAAATTTTCTTTAGTTTTGCCTACCATGCAGCCAAACCTCGATTCATCATTTGAACAGGCACTGTTCTTGCTGGAACTGATAATTTCTAAACTTTCTAAACTTGCAAAAATAACTCTGAGATATGCACAAAGGGCAGATAGGGCCTGGGAGTCACCAAGGCCAATTTCATGTTGGGAGGGAGGACAGAAGGGAAAACCAACACCAGACAAAGCAGAACTTCGGGATGGAGAGAGGAGAGGGACGGAAGCAGGTGGCTGTGGGTTCCCTCCTTGGGGCCTCTTGGGATCTCTCAGGGGGTTAAAGAAAGGAAGGCCAAGGTCAAAGGACCCACACTCCTGCCCAGCTCCCTCCCACAGGGCAACCTGAGAGTCAAGGAGAGAATAAAAATGAGTCCCAAGGCAACGGCACACATGTACCAAACTACGAAACTAAGAACGTACTGGCTGCAGAAATCTTCCCATCCTTCTGCTGGCGAGCTTGGCAGCCAGGCGCATCAGAGGGTGCAAGGCAGGCAGCTGAAACAGAGGGACGGGACAGAGGGTCAGCAGGAGGCTGGATGTAACCCCAGAGGGACTTCCAGAGCCCAGGCCTGCGCAATTCCTTTTGACTCACTTCCCTTACAAATGGGTTTAATTTTCAGAGTAAAATCCATTTCCGAGCCAAACCTCAGAAATTTTATGTTTTCAATAAAGAACTGCCGTTTGCCTTGATAGCCTGTTTCAATTCCAACATGTCACGTAGGAATATTCCCACAGGGTCAATGAGGCTTGCATCGACCCCAGCCCTCTGTGCTCCTGGAATGCAGTGTGGTATCTTAAAGCAGCAGCTCCTGGCAGATTCCTGCTATCCAGATGGGCTCTCCTGTTCCGTGGAGGACAGGGAGAGCCACCTCCTGATGCATCCTTATTTTCCTGTACTTCTTGTCTGTGACTGCTCCCCCACACCCAGGCAAATGCACTTGATCTTATCTCGTCCTCATTAATCCTCCCTGGGTGCTTTGGTTTAGCGTCGAAGTTACTGTCTGCTAGGCATGGTGGTGCACGCCTGGGAGGCTGAGGCAGGAGGATTCCAAGTTCAAAGCCAGCCTCAGCAAAAGTGAGGCACTAAGCCACTCAGTGAGACCTTGTCTCTAAAACACAAAATAGGGCTGGGGATGTGGCTCAACGGCTGACTGCTTCTGAGTTCCATCCTTAGTACTCCTCCCCACTAAAAAAGTTACACATAGTTTCTCTCTCTCCTTCCATGTTCTGTCTTTCTCTTTGGTGCCTTTGTTGATAACATCCCTTTCCTTACCTGCTCCTCAATGGCTAGAACTATAATTCTGATGAGTCTTTGCCTCTTAGGGAAAAAAATATTTTGCTGAGTGTTTTCCTTTTAAATGATCCTCTTGAAGATTGGAAAGCCTTCAATATCTAAATAAGTGACTTTCTAATGGTAAAATTTCGAACAAGAGGTCATTCAAACTAAAAGGTATAGTCTATGCTTTTCCCAACATTTCTCAAATATTAACCCAGAAATTCACCTACTCAAGCTTCTCCTGGGGTTAAGTCAAATTTAGAAAAAAAAAAAAGAGTTGATCATTGATGGTTCTTACACCCATGACACATATGTACCCTGACAGTCCCAGAAATGCACATCCATGAGTCACTACAGGAGGGACAATACTTTACACATCACAAAGTACTTTTTAATATTTAAAAATAGAAGATAATAAGGAACAATGAAAACAAAGTACCACTTTCTTCTTTCACGTCTTTTTAAATGCCTGATAAATAACTTGTTTCTAAGTTACTTTTCCTTTCCGGTAGTTTAGTGTCTGACTTTTTAGATCTGTCTGCCATCCACCACCCCCATCCCATAGAGGAGAGAGACAGTCCCTACAGCCTTGGGGGAGCACCTAGGAAGACACTACCAAGGCAGTGTTTAGAGGTTCCCTGCTTTTCTATTTGTGTGCACAAATACATTAATTGAGAAAAAAATAAAAGGCATGTAGAGAAGATGTTACAGAAGAAGACTGTGATAAAAATACTGACCCCAGTCTTAACTGGATATGTTGGCCCCTGCGTCCTGGAGTAGTGGAACAAAAACTAAATGAGAAAAAATACAATGTTATATTAGTACCAAGTGTCACTTGCTCTAAATGTGGAAGCTGCATACCCTGTCACTGGGGTGGATGTCACTCACCCTTTTGAATATGTCTTGATTATCCTGGAAAGAGAATTGAGAGGGTAAGTCATGATTTGACTGACAGGCAACTGATAATGGTTTTCAGTATCCCATACACCTTAATGAATTTACTCATACCTTATGAAATATGGAGGCAATCTAAAAAGCAATTCTTCCATTATGCAAATTTAATAAGGTTACAGTTGGTGTAGGAGGCTTATGATGAAGAAAGTTGCCAACAATATATCATCATTTGAAAATATAATCCCTTTGTAATCTTTTGGGGGCAAGACCTACTCTTGAATGCATAAAAGAAAGACTCTAATCGAGTCCCAGATGATTATATGACTATGCAGTGAAATCAAATCAGTTTTTTAGGTTGGGTTCAAACTAACCAAGCATTTTTGTTGTTCACAAAAGTTTCTGCATGAATTTTCACTCTTCTTGCAGAAAGCCGTGTTTTCCATTTTTGAATCCCTGTCCGCGCATCTCCCTGTCCCCTGTCAGTGTGGATAACAGGCATCTACGTGGCATATCTGACTCACTGGTATGATGTGAAGGCGTTTGCAAAACCCTAGCATCTGTTTTCACATCCATACTTTATAAAATTGCTAAAGATGACAACCATGATGTCACCACTGTGGACGATCTTTAGATACACCCATCCAGAAAGTATCCATCATTCACGTTATTCACAAACACTCTTGAGTCAGCTCAAACGTCAATCGAGACAGAAACTAAAGTTGTTAACAATACTTTTAATTTTATGTCTGTGAATACAGTTACATCTTCCTGCAGACTTTGTGGAGACATTCTTTGGTGGAAGCTGGCGGTAACAATGCATTCTCTCCGTCCCTCCCTCTGCCATGCACAAATATGTGCGTGCATGCACTTGAGCTTCCTGGGTTTATGTGCACAGACACACAATAGAACTAACCAGCATTATGAATAGCAGAGGCTCTGCGGAAAATTATCACTTCCTTATAACCACCATTTCCTAAGTATTTACTACATTTATCGCTACCAGGGTTTTTTGTTGTTCTTGTTGGGTTTTGTTTGTTTGTTTGTTTGTTTATTTTTGGTACTAGGGATTGAACCCAGGGGCGTTTGACCCCTGAGCCACATCCTCAGCCCTATTTTGTATTTTATTTAGAGACAGGGTCTCACTGAGTTGCTTAGTGCCTCACTTTTTGCTGAGGCTGGCTTTGAACTTGCAATCCTCCTGCCTCAGCCTCCAGAGCTGCTGGGATTACAGGTGTGCACCACAGTGCCTGGCACTTGTGGTCTTCTTGTTGATATCTGTTCACAGTAGTGTGTGTGTGCGCACACCAGCTGGCATATGCACACAATTGTTATTTGTACCATGTCCATCAGCTTTACGCAGTTACTTTTGGTTTTCAGGCTAAAAATGAGGAAGATGAGCACGATGCTCCTGGTCCTCATCATTCATTTCCACATTTCCTTTTATTTATTTTTTCAAGGGGAAAAAAACATGTTTAAGATTTTACTCACCTATCTTTTCATTCATTTCTCCCAACTAAAATATACATTCCATGAGAACAGGGAGTTTTATTTGTTTGGGTCACTATGTATCCCCAGCTCCTGGCATGTGACATGCTCTCAATAAATATCTTTTATTGAATGAATAGTGGGGTTCCGTTTCCCTTTTCCCCACTTAACTTCTGATCCCACATGGTGACCAGAAACACAAAACATGAAGAGTTTCTGCAGTTGGCATTCCTTGTAGAATGTTGTGGAATGTTGTAGCTTCTCTCTGAATTGCCTCAGAATAAAAGTTTCCTGACATCACAGACCTGGTTTCTTTTGGAAGATGGAACAGAGCCCAGGTAACTGCGACAGCCATGAGGCAGTTGAGGGAACAACGCCCCAGAAGAGGGAGTGAAATGCCAAAGATCACATCAGGGCAACAGCAAGACCAGAAAGAGCCACAGTCTCTCCATAGCTTGAAAACATTGGCTTTTTTTGTTTACTGAGCTGCCCCTTGCCCTCTGTAATTGGAAACAATGAATGAGATCGACTTTGGAAAAATGGAGAAGCTGGAAGGAAATTCATTCCAAGGGGACCTTGCGCTTAGAAACCCCACAACCTGGTTTAATGCTGTGGGTAGCACATGGAGCAGCCACCATTCCATCACCTCTGCTGGCAGGGGACAACCTCTCCGCCTTCGTGAGTGGGATAGGGAAGCCCCTTCACCACGGTGGGGAGGCAGGAGCAAACACAAGGAGACCTCCAAGTTCTCACCTTGGATTTTTGCTCCAGGTACCAAGGCTATAAACATGATTTTGATAATTGTCTCCACATATTCGTAATGGCAAACTGAAACTTAAAGGAAACAGGCATAATGTGTTCATGAAATTTGACAGAGTAAGTGACATTTGAGTCTTAGAGAATGGGAATTAGTTCCATCAAGAGGCCATGATGCCAGGTATGATGGCATATGCCTGTAATCCCAGCAGCTCCTGAAGCTAAGGCAGGGGGATTGCAATTCTGAGGCTAACCTGGGAAAATTAGTGATATCTTGTCTCAAAATAAAAAATATATAAAGGGCCAGGCATGGTGGGGCATGCCTGTAATCCCAGTGGCTTGGGTGGCCTAGATAGAAAGTTCAAAGCCAGCCTTAGCACCTTAGTGAGGCCCTAAACAACTTAGCCAGAACTGTCTCAAAATAAAAAATAAATAAAAAATAAAAAGAGCTGGAGATGTGGCTCAGTGGTTAAGTGCCCCTGGGTTCAATCCCTGTTACCAAAACATAAAATAAAAAGGGCTGAGGGTGTAGTTCAGTAGTCGAGTGCTCCTGAGTTCAATGGCCAATCCCAGTATCACAAAAGAATTTAAAAAAGAAAATGGTAACCACTTAATGGTCATCCTGTATCATGTTCTGGTCACTGTTGAAAGCATGTCACACATATCAGAGCAACTGGTCCTCAAAATACGGTGTCGGTGCAACTCTTCTGTCTATATTACAGATGAGAGAACGAAGGCACAGACTGGTTAAGAAAACCCAAGTGAGCGTGGAGCTGGGTGTCAAGCCTAGGTAGTTGGTTTTAGAGTCTGGGCTCCTAACTGCAGTCTGTGAGGGAGACCAAGGCATTTCTGGTAAAGGAAAAGACATTGAGGGCTTGGTGCATTTGGGGACTAGTGAGATTTGGGAGTGGGTGGAGCATGGCGTGTAGGGGTTGAGAAGGTGAGGAAGCAAGTGATGTGGCTCCAGGTGAGAAAAGATTGACGAGGCTGACTCACAGAAAATATCCCTTTTATACTTTTGATTCAATCAACATTTACTTTGCATCCACTGAACTATTTTGGTTGGAGTTCCTATAGTTACTATCGGGTCCTTTACATACGATGTATTATCTTAAAGATATATCATATTATATCAATTTTTAATGTGTCATATAATGTATCATGATATGTGTGATTAAATTTATTATATGTGGTTATGATAATTGTAAGAATTTATATTTAAGAGAAAATTTTGGCATTTCCTAAAACTATGTCCTTACACACACAAACAACACATCTCATGTGGGTAGCAAAATAATGTATTTATTGAAGATAGAAATTGTCATGTAAGCATATGCACTTTATAACTCTAAGAATTATCAAGTGTATATTAGCTTTTTTTTTTTTTTACCTTAGGTTGGTTGAAGAGAGCTGCCCACTGATTCAGATAATATACCAGCCTCTAAAACAAAATGAGGGAAATGATTCAAATAATGAATTTCATGGTCAATAAAATTCTATGAGAACATATCTAAAATTCTAAAATTCTAAAGCTGTGCCATTTATGAACGGAGGGTGCTTTTCCCCACAGTGGCAACGGAGGTCAACCCAGGTTTCCGAGTACCTTCAAAGGGACCATGAAAACAGCAGCAGTGAGTTCTTGCTACAGCAAAAGAAAAATCTGATCTTAAAATAGATTTAAGTGAACATTTTCCACAGGATATTTTCAAGACTCAGACCAAATAAAAATCTCACTGTATTAACAAGAGCATACCTCAAGCTGCACAGTGTTCAAACCATCTGGAGGCTGCACTAAAGGTTGGGAAAGTCCTATGAGAGAAAGCATAAAAACATCAATTGGAGAAAAGAGGTCATAGCACTTACTTGTATGTCTTTGCCATGAAAAACACAAGAGATTATTTAAAACAAACCATCAAAGAACCATACAATGTGGTCAATGGTAAGGTAAGATGTGATACAATGTTGTTAAGAAAATTCACATGAAAAAAACACAGGTCTACTTACAACCAGCCACCTGAGATTTGTAACAATGTTATTACTTTAAAACAGCCTGGCTTTAAATACCAGGAGTTTCCAGTATAGGTTAGCAAATCAAGAAAGAGGGGAACTGGTTTATCTTTTGATGGAAATTATAAGGACAGACTATCAGAAAATGGTGTCAACAGAGTCTGTGCATCAGAATCACCCTTGAACTTTTGAGAATTCAGACATCTGTCTCTGCCCCATCAAATCCTTCAGGATGCGGTTCTAGGAAAAGTTGGGGCCGGCATGCAGCCGGACCCCACTTACTTTTACTGCAATGAAAATGTCTTCTTATCTATATGCAGCATGACACATGGAGGTAAAAGCTAATACTGCAGTGGAAAGAATCAACTGGGCAGGTCAAAACCAACAAGATGAAACTCAATGGATACGTATCAAACCTCAAATTTGGATTTTCTAAAATGTGGGATGGGGAATTTACACCCAGGAGCAGTTTACATTTTTTTAAAAGACTCAATGGTATTTTGCTTCTTGCACTCTCTCTATGAGCCAAGAGAAAGCTAAGGCAATCTCACGTCATATCTAAATAATAATGTTAAACCTTGAAAAGTAATAGTCTAGCTTGAAATAATAGAAACTGAGGTAAAGTTTAAGTAAAGTAACTAAGCATAATTTTCTCTGGAAAGAGAAAAATTAGGATGTCTATGTTAACTGCCTTCAACTATTTTGAGAACTGTCATAAGTAGGAAATCTTAGTCTTATTTTGTATATTACCAAAGAACAGAAATAGGGCTCGTGGTTAGAAGTTATATGTGATCAGATTTCAGCTCAGTGTAAAGAAATATTCATTGATGGCAATGATTCAAAGTGATGAAAACTAATGTAAGACTTTATTGAGATGAAGCCAGGTGGTGGCTCACGCTTGTAATACTGGCACTGTGGGAGGCTGAGACAGGAGAATCGTGAGTTCAAAGCCAGCCTCAGCAACGAGCGAGGCGCTAAGCAACTCAGTGAGACCCTGTCTCTACATAAAACACAAAATAAGGCTGGGGATGTGGCTCAGTGGTCGAGTGCCCCTGAGTTCAATTCCTGGTACCAAAAAGAAAAAATTATTGAGATGATTTGTGTTAATGAAAAGATAAAGATTGCCAGGTGCAATGGTACATGCCTGTAATATCAACAACTCAGGAGGCTGAGGCAGAAGGATTGTAAGTTCAAAGCTAGCCTCAGCAACTTAGTGAGGCTCTCAACAACTTAAAGAGATCTTGTCTCCAAAGAAAAACTGAAAAAGGAGTTGGAGATGTGGCTCAGTGACCAAACACCCCTGGGTTCAATCCTTGGTAAAAAAAAAAAAAAAACAAAAAACAATAAAGATCATAGGACCTCAGAGAACATAAATACATAAATCACATAAGAAAAGGAAGGAGGTACATATAATTTTATAAACAATTAAATAAAAGGTAACAAACCGGGTATGATGGCACATGCCTGTAATCCCAGTGGCTGGGGAGGCTGAGGCAGGAGGATTGCAAGTTCAAAGCCAGCCTCAGCAAAAGTGAGATGTTAAGCAACTCAGTGAGACCTTGTCTCTAAATAAAATACAAAATAGGTCTGGGGAGGTGGCTCAGTGGTCAAGTGCCCCTGAGATCAATCCCCAGTACAAAAACAAAACAAAACAAAACAAAAAACAGGTAATAACAAATTTCCAAAGGATTTTCAACAGAGTAATATAAACAGGATTCTATTGGAGCACAGAGGAGAAAGTAGCTGGCTATCTTAGTCTGGCAGTGAGTTGGAGGTCACTGAACATAATCAAATAGAATCTAAAAAACCTTCTGCAGGGGAACTGGAGAGTACAAACTGAAACTCTGGGAAGTGTCAAATCTGATGGCCTCCACAGTTCCTTGCAATGCCCAGGTTTTGTGATTACACTTTGGGAAATGAAAAAACAAACATACTGCTGTTTGGAATATGTTTTCTCTTTGAATATATTTGCAAAGATTTTTCTACTCCTCTGAATCAAAATTCTAATGGGAAAATCTAAAATTTTGAAATAGTCCATGTTTCCATCCATAGTTTTTCTGCACATACTTCCCTGCATCCTTTGGAAATTTAATTGGACATGGTGATAACGCACTAGAGAGTACAACCCCTGACCCCAACCCTTTGTTCCCTACAAATGCCCTGGTTCTCACCATCTGACCTCTATACCTTTCTGCAGTATTTGTCCAAAAGAATTAAAGTCAGCATGCTATAGGGATACATGCTTATAGCTGCACAGTTCACAAGAGCCAGATATGCAACCAAGCCAGGCATCCATCAATAGCTGAAGAAAATGTGGTATATACACACAATGGTGTTTTATTCAACCATAAGAAAAATAGAACTATGTCATTTGCTGGAAAATGTAGAGAATTAGAAAGCATTATGTTAAGCGAAATAAGCCAGTCTCAGAAAGCCAAGGATCGTGTGTTCTCTTGTATGTGGAAGCTAGAAAGGAAAAGGCGTAGGGTGGCAGTGATGTAGGGAGGTGCGGATGTCATGAAAATAGAAAGAACAGCAGACATGGGCCAGGGGAAAGGAGAGAAGGAGGCAAGGGGGAGGAGGGAAAGGAGAGATACTGGGAAATGAAATTGACCAAATTGTGTTATATGCGTGATCGAATATGTAACAACAAATCCCGCTATTCTGCACAATTATAATGCACTATTTAAAAAGAAAAGGATTTAAAAAAAAAAAAAAAAAAGCAAACTCTTTCAGTTCAAGTTGGTGGAAGACGCCCGCGCGGGGTCAGCACCTCGGACAGCGCCCCGGGCTGAGGAGCCGCAGGGCCAGGGCGTCTGCGCTCTGGGAACCAGGCTCCTGAGAGCCCCAGGGAAAGGCTCTGGAAAGACTCCTTTTTCCGTTTCTGTGCGCGCCCTTCCCTGACCCCTCTCCAGCCGCCCATCAATTTCCAGTTTTTGGAACAGCAAACTCAGTGTCACCTTCTTGGTTCTCTTAAATATTGCAGGACCACAAAGCCTAAGTGTCACACGGGGGCCATGCCTTTATGATCTCAGCAGCACATATTCAGGACACTCCTGGGGTGGGAGTGTGCACAGACTGCCTCACTACTTTGGTAACAGGCTGCGGCATCTCTCCACGTCCAACCTCCCTTAAAGGGTTAGAAATAAACTGCAGCAGGAGGAGGAGGGCAGAAAGAGGGGTTGGTGCAGGAATGAAGCTTGACTCCCTCCTGAACTGCCCTGAGGGATCAAGGTCGGTCTCAGTGTTGCTGAGAGGCCAGGTGAGGTCAGATAATGGTCCCCTTACCTGAGGAAGGCATCTTCAGCATGCAGAAGCAGTAGATAGCCAAGACCGGAGGGAACTGGGGAAGAAGATGAGTCATCTTTACAGCCTGGTTTCTCTCTGCTGGCCACAGATGTGTGCTGCTAGGACAAGGGTTCAGCATTTCCCCCAAGTTCAACAGGCACAGGCAACTCCCGCCCTGTGTCTGACCAGCCCAGTCAGTAGGTGCCTTTACTTGCAATATCCTGGAGCCCATTGGCTGAGCACCGACCAGCTTTGACGTAGGAGGACCCTGACTTTCTCATAAATGTCATGCTGGGCCTTTATTTGTAGAATAATATCCTTCTGGTGTAAGCATTATAGAGTCATCTTTTTCAACCCAGCAATAAAAATAAAAAGTGGAAAGTCATAATTGTTAGGCTCTAATGGTCTGAGAAGCACTTCTGACTCAGAAAGGACCTTTCTCTCTCTCTCTCTCTCTCTCTCTCTCTTAATCAAAGAAATGGACATAAACCTACAAACACTTGCACACTGAAGTCTTACTTACTTCTTAAGAAGTGTTTATTTTCCATCATTAACAAAGGTTGTTTTGTATTCTTTGGTACATCTGAGAAGAACAAAATTTGGAGTCCTGGAGGTAATATTTCAAGAAGTCAAAAGTTCAATTAGAGTCTTGTTTTCCTTTATTCAATCACAGAAATTTTCCTCTTGAAGGATTTTCCAGATTGTTTTCTATGAACAAGTTAAATATCTCTAATTGTCAGTATTCAAGAAGTGTGACGATTCAATAATAATAAAAATAGAATTACCCTGTCTGCTGAGTTCTATATGTTAACCCATCTGCTGAGTTCCTATATATTGGGATCTGTTTAGGCATTCCACATACATAATTTCATGCAGTTCTCACAGAAAATGCACAATAAATGTGTTGCTATCCTAATTTTAAGACTGAAGAAACTGAGGCTAGGAGAGATTTAAGGGGGAGAGCAAGAATTTGAACCAAAAGTTATCTGGGCCCAGTCACATCTGTAAAGATTTTAGTCAATAAATCTGTCTTTTCAAAAGAGTTTCCTTAGGTTTAGATATAGGATAGAAAGAAGGAAAATGAAATCTTCTATTTCTTGCAAGAAGGATGACATATATAGCACACATGAATTAGTTTTCCCCCTCCCCCCAGGTAGAAATATCTCTAATTTTTGCCATTTGGAGATTAGGGAGTAACTAAAAACTGTTGAAACTTTCAGTGTGCCTCAAACATATTAATACTATGTGCGTGCATGTGTGTGTGTGTGTGTGTGTGTGCACGCACGCATACATGTACATACTTTTTAAAGTATTTTTTTGTAATTTTTTAAATTGACTTACTTTACCTAAATCATGTTATATAATTATTTAAGTAAACAAACTTTTTAAGAATCATTTCAGGTGACAGTTGCTCAGAAGAGACTATTTATTTGTAAGGAAAAATGTGGTGTTTCTGAAAAAATACAATTCATAACACAGAGGGAAATTTGAACTATTTTACAGCCATAATATTTTGCCTATTTCCTTGAGCTAGTAAGAAATAGAGGTGTATATTTATTACAGTAGTTAGCACTTTGGTTCAAGGAGAATAAACCAAGTTCTTTATGTACCACTAGGCCAAAGATTTTGCCATATATTAAAATATACCTACCACCTAACAGCAAATCTTTACTGAATAAAAAGAAAACACGAATGAGTGCTTTTTGAACACAAACCACTCACCTATGTGATGCTAAACACAATTACTTCAAACATTTTAGATAAACAACACACACATTACAGCAAAGTATTGTGGCATTTCTATTAAGTATTAATCAAGTTCTTCTTGAACATCTGGTCTAGGTCCACCAGTAACTGGTGCTGTACACATAAACATACATTCTCTAAATAAACAACTGTGACAACTACAATTTGTATCAAGTTTATGTTTCCTTTACATTTTGGCCAAGTTATTTCTTGGCTATTCAGGACAAAAAGTAAACATTTTATTGTTAATGTTAATTCAGAAATGGAAAGTATAAGAAAAAAATCTGCATTGTTACTATTCAAAAACATTGGTATGGACCATGCTGTGTCCCCAGAAAATTTATAGGTTGAAGTTCTATACCCTAAATGTGACTGTAGTTAAAGACAGGGATTTCAAAGAGGCAACTAAGGTTAAATGAGGTCATAAGAGGCTCTAACTGAAGAGAACTGGGATTCTTTTAAGAACAGAAAGAGACCCCAGAGATCTGTCCATCTGTCTGTCTCTCTCCCGGCATGTGGAAAGGCTCTACAGGACACAGTGAGGAAGGAGAATATCTGCCAGCCAAGGAGAGAGACCTTGCTGGAA
>CM053411.1:4952684-4992369 GCA_028644305.1 Xerus rutilus
AAAAAAAAGGGATGGGGGTGTAGTTCAGTGGTGAAGTGCCCCCAAGTTCAATCCTCAGTAACGAACAAATAAACAAAAAACCAGAGCGCTCTTTCATAGGTAGTCTCATTTCTTTTCTTGATTTTGGGAAAGCTGATACAATTATAGTTTTCAATATATGTTTTCCTCCCTGGCTTTGCTTTTCTTCTTCAGGGACTTATTGTCTTCACTGTTCCTTGTTTATCCTCAGTATTTGCCATTTTCTCTTACATCCTTTTGGATCTCTTAAAATTGTCTTTTTCACCTTGTATTTATCTTCCTACATGTTGTTTGTTCACTCTTTAGCTTTTTTCTAGCTTATGCTTTATTTCTGAAATGACTCTTTCCTTCTGTTTCTAATTTTATCCTGGATTTTGGATTGTGTCACCTCATTTCTGAGTTTTCTGATCCGGATGTATTTTTCTTTTGTGTCTTGTATTAGTTTCTTAAAGTCTTTAACTTGTTTTGGAATACTGTAATTCTTTTTTGTGAGCACATCTTTATGGCATGGTTTTATTATAGAGGGATTCTTTCTTTTCTTTCTCCTGTGGTTGTTTTGTTTTGTTTTTATTCTTATTTATTTTTTTCTACCAACGATTGAACCCAGGGGCACTTAACCACTGAACCACATCCCCCACCCTTTTTAAAATTTGCCCAGTCTGGCCTCAAACTTGCAATCCTCCTGCCTCAGCCTCCTGAGCCACTGGGATTACAGTCATGTGCCACCATCCTTGGCTCCATGTGGCTCCATTTTATGTGGAATTAAAGTTTTCTGGACTTTTGTACAAGGGAAGGATTAAGAAAGCCTTTCTAACTCCACAATTCACTCTCTTCTGTCATTTGTGTGGTTGTTTAAAAAACCCTCCTTGCTACTTCTCCCTGTTCCCTGTTCCCATCCTCCCTTGGGTCTGGATCATCCCTTTCCCTCTTGTTACTTCTATCCTGTTCCTTTTGATTCCACGCCTAATAATATCTCCTGAGCCCGGGTCCCCATCCTGGCAGAGAGCCCTGGTGACAGTCTGCAGCTGTCCTAAGGCCTAGACTGCCTCAGCCCCCATCCTTAATTCCTCATCGCCTCTCACCTGCTATGGATGGGCAAGACCCTCCAGTCCCACCTGCCATTCTTACACTGGTCCTCTGTGCTCCTTGGGCTTTCTCTAGCTCTCTGGTCTTTCCGATGCTGCCTGGTTGCTTCTTTTTCTTCCTGTACACTTGCTCCCTGTCTGGGATTTGTCCCTGAACACTGGTGTTTGAAGTAGACACCACTACCTTCTGTTCCTAGAATCCTTTTCTTATTTGTAAGTATTCTTCCTTGGTATCACTGGTGATGCCTTCCCATGATTCCATTTCATGGGAGGACTGATTCTAAATGGGTCTCCTTTGTTGGATATTTAGGACGTCATCTAATCCCATGACGTCCCTCCAATCCCTTTCCTTCTGCCCTCTAGAACTCCTGGTCTTTCTCCTCATTCTTTTCTGTTATAGACAGCAAGCTGGTCAACCTTACAGCTAAATGACAAGTGCTTTTCCTGGGAGAGCACGTGGAGACCCCCACCTGCCCCCAGGGAAGGACCCCACACCTTCCCCTAGTTTTTGTCAGCTCCTGCCAGGAGGGGCTCTTGCAGGAGGGACTCTCTGCCTCACCCCAGGGACACCAAACTACATGAACTTTCTCCTTGGAGACCACTGGACTGACCTCAACCTCTCACATAGCTGTTTCTCTCCATCACTGCCAGGGTCCCGAACCTCTCATTCCTGGGGTTCCTTTTGCCACTGTGCTCAGACCATTCCCTGATAGAACCCCGTGACGTCCCTCCAATCCCTTTACTTCTGCCCTCTAGAACTCCTGGTCTGTGACCAGTGAACCCCCCGGGAGGTTTCTATCTACTTGGTAGGACAAGTACATTTCCAGAATTGCCTGTGCTATAAATGTTGGGTTAAAGTGGAACACAAGAGCCATTCTTTGGCAGGTTTGAATGAAGAATGAAGCCAGTGTCACTTATGTCCTGTAATCATCCTTGCAACCACTGTTCTCCCCATTGGACAACCCTGTCTTCACCCAAAATGACAGTTCAGAAACATCATTAAGAGCCCATGGCAGCTGGGTGTGGTGGCTCACGCCTGTAATCCCAGCACTTTGGGAGGCTGAGACAGGAGGATCATGAGTTCAAAGCCAGCCTCAGCAACGGCGAAGTGCTAAGCAACTCAGTGAGACCCTGTCTCTACATAAAACACAAAATAGGGCTGAGGATGTGATTCAGTGGTCAAGTACCCCCGGGTTCAATCCCTGGTACCAAAAAACAAAAAAACAAAAAAAAACAGCCCATGGCCTCATGTCACTCATGTGTGGCTTGAGGATGTACATTGTGCATCAACTGATACCAACTCTGCCTCCCGTAGACAAAATGTGATTCTGACTTCTTCATTTATGAAACAGATTGACAAAGTGAGAATTTCCCCCAAACATGAAAGGGCTGGCCAAAAGATACTGGGTAGTTATCATGATGAAAGGCCAGGGTTCTCTAGCCAGATCATTATTGTGATTGTTGCCCTCCTAGTTCAGGGAGGGTTTGGGAAAGCAAGATTTACCTCCATAGGATACAGAGGAAAAAAGAAAAACAAGATACTCAGATGTCAGGTGTCTGCCAATTCTCACAGCAAGACTCCAATTTCATTCATCTCTAAATTACTTTAGAGCAGTTAAGAAAGCAATAGCATTCATATTTTAATATTACAAATATAAGGCATGGGGTTTGGGGGGAAGTGACTTTAAACTGCAGAAACAAAAGCACCTATAACCCCCACTCCAGAGACAATCATTGTCAAAACATGATATTTAACCTTCTGGTCTTTTTATCAGTGCATAAATATATAATATACTATATGCTCTTTCAAAAAATAAAAATTTATTATATAGAATATTTTACCTTAAAATATAGCATGAACTTTTTTTTTTTTTAATTTTTTGTTTAGTTGTAGATGGACACAATGTCTTTATTTTACTGCTTTGTATGTGGTGCTGAGGATCGAACCCAGGGCCTCACGCATGCGAGGCAAGCGCTCTACCGCTGAGCTACATTCCCAGCCCCTAGCATGAACTTTTTTATGTCATGAAATATTCATCTTCAGCATGATTTTTACTCAAGCATATTCCAGTGTAATAAACTATTACCTAATTGACAACACTTAGGCTTTTTGCAATTTTGATAGAATTATAAAAAACATTATTGTGGACACCCTTATACTTAAACCTTCACACATAAAAATGTTTATTTCCTTAGAGTACAGTCCCTAGATGTGGGCTTGCTGAGTCAAGGAATATGCAAAATGTTAAGGCTGCTGAAGCACATTTTCTAACAACTTCAGCTCCTTCCTGAAAATCCAGTACTGTGACTAACTAGTTCAACCTACTAGGTGCCACGAATCAAGAAATGTCAGTAGCAGGAGGTAAAATTAATCGTTAAGGAGCTTCCATACTGCATAAGATGATCCAGAAGAGGAAAAACCATTACCAGTCCTGCATCCCATAGGCCAAAACTCCTATTCTCTGTCCCTTCCATATAGGAAGAGTGGAGTCTCCTGGGCCTGTCTCTTCTCCCAGGGCTCATGGGGCTCCAGTGCTCAGCCTCAACATCCTACTAACTGCAGCTGAAAGATGTCTCAGGAAGAAAAAAAGAAAGCATCTTTTTTTCCTCCATACCTCTGGGGAAACAGTCTGTTTTGTATGATAAAAGTTCTTACAAATATAACTGGACTTCAAGTCATGTTACTGGAGAAGTACCTTTTTATATGTAAATGTCTGTGATTCTGGTTGATCATCTTAATCATGGGCTATTCTGGTTATAATACTTGGCATCTTCATTTTCTGGAAAGTTTGAATACTTGCAGTGTTATTTATTAAGATGAAGGAGAATCATTATCTTTTCCATATTTTCCCAAATACTACGAGGTTAAGAATAATTACCATTCAATAGTTCATATTTTTAAAAGATATTGAGAGGGGCTGGGGTTGTAGCTCAGTGGTAGAGCATTCGCCTTGCATGTGTGAGGTTCTGGGTCCGATTCTCAACACCGCATAAAAATAAATAAATAAAGACATTGTGTACATCTACAACTAAAAAATATTTCAAAAAATAAAAAATAAATAAAAGACATTGAGATGTATTTTTCACATTTTTAACTCTTCTCAAAGCTATATGCATCTCACACAGCAAGAAAACAAGAACTATACAAGAAAAGAGTGCTACAGATGAATATTTCTCAAAAACACAGAAAAATTCTAAGTGAAACAATAGCAAATTAACTCAATGATACTAATGATAATGCATCATGACTAAGCAGAATTTATTCCAGGAATGGAAGGAGGGATTTAATATTTGAAAAGTAACCAATATAATTCGCATTGAAAGCAGACAGGGCAGAATAGTGTGATGATCTCAGTAGATGTAGAAAAGGCATTTAATGAAACTCCTTCCGATTTTCTCCCGGACACACTCTGATGGACGGGGAATTTGGCCTGAGGGCATGTATTCCAATAAAGCCTTGCTGAGTGACTTAAAAAAAATAAAATAAAATAAATAAAACTTGTTCCCACTCTTGGGTACCACTCCCCCACCAGCATTCAATGCCCACTCTGAATGAAGTTCTGGACAGATATGACATAGAAGAGAATTTCCATAATTTGGTGAAGGCCACCTACAAACAAGCAAAACCCTAAAACAAAAACAAATACACAAAAATTTTGTAGCTAACACCCTAATTATTGAGTGAATAAGGGGAAAATATATTGTCACAATGTCAGTGGGAAGAAAAAGTAAAAGTAGCCTTACCCTCAGATGGCCTGATGGGTATACAGCACATCCAAAAAAATGGATTATATATATTGACATTTAGTTCTCACATCAACCCTATGAGGTAGGTAGAGATTTTGCGAGACTAATATTATCTCTTCCTTACGTGTGCAGAGACTAGGCTAGGAAGTCTATTGCTGGAATTTTATGTGCAAAAATATTTACTTATGGATTCAATGTATTGAAAAGATAGAAGTGTGTTCAGATTTTTTATTTTATTTTGTGTAAGTTTTGAAACACCATGTTTTGGGGGGATGTTGCCTTTAATCTAAGTTTTTAACATTATCGACATAATGTTGTTCATAATATCTTATTATCTTGTTCAATATCTGAAATAAATTCTACTTGTTCGTGATGCATTATCATAATTACATACTGCAGAATTCAATTTGCTATTCTTCTTTTTTTTTTATTTTTGGTACCAGGGATTGAACTCAGGGGTTCTCAACCACTGAGCCACATCCCCAGACCTATTTTGTGTTTTAGACAGGGTCTCACTGAGTTGCTTAGCGCCTCGCCGTTGCTGAGGCTGGCTTTGAACTTGCGATTCTCCTGTCTCAGCCTCTCAAAGTGCTGGGATTACAGGCGTGTGCCACTATGCCTGGCTTCAACTTGCTATTCTTTTACTGAGGATTTTTCTGTGTTTTTGAGAAATATTCATAATTTTCTCGTAATGTGAGATTTCTTACATGGGTTGAGAAGAGTTAAAATGTGGAAAAAATGCATGTTAATGTTCTAGATCATTGGTTTTAAAATTATTTTGAACCAAACAATGGAAAAATGTATGTTATTATAGGGTGACCCAGTACATGCAGGTGTGTGAGGGTGTGTGTGTATGTACAAAATGAAAGTTTTTGAAATGATTGTTACCCTCAGTGGGAAGGAAGCACTTTGCCCATTTCCAATTCAGTTCCCTTCTATTAATTCAAGAGGTGGTGGTGAAGCACTAAATTGATTTCGTGACCCAGGAACAATGGCTTTGTGTGTTTGAAAAACACTGCTTGCATTTAGCAGGCACTATACAGGCGTTTGTTGTTATTGGTATTGGTATTAATCTGTGGGTGATCAGCCCCCTTATGCAATAGGTATGGCATGTAGTGACCATTGGGTAATTGTCTATGAATGAATGAATCCGTTATTAGTAGCTTTTAATAGAGAGCTTTAGTAGAGGATCTGGTGTACTGTCCCTTTTTCAGACATTCTTTACCTCTTGATTCTTACAGGAAACTATGAGTGACCTAGATCTGTCTGCCCCTTAAAATTAATAGTAAAATAAACTTGCCAGCCAGCAGAAGGAAGAGAGGCTGTCCCCTGGCTGTCACTGCCTTATCCAGGCAAGGCGTCCGCATCACATGGTCACCTCGGGTCAGTTAACTTGGTGACCCATAGGGGGTTGAATTTCAACTTGAACTTGAATTCCTAATTTTCATTAACAATGAAAAGGCTTAAGATCATGGTGTAGCATTGAAACTGTCTTTGGGTATACAAATCATAGTGGCTCAAACGCAGGGATCATGATCAAATCTCTTCTACCTCAGAATTTCCAAAGCTCAGAGGGATGATGAGAGCCAGTACCTACTTTGCAATGGTCTGTTGCTCTGCCTTGGATTTTTTGGTCAAAATCCTCCAGCCAGCTTTGAAGAAGAGCTTTTGAACATCCAGGAATACGGCCCCATGACGAAGTGGTTGGAGACTCAAAATTGCTTTGATCAAATGAAAAACACAGATAAAATATACTGACACTCTTTTAGTGCTTGAAAAGTCCTCTGTCCGTCCTGAGAACTCCCAAGCGATCAGGATCTTGCACTCAGGTCACTAATGGCCACTTGTTTCCACAACACTGTGCCTTATTGCCAGGGAACGGGGCAGTCTTTAGACTCTGAGAACAAAGGACTTACGCTGCAGCTTTGAATGTGGCCCTAAAGCAGAAAAGTAATGTGATTGTGAGGATACATGAGGACCATGTTCCCTCAGCAAAATGAGTTTCAGTACAATTACTGAAGTGCTTCTCTGCCCTGTTTCTACAAAACTGTTCCTAAATGAACATAGGCTCTTACAGTCAGCAGCATGTGAGTACTAAGAATATCCAGTCATTCAGGGTCTTGATTAAATCTGTTTTCCCACACCTGACTCTCACTGAAATTATCTGGGGATCTTTTAAACATCAGGGTGAGCAAGCTTGGATAAGATCGTCAAAGGAGACAGGACCCACACACCTGCATTCTCTTTCAGACTCCAAGAGGTTCCCTTGTGATTTGAAGAATCAATGCACCTGTATTGCTGTTAATTGTTACAAGAGAGAGATTTGGATAGTGAAGAAAATAGAACCGATGCATGGTGGGTTTCTAACTTCCCATTTGATGTAGAGCTGTTCTGAACAAACTTCAACAATGATACAGCAGGAGCTTGTTATTCTTTGATACTTAGAATCTCTTCACGCCTTGTTATTAAAAGGTCTTATCTGAGATGGAAACATTGTTCCTTGTTATGTGAACTCAACATTAAAAGAGTGATGGATCCCAGTGGCTCAGGAGGCTGAGGCAGGAGGATCTCGAGTTCAAAGCCAGCCTCAGCAACTTAGCGAGCCCCTGAGCAACTCAACAAGATCCTGTCTCTAAATAAAATATAAAAAGGGGCTTAGGATGTGGCTCAGTGGTTGAGAGTTTCGGGCTCAATACCTGGTATCAAAAGAGGGTGGGAGGGATGGAACAATTTTTCAAAGTGCCAACCTAGCACTACATTATTTTACTATAAGAAATGGTCCTAATATTCTATTCTGAGCAATATACCCTGTAGGAAAGAAGAAAATAGTAACTTTATCTTAATTCTCAATCTCCTAACCAGTTAAGATACATAAAAACAGGTTCCTTCTTTCCATGATTGGGGAGAAAATAACAATTACATTTTCAACCAACTGGATGGCTATTAATTAACTACATGCCACATACACAAAAAAATCAACTCACTTGTTTCTTGTTTTTTTTCCTCCTTATTTTTTCTTCTTAGATAAATGTTTCCTATCTTTTCCCATGCTTTACTACATCTAAATCCAAATATAAGAGTATATTTCCTATAGGGGCTACACAGATACAGGGTCAGCTTCCACAGAACAGTAGGCACTTTGAGCTGGAAGGGAGCGCAGCTGTCACACAAAACAACAGGCTGATGTCCTATTGGAAAATGGGGGCAGGGCATAGTGGTGCACACCTGTAATCCCAGGGGCTCTGGAGGGTAAGGCAGGAGGATCATGAGTTTCAAATCCAGCCTCAGAAACTTAACAAGGCCCTAAGCAACTCAGCGAAACTCTAGCTCTAAATTTAAAAATATAAAAAGGGATTGGGGATGTGGCTCAGTGGTTAAGCAGTCTGGGTTCAATCCCTGGTAAAAGGAAGGAAGGAAGGAACAAAGGAACGAACGAAGGAAGGAACAAAGGAACGAACGAAGGAACGAAGGAACGAACTTGTGATCCTCTGGCCTCAGCCTCCAAGTTGCTGGGATTATAGATGTGTGCTGGTAAATTCTTAAAGGTTAGTAAAATCCGGAATCAAAAATCCTTAACAATGAACATTTTGTGCTCTGTTATACTAAAATTGATTGGTGTGGGGAGATTTTCAACACAATTCTCTGATTCTCCAGACACCAACGAGGTATCCTCCAACTCAATTAATCCTGACACTTACGACTTGGAGTTAAAGTCAGACACACCACAGGTGAAAGGCTCAGTCTCACAAGAACTGCCCTTGTTTCATATGCCAGTTACAAGTATTGGGCTCCCAGGTTACCCCCACTTCTGTTCAGCTTGGCTACAAATCAGTATTCATATGACACATCCCCATGTTTAGTCATTGGCTAGAACAATTCACACCACTGAGGAAAACAGTTCTCCCAGTTATGAAGGTCACAACTCAGGAACGACCCAATGGAGGCGATGAAATGAATGGGGGAGGCTTTGTGGGAAGGAGTGCAGAGTGCCTGTGCTGTCCCAGGCATGCCACTCTCCAGGTCCGGGATGTGTTCACCAGCCTGGAAGCTCTCCAAACCCTGTTGTTGAGAGATTGTTCATGGAAGTTTCATTCTGTAGGCATGGTCTATTAACTCGACTTCCAGCCTCTCTCTCCTTCCCAGAGGACAGGCTGAAAGTTCCAGACTTCTAACCCACCTTGGACAAGCTCCCATCTGAAGCTAGCTGGGGGCCCACCAACAGTTGCCTCATTAGGACAAAAGACTTCTTATCCCTGTTCTGCTTCTAAGAGAGATTGTTCTTAAGTGTGATCAGTTTTACCCACCATTTCTTTTGTGCTATCAGAGCAAATATCTAAACAGTAAAAAGGACAAAAAAATATTCTGGTGATATTATGAAAACAGTTCTGTCATCAGAGAGCCCCTGAAAGTATCCTAAAAACCCCCAGGGGGTTGCCATGTTCAAGCTTTGAGAACCCCTATGTTAGAAATGATTCTCCTGCTATTGAAGGAGATATTTTCACTATTTGTGGTGAATAATGTCAACATAAAATAACAACTCTGCTTTAAAGGAAATTTTAAAAATCAGTTCATTTTGAGCCAAATGTAAGTGTCAATGGCTTGGGAACAGGGATTCAAGTTGCCATGAATAACATATTCCACCGTGAAAGGAGTTACGTGAACTTTTTATTGCCACGGAACCAAAGAAAATCAATGTATTTACTGAATGTACAATAAATACATCGATGGGGGCATTAGCCTGGTGGGCTACAGCACAGCCAGGAAATCCTTTTGACAGGCTGCAGCATTTCCTTACAGCATTCTTAGCTTTGAGGTTGGTGGAGCTGGAGATCTACTAAGCTCAGCAGGACATTTCAAGAACTTTACCTGGTAATCACGAGGATGTTAGATCAGGTACAGAGGGTGAAAGAAAAGGGTATCAAAGGAGTTAAGACAGCCCAAGATGATTTTGGTTTTCAATATTTCCTCTCTCCATAGTCATGCAAAGTGAAACCGTCTTCAGGATCTCATAATACAGATGCAACTTCTTCAGAGAACTTTAGCTCACAATAAGGATCTAAATCTCCATGATCTGATTCCTAGAGCTTGAATCCTTACATCTGGCATAACATGTTATGTCACATCTAAAACTCAAATTTACTTCTTGCTTTCCTCCCATGTATGTTTTCCCATTCGTAACTTCAAAGAGAAACCAAACCTCTCATCTCAACTGCGGTGCCCAAAGAGAAGACTCAATTAATATTTTCTGAATAGCAGGCCAAAAAATCAAGTGGATGGCCCTGCCATTAATGAAGTAACCAACAGCTATAGCAAAAAAAATAAAATAAATAAATAAGTAAAAATAAATCAGAAACCTGGTTGCTGGAAAGCTTGATGAAAATTTTTGTGTGCATGCATTGTGAGTATATAGATTCATCTTATGTGCTTGCTAAATACATATCATTTGATGGCTAACAAACATGTAGGTTAGATCAAAACAAAATGTGTGTAACTTCCTCAGGGCTATAAACCCCAAAACTTCTTGAATTGACTTTTCTCCCAAGCTCTCAAATCCAAAAGCCTTATGCATGTCTGCAGGTTAATGCATTAACTCCATAGGACTGCAAACTGTTCAGGCCTTAATCAGTTGTTATTTGTGAATCCACTCTGACCTGACCGTTGAGTCTCAGAGTGCTCTTGATATTCAGAGAAAAACTACAAAACATTGGCCAAGGGACCTGAGGCTAACCTCTCTCAACTGGTAGAGATTGCTTTTAAGGTTTTTCAACATCAAGGAGGTGGCTGAAGTAAAGAGAGGATAAAAAGATGAGAAGACAGACTGCCCTGCTGGCTCTCACCATCCAATCCACTCCAGGTAACCAAAGAGGAAGATCTAAGCCATCGCCAGTGAGCGTCTCCTCCCCCAATAAGACCCAAAACCAGCAGGAACTTTGCACACAGGAGGAACACTGGAGGCAATGCCCAAATCACCCCCAGAGAGGGAAGGCAAGAGACCAACCAGGACTCCTATCAATGTCCCCTTGCAGACCAAGGTAGATGGAACAAAAAGGCTCATCATTTGGCTCCTTTAATATGATCCAGGTTTCTTCCCAGCAGCCCTGCGTTACCTTAGATACAGCTGTAGAGAAAGCTGAGTTTTTCCTCCATACTAGAATCACACACCCACTGTTGACTACTAGAAAAGTCACTGCCCAGAAAACAATGTAGAATAAAAGGAGTATCAGGAAAGGGAAAAACTAGTTTCTGAGCCTCTGACATAGAAGTGAGTTCAAAGATTTTAAAGACCTGAGTACCCCATTTCCCTCTTAGGAAGAGATCTATAGCTCTTAGTTTGGGGCAACAATGAATTGTGAACAGGATAGGGTGGAAATAGCGGTTCCTAAGAACTAAGGAGCTGAATTCATGAGTACTACTTGCAAAGACAAGTGGAGGGAGCTATCAGCCCCAAACCTGTAAAGGTTATCTTAAAGCAAATTAATGGCTGGCCTGGAGTCAAACCTTACCCGCTGAAACCTAAACCGGAGGCCAGGCCTGGAATCAAGCCAGTGCTGGACAGGCTTTATTTATTTGTTTGTTTTTGGCGGTACTAGGGACTACCACCGACCTACATTCCAGACTGTTAGGGTAGCTGGCGCAAATATCCACAAGAGACACATCTCTGAGTTCAAGCAAAGGTTTATCCACAAAGAGTGTCGGCCAGGCTGAGGCGGAGCAAGCACAGTCACTTGAATAGAGATTTTACATCTTTTTTAACAAGAAAAAAGAGCAAGCTTGAAATGACCTTGGGTGCGGGTGGCTGGGTAACGACATATTTTTGTATGTAGGGACCTTGTGGATGGGGATAGGGGAACAGAGTATCTTAAATTGCTTTTTCTTGGCAGTTTATAAGTAGTTCTGATTCTGAGTCCCAGAACCCAAATGGAGTTACTAATGTCTAGGAACCTAATACAGACCCCTCCTGTCCTTTTTTCTCCCTTTTAATTTTGAGACAGGGTCTAGCTAAATTGCCCAGGCTGGCCTCAAATTTGTAATCCTCCTGACTTCAGCCTCCAGAGAGTGGCTAGATTTACAACCCGGTGCCACCTCGCCCTTAAGCTGCTTCTTAAGCAGGGTTATTAAGATCCTGTAATATTCCCATCCTGCCCATGAAGAAACCAGGGACCGATCAGATAGGTTTGTGCGGTACCCCAACAGGTAACTTGGCTTTTTTACTAAGTTTAAAATAAAAAAAATTTTTTTTTGATCTAATTTCTGTCTTTTTCTAAGTTTGGCATTTCCTTTGCCTTCTTCAAACCCACACGTGTCTTCTGCATGGGGAGCAGGCGAGGCGCGGCTGGCGGTGCGCGGCCCTCCGCCTCCCCGGGATGGAGCCCGTTGGCAGCCGCGGGCGCAGGGCCAGAGCGCAGGGGTACCCGGCCGCCGACACCGCCTCCCCGCGGCCCGGCCGACGCGTGCACGGGCGGGCAGAGCGGCGGGGACGCGCGCGCGCGGTGGCGCGCACGGCCGGGCGGGCACAGAGGCCGCGGGCGGCGGCGGCGGCGGCGCCAGCCTCGCCCCCCGGAGCCCGCGTCGCGCACCGGGCTTCCTTTTTCCGGCGCTGCCGCCGCCGCCACATCCCTAGGCCCGGCGGGCCGCCGCCGGCGGCGGGGAGGCCTGGGGCGGGGCGGGCCTCCCGCGTTCCCGGGTCGCCTGGACCCCGCGCGCGCGTCTCCCGCAGGCCCAGCGAGGCCGGAGCTGAGCCTCCGGGACCGAGGAGGAGCCTGAGGACCCGTCGAGCGCGGGCTCCGCGGAGGGTGAGCTCGGGGACCCGCTGGGAGGCTGAGAGGCTGGGAGGTGGATGGAGAAAAGGGCGAACCGTTTTTTTTTTTTTTTTTTTTTTTTTGTTTCCTGGCGAGCAACATCCCAGTGTGTTTGGGCGACTTAAGGACCTCCCTAGTTCGAGGAATTCACGGAAGAGCCTTCATCACTTAATTATGCAATAAGGCGGCGTCCTTGTGCGGGATGCTGGGGTGGGCGGCGTTATTGATAGTTGGACCACATTTGATTTACTTCTTTCACCCTTAGCTGAGAATTTGCATGTGTCATTGGGGGTAGAAAGAAAAGGAAAATGCCCCACTTGGGTCCGAGGAGGAGCATGCTGAGAGGACAGGTAGGGAGGAAGGACCTTTTGCAACCTTCCCTAAGTGCACGATTTAGCGCAGCAAGCTTTGGTGGGCGCCGGGGAAAGGATGGATTGGAAACGCACGCGCCCTGCCAGACAGGTTTCAGGGCGCTCTCAGCCTCTGACTTTGACAGTGGGGAGGCCTGTCCGAAGTTGCAGGTTGAGGCATCAATTTCTGCACTTCTGACTGGGAAGATGAACCAGGTTTTCCAAAAGCTATCTTATTTTGTTCCCCAAGTTTGCTAAAGGCAAGAGAGGGCTGGGCGATGAATAGAAAAGGGTGCAGCCAGGTTTTGGTGAGTTAAGTGGCACTGTCATAAAGGTTTATTTGTCTGAAATACCCAAAGTCTGGGGCTTTGGGCCATGAGGAGTTGGATTGTCGCATGGTCAGTTTTAACTGTCAGAGCAAGAAATGTCTCAGACATTCTTAAAATTAGGCAGCTCAATTTACCTTTGTCTTGATGGTCACCAAACGCTCACTTCATTCTTTTTTTTTTTTTTTTGGTACTGGGGATTGAACTCAGGGACACTCGACCACAGAGCCACATCCCCAGCCCTATTTTGTGTATTATGTAGAGACAGGGTCTCACTGAGTTGCTTAGCACCTCGCCATTGCTAGGCTGGCTTTGAACTCACAATTCTCCTGTCTCAACCTCCCTAAATGCAGGGATTACAGGCGTGGGCCACTGTGCCCTGCTTACTTCATTCTTTTAGGTGGCTGGGTTAAAAAGTAAAGAAGAGAGGGAAAAAAACCCCTCCCCCTAAACAGACCCCTTAGTATAATTAGGACACAGTCCATCTTAGCTCAGAATTGGAATTGCAATTGCAAGATGAAAAGAAAATTCTTTTTTTTTTTTTTCCATCTTTGCTCTTGGCCCTAAAGGGATAGAATTTTAAAGAAATACCCCAGAGAAAAATTATCTTCTTCCCTGAAATGAAAATCAGAGTGCTTGAAAAACTGAACAGAGACTAGAATTTGTAAATATCCTGAACCATTTGCAGTTCTTTATTCAGATTATTTGTCGAGTGCTTGAGGAGGTTGTGCAGTAAAGAGGTTGGAGAGAGACAGACATAGAATCAGGGGAGATTGGTGAATGCAGGACCTTAAGACATTGCAGAAGCAAGAGAATTAGTTTTCTTCTCATGCAGGTCTGGAATAATGTGGATGAGAGTATATGAAGCTTAGTCTTTAAAGCTATATAACATGAAATTGCTTTTAATTTTTGCATTGAGTTCTTGGAATCAAGGCACTTGTATGTTTATTTTTCAGGCCGACTCAATTAAGTCTGTAATCTAATTCCATGAATTGGACTTCTTTCCAGTTATTCATTCATCATATGACATTTGTCTAGAATCTGCCAGATGCTATAGCTTAAAGGAATGCAAAATCCAGAGAACATCTCACATTATAATGATCGAGCATCTTATACAGGAATCCTTTATCCCATAGGAAACATGTAGAACAGGTAGAATAGGATTTGATTATTTTTTTCTGCAAAAATGCTTCATTTTTCATACATTTACAATATTTATTCATTTACTAAGAAATCCAAAGATCACCTGCTCTGTAAGAGACCTGTTTTGCAAAATACCCTTGAATAATCAGAGTGGTAGACTATTTCCCAAGTATAAACCAAGTTAAGAAAGGTGACCTACGAACTTTTAATGATGCTTATTCTTTTTTAAATTAATCTGTGCAGGGGCTTGGGTGGTGGCTCTGTGGTAGAACACTTGCCTAGCTTGTGTGAGGCACTGGTTTCAATTCTCAGCACCACATATAAATAAATAAAATAAAGGTCCATTGACAACTAAAAAGTCGTTTTTAAAAAATTAATCTGTATGGTAACAGGCAGGGAAAATACAAGCAAATGTGACCCCACACCCCGCCTTAGAATGTACTTGAAGGAGAATGTGAGCTCACCACTTGTTTGAGATTCTTCCATTCATTATTCTTCCTGCTCCTTTCTTGCTTGCATAGATTTTAAGGAACCTAAAACCCTTGAGTAGAAATATGCACATACACATAAATGTTTTGTTAAATATAATAATAGGAGCACATGCTCGGCCTGGAGTGAGTGAATACCTGTTGAGGCCCGTGCCCGGCATGCAGTAAACCCTGTGCAAACTTTATTATTTTTGCTCATGGGAATCTGTCTTAACTGCAGATATTTTCCTCACTGGATAAAACTGGGAGTGTGTTTCCATTCTGCTAACCAAGGATGACCGGTCATTCTAAGGCAGTAAACTGCAAGGACAAAGGCAGAGAAGACAAAGGGAATTTCTGATCCTAGATTGAGAGAAACCCTCATTATGAAATTAAGAATCTCAGTAGCATGTAATGGAACTTTCTGTTATAAATTCACATGCTATACTTTGCTTTACTACAGTGGAATTTGGTGACTTTATTGAGGGGGTCATACATTGGTAGTTCAAAGTCAAAAAGCCCGACATGGCTGATGGTGAAATGTCCCCGTTGTGCCAGCCCTCAGGTCTGGATTCCTTCTCCCCTGCCAGTCCTTCCAGGATTACCTTGTGCATTACCTGGTTGTTTTGCTCCAAGTTTCCTGTAGCATCTGGATGTGTTTTAAAATTGAACTCTGGGCCTGTGATGCCCAGGGTGTGTGTGAGATGGGATGGGCTCTGGGATTTCCATCTCAGCAAAGGACCGTTGGGACACTGCTCACTGGCTCTGTCCCTTCCCGTCTTGGGCATGCTGCATGAGGGACAAGTCACATTGGCCTCCTTGTGGCTTTTGGAATTCTAGGATTCAGACTATGGTCTCTGCCCAGGGCTCCTTCAAGTACATCCTAAGGGGTCTCTCCCTTCCTCTTTCCGTTCTCCTTTTCATCTCCTCCCAGAGGCCCTCGCGTTCATCCCCTGATCCTCTCACTTGGCTACAGTGGTCCTACACATCAGCCTCTCTGTTCATGAGGGGCCTCCATAAGGATGAAACGCGGGCAGCAGGGAGTGTGTTGCTGTGCCCTAGGGGGAACAGGGCCAGTCCCCAGCAAAGTAGGCACTAGGTGGATATTGCCAAATGAATGGAGGGCCTTGGGAAGAGCCTGCTTAAACAGAGTTGGCTAGTTACCACAGGACTTTGCAAAGCCTTTACTAAGCCGGCGTGCATATTAAAAGTAGAGCGTGGTAGGTGGATCTAACTCTTCCGCACTGAAGGAAAGGCTTTGTGCTTCTGGATGACAAAGGGAAAATAGCTCATTCCTGGCAGGAATGTCATTGGCAGCTGAGCAACATGGATTCGAAGCATCTTTCTCAAAACGCTGGGGAGGAAGGATTTGCATCAAAAGATGGCAATAGTACCATAGCCTGTTGGTAATGACTAACATGTCAGATGTGTGCCGTTTCGCTTTTGTTTGAGAGAGGGGAAAGAGATCAGGGCTTCTTGTAGGTTCAGTTATGTTCTCACTTCCCTGACCTGACTTTTCCAGTAATTAACCAATGGTTCTGCCTCACGGGTGTGCAGAGATCCTCACTCTCTGGCTTGGTATCGGATCCTGACATCCTGACATGTGGAAATCCCATCTAATGACTGGAAGTCCGAAAACTCTGAGGGTAGATGTGCCGCTCCCTGGGGCCTCAGGTGCTTTGAGGGGCAGCACACCGTGACCAGAGGAGACACGGTCCCCCTCAAGTTCGCCACCACCATTAGCTGCAGGAGGCACATTGGGAATTATCTTGGCTCCTTGAACAAAGGGGGAGTTAATTACAGAAAATGTCAGACTTTTTAAAGGCCATTTATCACCTGGCTGTGGGGAGAGCAGCTGTGCTTGTCAGGCCCCAGTCCCCTTGCAGACAGACATCCTGAGCCTTGACTGAATCATTCAGGGAGGGTGGCAAGCTCCATGGAGAACCTCCACCTTCAAGGACACATGCAGGGAGCCTAGGAGGCTTAGAGGAGCTGGGACTAAGTGAATTTATAATGCTTTTCTTTTTGCTTAGGAAAAGGGGCAAATTGTGATGTTTTCCCCACCCAAAGTCAGACATTTTGTAGAGTGTTGTCACCTTTAGATGGCAGAGGGGCCTGGAAATAAGAGCGAAATGGGGACAGTGGTGGAAGGTCTTAGATTCTAATTAAACTTCCTCTTGATGCTGTTTATTTGGAACCCATGGAACTGAGGGCGTCAGCAGATCTTCATTGACTAGCTAAGCTGGTGCTGCCGATTCTCCTCGTGAATATAGAGGAAGGTGGTAGGAGAGTGGCTCCTCTCCGGGATGCCTAGATGCTGCATTTTAACAAGCTCCGCAGGGAATTCATGTGGGCATTAAAATTTGGGAAGGCTAGGGGCCTGGATCTACAGTCCCCTGGGGCTGCTCCTAGGCGACCTCCTGCAGAGTTTTTACAACCCGCCAGGGGGCCACCTTCAGAGATTTGTGTTTGGCTGGTGTGTTCCCGGGCCGGCCTCGCTTTTTCTCAAAAAACTCACCAGGTGATTCTAACATAAACCCAGGACAGGAACCACGGCCCTCGACATCAAGTCAGACACCTGTCAGGAAATGTGGAAGCACAGAGCGTGTGTCATCTTAAAGGAAATGGCACCGTGGTTAGCAGGACACAGGCCTCTTCCAGATAGCAGAATCTGTGGCTCTTACTGGTTCCTCCACCGGCTTTGAGAGACCTGGGCAGTGATGCGGTGATGTGGAACACCTGGCCAGGTCTTACCTGTTTGCAAGGCTCCCTCCTCTGTGAGTGGAAACAGGCCATTGCTGGGTGGCCAGTGGCTCTTTGCATGCTCATCTCTGCTGCCAGGGGAATTGAAATCAGACTTTACTCTCACCCTTCTTTTCCAGTAAGTTGGTCGGTCTCCAGTGGCTTTTCATCGCAGGCAAGGAAAAACTGGATTCCACCTCAGCTCTGCCAGGCGCCCTGCTGTCTGACCCTGGGGGCTACCTTGTCCCCGACCGTGCCCTGAAACTCCAGCCACATGGCTTCCTTGAGTTGCTCAGGCCTGGTCCTGGCCTGGAACCCAGTCCCCTCACCTCCTAAGGCAGCCTCTGTCCCCGATCCCTGCCTAGATCATGCCCCTGTGTCCCTCTCAGAGCGAGCGCCAGGCTCTGCTTCTCAGGTAGGTCCTGTGACTCTTGGTTCTCTCTGTTGGAGTTCAAGCTCTGTAAGGACGAGGACTGTGTGTTTGTGGGACATCACTCCCTCTTGTATCCCCGACACCTGGACTGTTGGAGGATTGAATTTCATGGTGGACTTGAGAGGTGATTATTTTTAGGTTATTTTGTCCTTAAACTTCTGTGCTGTACATCTGCTCCTGTCTGAGGGTCATTTGTGGTGAACTGTAGAGATAAGGGGCTTACCTGAGGGGAGTGGGTGTCCCCAGAGGGACCAGGCTGTCCTCTCCCTGCTTCTGTCTGGTTGGCTCACATGGCATGTGGCTTGGAAAGCAAGTCCTGGTTTATCTAAAATTTTAACCAAGTTGCTTTGACACTTGAGTCTATGTAGAAGATGTGAATTTTCTCCCTACAGATCGGGACAACAAAACAAAGCACTTACAGGCCCCCAGTCTTGCAGGCGTGGTAGAGTCACCTTCCCACTTCCCCCAAGCCACCTGGCCTTCATCTAAACAGCAGAAAATCTGCCTGCTGCTTTTTGCCAGAGGTCTTGTGTCCCTTGTAGTGAAAGCACAGCCACCTGGGGGGAGGGAGAGTGGGGCCAGACGGGGTGTGAGGGCTCCAGCTATCCACATGACACTTTGTTTTCTTTAAAAAATAATAAGCACAGCGAAAGCATTAGAGCAGAGTGTATGTAAACTGGTATTTGTTACATTATTCTCTACAGTTTAGGCTTTAAATATGGAATCGTTTTTTGCAACTAAATAAAACTACCTAATGAAGACACATGTGTCTGCCAAATACCCAGATACACCCCGGCTTTGCCTGTTCACCACACTTTTTCCTGGCTAGGAAAATATTTCTCATCCTTTTCTGTACTAGATGGAGAAGCTGTGGTTAGTAATAGTGAGGGAGGAAAAAACCCAACAGCAGAAATGACACCACCAAGACACATGGATGTAAGTGGCATTTTAAATACTTTATTGGTTTTTGTTGCGAGAAGGTTATCTGCTTATTACAAAACATTTTTGAACACAAAAATGTGTAAAGAAAAAAATATGACTTGTCCTTATCTTTTTTTTCTTGTCTGTTTTGTTTTGTTTTGGAGGGGAGTACTAGAGATTGAACTCAGGGACACTAGACCCCTGAGCCACATCACCAGCCCTATTTTGTTTTTTATTTAGAGACAGGGTCTCACTGAGCTGCTTAGCACGTTGCTGTTGCTGAGGCTGGCTTTGAATTCGCAATCCTCCTGCCTCAGCCTCCAGACCTGCTGGGATTACAGGTGTGCACCACTGCACCTGGCTCCTTATCTTGTTAATATTTTATTCCATTGTTACATATGTGTGGTTGTGTGTGTTGCATAATCGTATAATTCACACATATATATGGTGTATTTTTATTAGCAAGCAGGATCATGCATTTAATCCTGTAGCTGCCTTTCTGTGGACTGATATGTCCTGACACTTAAAATCTATACATTTGGCTTTAGTGTGTTTTATTTTAGATAATAAAAAAAAAATTGGTGCTTCACCATAATTTCTCAGCCCCGCAATCATTAAGTAGGTAACTGCTCTGGAGTGGAGGTAGGAGAAATATTTTGAGACTGGAGGCAGCCTCATGCTTTAAAAAGCTTGGAAATCTCTGTGCAGAGGCTTGGCGAGCCGTAGGCTCTTCAGAGGTTTCTGAACAAGCTGTCTGGTGGCTGTAGTCCTTAGGAAATAGTAACTGTTGGCTTACTGTGGGCCCCACACTGTTCTAAACCCTGGGTGCTAACCAGCTCACTTTCCCTGGGTGGGGAGGCAGACCACGCCCAGCAAAAGCATTTGGGCTGGGCTGTGTGCAGGGACAGAGGCCAGGTGATGGAAAGCAGTATTGGGACCAACAGAGAGGTGAAGAGGGTAGGTCACTGACCCAGGGTCACTGGCCAGCAGTGGTCTGGCCTGGGTGTCTGTGCACAAGGACTGGTAAAACTCCGGGGCTAGGGGCTGGGAATGTGGCTCAGTGGTGGAGCGCTTGACTAGCACATGTGAGGCACTGGGTTCAATCCTTAGCACCACATAAAAATAAATAAATATAATAAAGGTATTGTGCCCATCTACAACTAAAAGTCTTAAAAAAAAAAAAAGATCCGGGGCTAGTGCTCTTCTCGAGACCAGTGTTAGCCGGGGCTGGGGTTTGTGCCTCTGAAGCTTTCCACACCCTGCTTTAGTCACTGTGTGTGTGTGTGGCTGTGACCAAAACACCTGACAAGAACCACTTAGAGGAAGGAGGAAAATTTTATTTTGGTTCACAGTTTCAAAGTTCCAGTCCACGGTCAGCTCACTCCGTAACTGAGGGCCGGAGGTGATGCAGGACATGGCAGAGGGAAGTAGCTCAGGAAGGACACTGCCACCAGGAAGCAGAGAGAGGGAGCTCTGCCCACCAGGGTCAAAATAGAAACCCAAAGGCACACCTCCAGTGACCTACTTCCTCCAGCCACTCCCTCCCTGCCTGCAATCACCACCCAGCTAATCCATTTCAGTGGATTAATAATAATCTAATCATTCTGCCTCTTGCGTTGTCTCACGCATGAGCTTCTGGGGGACAAGTCATATCTAAACCATAGCATCCCCAGTCCGCACTGGAGGCCCCAGATGACCTGGGAACCATCCTAGGGAGGGGAAGCTACAGGTGAGCCGTGAAGGGTGGAAAGGAAGGGGCAGCCATGCCCGTGTTCTCCCCATCCAGGGCTGAGAAGCACAAGGGCTCGCTCTCTCTCTAGATGGAAATTTAACTTATTTGAAAATGAAAGTTTCATTTAAAGAAACACGTTGGGCGAGACTAAGTTTCGTGGTTGTTGAGGAGGTACATGCCAGGTGCCTCCCCCGGAGTCTCACTGGTGTGTATGCAGGTGGCTATTTATCCTTACAGAGGAGAACCCTGGGCCCAGGCAGCTATTCTGTGATAAAGCCAGAGCCACCCACTGGGAAAGGAGAAGCACAGATCACACCCTGACCCTGGCCTGGGGAAGCGAAGCTGGGAACAGGGATGGCCTCTGGATAGGGCTGCTCTGGCTTCTCACCCAGCCTAGCCTAGCGGCCTAGCTGTGGGAATCCTACCCTGAGCCGCCTGGCTTCCTGCAGAGTGGGGGAGACCATCTGCATTTCAGGGCAGGCTCTTTTCCTTATCTCTCCATTGCATCTTGAGGGAGCAGGGTGGGCAGACTCCAATTAGATCCCTTCCGAGGCCTAGTTCCCATTGGAAAGATAAGACTAGAATTTTTTTTTTCAACACTGGGGACTGAACCCAGGGATATTCTACCACTGATCCACATCCCCAGTCCTTTTATTTTTTTTTATTTTGTGTCGGCGTCTCTCTAAGCGGCTGAGGCTGGCCTCAAACTTGTGATCCTCCTCTAGTCGCTGGGATCACAGGTGTACACCACTCCTCTAAGTTGAGATCTTTCTAAACCCCCTAGAGCCAGCCAGCAAGCAGGCAGGGGCGGTTAGGGGCTAGGACACCTAGGAGGTATACAGGGAAGGCACAGGAGAGGTGACAGAGCGGGCATTGCTCAAAGTCCCCAACACCTGCTTTGCAGAGTGAGCAGGTGCGTGAGGGGGGAGGGGCACTGGGGGTACCCTCACCCCTGTTCAGTCGTCCACAGCCTGCACCCCAGGAGAATGTGAGCCGCACACCCCAGAGGCAGGACCTCCGTCCAGAGTCGCCCACAGCCTGCTTGAGCCTGTCTCTGCCCTTGTCACTCTTCCCCAGCCACATTGTCCCCTTGTTAGGAAAGCTGGGACCTCTCAGTGGGGCACCCCCACCAAGACCCACAGGAGGGATCCCTCCACACGTCCTTGTCTTGGCTGAGCTCAGTGGACTCAGACTGCCGGGACCCACGTCCTCTGGCACAGCCTAAGCCTCTGCTGTCTCTGGAAGGAACAGTGAGTCGTCACTTGGGACGAGAATCTGTCCTTTCTTTTCCGTCCTTGGGGCAGACTGCATGCTTAGACAGATTATAAACCAGAAGCTCACAGATACCTAGGAGCCAGTCAGCCTAGCCCACTAGGGTCTGCCACAGGCCAGTGGGTGCTGGTCCTCTACCTGTATCATGGTCACCCTGGGAGGATGCAGCCGTGTGTAGGTGGGACACAGGCTGTCACACAGCTAGTGAACGGAGGAGCAGGGATCTGAACCAAGGTGGGGCTCTCCCCTCTGTGCTGTGCTTCCCCCCCAAGGAACAGAGGGAGCAGAGGGAGGCTTTGTGGGCTCCGGCAGTGCAACGGGAGTGGACGTGCTCCTTGCTAAAGCACGTCGCCTGAGAAACTGCAATGCTCAGCTCAATTCCAACTTCAGAAGGTGGCAAATAACTTTTTCAGTATGATAAATATCTCATGGAATATTCGGGACATACTTATACTAAAAAGAATGTGTTTATTTACCTGAAATAAACAGTTGAGTTGAATAAACTCAATAAACAGTTGAGTTGAATAAAAGTTGAGTTGAATAAACTCAACTGTGTGCCTCAAATTTTTATTTGTCTAATTTGGCAACCCTGCTTGGGAACCCCCAGGAAACACATCGGGCCTGATATATGAGCACAATAAAATAGAGGTTTGGTTTTTGTTTTTTTGTATGAGTTATGTGAGTATATTCTGTGCAACATTGGGGATATATTAAAAAAAGTTATTTGCTGTTTTTCTTCAACTTACCTGGAATCCTGTATTTTTATTTATTTAGTCTGGAAACCCTATTTGGGCCCCCAGGAAATGTCCTGGGTCTAGTGAGTGGGCCCCTTCAGGTGGTTTACAGGTACTCTGTAAAGACACAGGTAACTTGGTAGGTGGTGAGCTCCCTGTCCCCAGCTGTATTCAGGCGAAGGCCAGATCACCACTTGTAGTCCCTGAGGAGGGAATTTGGGTTTACGATGCCAGGTTCTGGTGAGATTCTGGGACGCAGATGCGGAGATGAGAGGAGGGTTATTTCCCTGGGTCCTTGCTGAGCTCTGACCAGGCGGGGTTGGGAAGCTATCTCTGAGCTCATTTGCCATCAGCACTGTGTAGAGGACTGGCTTTACCCAGAGGTGACACCTGGCCTCAGTCAGTGGGGAAACCAGTCCCACCTGGGGTGGCGAAGAAACACTGTGTTAAAGAAGAATGAAGCACAATTTTTTTTGTCTCTCTCGTTGAGAATTGACAGTGCCTTCCTGATTCTTTATATGTCCACTGCAGCACAGTGTGACTTCTGGGACGGGCTGAGGACCAACCGATGTACCCACATCACTCCCGGGCCGTGATAACATGAGAAGCACCCACCCCCAAGGTTCTGCACACACCTTTGCAGGCAAGTGAACCCAGGCCAGAGGCACAGGTGTTTGTTTATTTGCTGTGTTAGATGCTCTGGGTATGGCTGCACCTGGCGAGCCAGGCGGGACTTAGCCCAAGGCTTGCCATGTCTCCTATGGCCTCTGCCCTCTGTGAATCACCCCCAGCAAAGGGCTAGTCCTTGGCAAGCTGCCTGCTGCACCCGTGCTTCCAGGCCCTCATGAAGTTCATTGTGACATTAGCCTGAGCCAGAGGAGAGCCAGGAGGCAAATCTGCAAGGGCAAAATCTTGTCCTGGGTTCCCAGAACAAATAGGGATGGCATTCGTTTATATGCTGTCCTCTACCAGGGTGTTAAATTTGACATAATTATTAAATGGATCCTTCAATATTATCCATTAAATATGAGAGTCACAGTACCTGCTGCGGTAAAGTGAAAAACCTTAAAAATATTTGTATCGATGCTGTTCGTTGAAATCACCTGTTCTTTTCTTGCTTTGGTTTAATTGATTGACTCATAAGCAGAGCATCTCGCTTGTGTTTTCCAGGAGGAGTCGTTGAGTGGCGGGTGACTGACATCATGCACCACCAGTGGCTCCTGCTGGCCGCGTGCTGTTGGGTGATCTTCATGTTCATGGTGGCCAGCAAGTTCATCACGTTGACCTTTAAAGACCCAGAGGGTAGGTGTGCTTCCTGCCACAGTTGCTTTGGCTAACTGATCATGGATGCACACCGTTCCCAGGTACCGGCATGAGGGACAGTTACCCTCGGGCCCAAGGACATGGATGGCTCCTGAATCCTTCATGCTACAGAAGCAGGGAAGGGAGGTGGAAAGGGACGGGAGGCTCTTCCCAAGCACCTCATCCAGCACAGAAGGTGCTTGCTTTGTGGGTAACCAGCATGTTGCCCAAGGAGCAGAGAGCTGGGCCTCCTCCCAGTGCCGTAGCCGGGGCCTCGCAGCATGGCAGGCTCCTGGCTTGGGAATGTGTCTGCCTCAAGTCAGAGGGACACAGCATGATCGCTCAGCATGCCTGTGTGCCTGCGGGTGTTTTCAAGGTCTGGTTTTGTCCTACAAACGGACACACCCTGCTTGGGCAGCCTCCCAGGAGGCACCCTGGTCTGTGAAGTGCTGCGTCCATGCAAGGCAGTGTGTGATGGTCTCCTCAGCCCAGGGGCCGCTCAGATTTTGCCCTGGCTTCAGCACAGTTGCCCACCACCTGTAGTAGCCATCCGCAATGGGAAGGCGGAGAGAGTAGTTCTCATTCCAGGGCCACCTGTAGGACTGTGTTGGCCTTATGCTGGCTGCTCGAGACCAAGTGAATCCCAGCCTCCAGGGGTGGGGCTCCGTCGAGAGCCATGCACGTGAACCGTAGCCCGGAAATTGAAAGAACCGAACCACCTGCTGAGAATACAAAATACATATTTTTTGTGACTTTGCTAAATGTCACCTCCCAGGAGGGAAAACACTGCAAGGCAGGCCATCGATTAAGTTGTTTGTTTTATTTTGTTTGGAAAAGTACAAGTGTATGTAATATATTTTAGAGAGACTTATATCAATAGTAGTTAAATAAGCTGGGCACGGACGTGCACCTGTAGTCCCAGCCACTGGGGAGGCCAAGGCTGGAGGATCGCTTGAGCCAGGGAGTTCCAGACCATTCTGGGCAACAGGCTCTATTGCCGATAGTGCGACCCCACCTCAACCAAACCACACCAAAACCAAAGTAATAGTTAAATAAAACACGTGTCCCTGTACTCATTTAATGGTCTCTGGCCCAAGAGCTTTTAAAGGACGGCTCGTTGCCCAGTGGGTCTGATACACCAGGTGACATTTGGCCGGGATGTTGCAGGTTTTATGCTCAATGTTTTCAGAAAAGTATGGATGCTCAGGTGGGGTTTTGTGAAGGGGAGCAAACACAAAGGATTAAAGGTAAAAGCCATGAAGAAGGATTAGGATTTCAACCTGCAGAAACTGTCTGCGACCGTCCTCTGTACTGCCACCTCTCGGCCCTCAGGCGGTGGTTGGAGGTGGCTACGTGGCTGCCTCTAGGTGGTGTCAGAGCTGCACGCGGTCAGCCTGGCTCCCCCTTTCCCCGCAGCGGGGTTCAGGTGAGGCTGCTGTTGCCTGCAGTGAGCACTGAACCTGGAGGGCGTCACCTCTGTCGTCACGTTGCCGAAATTGTGGGCCCCGAGTGAGGCAGCACACCATGGCAGAGGACAGCTGCTCCCTTCGTGGCACCCATGAAGCACAGAGGGGAAAGGGTGACGGGAGCATGAGCCCTTCCCGGGCAGCCCCCAGTGACCTACCACCTCCAGCCACATCCGCCTGCCCACGGTTACCACCCAGTTAGTCCATTTAAACTAGGGTGGGCTGATTAGATTGCAGCTCATGTCTGATAGCTTCATGAAACGTTCCTGGATCGACACAGGAGCTTGAGGGACACCATATCCCACCCTAACAGGTCTCTTGCCAACGTGGACGAGGAGATGGGATCAAGCCTCCGAGGGAAGTGAGACCCTCCGTGCCCATCCAGAGGGCTGCCAGGGAGTGCCTGGGCTGGCGGGGGTGTGGGCATCTCCCTCCTCACACCCTGGCCCTTGGTTTCCTGAGTGTGGCCCTGGAGACTCACTGGGTCCCTCTGTGAGAGGAGGCAGTTCAATCCCCAGTGGACACTGAAAGATGTTTGTCAGTGGTGGCCATGAGGGGTGTCTCGGGTGCTGGAGTTTATGCCACAGGGTTTTGCTTTTGAACCAAAAGCCCCTTGTGAAGAAGCATCATGAGGAAATAACTCACTTCGAACATGGGGCTCCTTCCTGGTGCAATTCCATTCCCTACAAGAAGGACAGAGAGTCCTTGGTGCCTGTTCCGGGGCCTCAAGTAACTCAGGTGGCCCTGGGGCAGCTCCTTCCAGCTCCATCCTCTGGGAAGCCAACCCTTTGGGCCTGAATCCCTGTCAGTGGATGGGCAGGTATTCCTCTCACCTGCCTGTTCTTCGTGACTCCCTCCACTGGAGCTGCGAGGAAGGGCCCTGAATGTGACTGTTAATGCCACATCCGCCATCTTTTATAGTGATGGGTTTTATTTCAGAGCTACAGGGGTTTATCCTCAGCACACTTCAGTGCCATGTTGAACTAGGGTCACTTAGACTTCATTATAGGAAAATAAGTCCTGCCCAGGCATGGTGTGTCCAGACCCAAAAAATGACATCTCGTGGCTCCGGTGTGTGTGTGTGTAGACACTGACTTCTGTCTTCCTTTTTCCAATCTTTGGCCTCGTCTCAGCCCCTCAGCTTTCTTGTATGCCACCCGAGGGCACAGCCGATGACTTGTATCTCTCTGTGCCCGCCACCTAGCGCATGCGTGGGAAGGTGCAGTGAGGTGCGGTGACTCTTAGCTTTTTGTCACTGTGACCAAAATACTTGACAAGAACAACTTAGGGGAAGAAGAGCTTATTTTGGCTCATGGTTTCAGAGGTCTCAGTGGCTGGCACTATTGCTTTGGGCCTGAGGTGAGACAGAACATCATGGCGGAAGGGCATGGCAGCTGGGAAGCCAGGCGGTGGGAAGGGGCCAGGGATAGATAGAGTGTAGGGCCACACACCCAGTGACCTGCGTCCTCCCTTCATGCCTCACTTGTATACAGTTGCCACCCAGTAGTAGTAATCCATCAAGTGGATTAATCCAGTGGTTGGGTTGGACTTACTTTTTAAAAACAAAGCAGAACTTCACCTGGCAAAATGTAAGCATTTTGTAAAATAGTATAATGATGACTCACACAGTAAGCTACAACATGAAGACCCCTGGCCTTGAGGGTCAGACTCCTCAACCCTGAAGATGGAGACTGGCTCCCGAGGAGCAAGGTAGTCACCTGTCATCCCAACGGGGGGTGGTGGCATCTGCTGAAAATAACTGACTATCCACAAAGCTACAGAAAAAGAAAAGCAAATATAAACCGCACTGCTGTTTTCACCTGAATCTGGTTGAGTCAGGGTTGGGTGAGTTGGGAGGCAGCTTGGCAGGACACTTAATGGGGGCAGGTGACTGGCGTGGCTGCTGGAAGCTGACGAGATCTTTAGCCACCACAGCCCATTCTGTGCGCTCTGAGGGTGTGAAGTAGGTTGCTTTTCAAAAATTCACTGGTGAATCAGTTGTTACGCACTCAGGACATATGATTAAGGAAGCTTAGGTTTCTCCAAAATCCTGTTAACATGTCAGCTGTCACTGGGCATGAGGCTGCGGCAGCAGAGGCTGGACAGACACTGCTCTCAGAGCCGCTGGAGTGTGTTCAGGAGTACGGGGACCGAGAGCCCTGATGCCTCTGTCATTTGTACACCCGACAATTCTCTCCATCCTTATTGCAGGTACAGGGCTGTACGACAGCTCTGGCTAAGTTTGCATTTTCACCGAAAAGGAGATAAAATGAAAAATGCTTTTAAGTGTAATTCGTAAAGATGTGCAGCAGAGAGTGAGTCCTGGCATCCAGTAGCCGGAGGAGGTGGGGGATGGGAGCGTCCTTACAGTCAGGGCGCTGGGAGGGGGAGGTTCTTCCCCCTGTGTGAGGAGGGGAGAAGGTGGTCAGGAGAACACTCATTGTGCTGGATAGAGTGGGGAGGACGTTTAACAGTCAGGCTGGGATAGGTGGACACAGCAGTACCAAAGGCGAAGTGTGGCTATCCGTGACACAAGAGGAGTAGACCTTGAATTTTTTTTTAAGTGAAATGTCCTTTTGTATAATGAGCTTTTTAGGCTTTATTTAATATCTATTTTTTATAACTAGGAGGCTTTGCAGAATTTTGAAAGTACGTGTTTCTTTGTTTGCAGAACACTGAAGATTATCATCAGATTACTCCAAAGGTTTCTGCAAAACCAGATTATTATAAATTATTACTTTGATAAGATTCCTCTGGTCTGAATTTGAGTGCCACAGCTTCATAAACTAATGGGAAAGCTGATTGTTTTTGTTTTGTAGGTTAAATTTTTTATCTGGAGATTACTGTGGAGCCACACACAGTTGTAGGAAATAACACAGAGAAGCCAGGCATGGTGGCACATGCCTGTAATCTCAGTGACTCAGGAGGCTGAGGCAGGAGGATCACAAGTTTGAGGCCAGCCTCTACAACATAGCAAGATCCTAAGCAACATAGTGAGACCCTGTCTCAAACAAAGGATGGGAGGTGGACTGGGAATGTATCTCAGCAATAGAGCACCCCTGAATTCCCTCCCTGGACCCCTGTCTGTCCCATCAATCTGTAAGCCTGTTCCTAGGTGAGAAGAAATCTCAACCTCTCTGTCTTCCAGGATACAGTGCCAAACAGGAGTTTCTGTTCCTAACAACTGTGCCGGAAGCCAGCAAGTTGAGAGAAGAGAAGCGCTTTGCTGAGGATCCCAAGGTAGGCATGAGCTGGGGGCTTGGGCAGGTGTGCTGAGCTCTAGGGAGTGTGGTGGTAGATCCATCAAGGAAGAGTGGGGGGCTGGGTGGCAGGTGGAACGTCTACATCCCATGTCCTACAGTGGGGTGTTCTAGAAGGCCTGTGTCCTGGGAGGACGGGCTGTTACAACCACCCCCATACATGACTGCCTGGCAAACCAGTGCATTGGAAAAGAGAACACGGGGGCTCTGGGTCCACTTCATGTGTTTGACTTGGAAGAACAATCTGCTCTGAAATCCTGGGAAGGAATCCTGTGTAGCCGTAAGGGAAGAAATAGAGGGAGCAGCAGAGGCATTCCAGAGTGGCCCATTCCAGAATAGGGCCACCTCCGGAGGCGGCCAACGCAACACTTCTGGGAACTGGGCTCGGTGTTTCTGGCACTTCTTAGAGAACCAGGCAGTGTCTGGGGCAGACACACCATCACGGGAGCAGTGGAAGAATTTTTCACGCGCTGGGGACAAGGTCACGGGATAACTGTGTGTCCTAGCCTGTCCCTCTGCGCTCCTCGCTGAGGCTTTCTGGGTTTCTCCTGAGACCTGAGCTACCTCTGAGCACCGAGCCCCAGCAAGGAGCGCTGGGATGGCAGGCTCTGCCACACACAGCAGCGGGTGGGTTCAGCGGAGGCCTCTTGGGTTAGGGAGAGTTTCTGAGGTTCTAGAGCAGCCCAGAGGGTGGGTGCCGTTGCCAGGAAGTTGAGTTTCCTCCTCTTCCTTTGTTTTTCTAAGTCACCTTTCTCTTGAGAAGGGAAGTTTCAGGAACCAAGTGTACATTGGTTCTCCTGGCCACCTGTGCTGATTCATCTTGGGGACTTAGCCGGGCAGTGAAGTCCCTGAGAAAGGCCTGGGGAGGGAGCTGGAAGTAGGGGTCGCCACTGTGTAGAAAGGGGAGGGGGCTGTTCACCTGCAGCTCAACTCTCCTATGCTAGCTGGGTAGAAAGAAATCGCACTACATTTTCCACTAAGCATCTACATACATTCAGAGGATTAAGTTAGCGTGCTTCAGGAAATCTGATGTCCATTCGGGAACAAATGAAGTCATAGAAAGGAGAAGGGGCCTGTGGATGGGCAGAGAAGACCCAGCCAGCTGCTGCTCAGGCCCTGCTCGCACTCCATCCGGGTTCCCCCCTGAGCCCTGGTGCCCGTTGTGTTCCTTAGCCTACGGGGAGGACGCCTCCGAGCAGCCAGCTGGCTGCACCTCTGGTCTATATGGAGCGCCTGGAGCTCATCAGAAACGTCTGCGGGGACGAGGCCCTGAGGAACCTCTCGCACACCGCGGTCTCCAAGTTTGTCCTGGACCGGATATTTGTCTGTGACAAGCACAAGATTCTTTTCTGCCAGACCCCCAAAGTGGGCAACACCCAGTGGAAGAAAGTGCTGATCGTGCTGAATGGTGCGTCCACCTGTGACGTCCAGGGTTTGCCGGGGAAGGGTCCCAGTAGCTTGGGCAGGGGAGAGCGGTCGAAGGAGGGTGTGGTTTCTCCTGAAAAGACCGACAGCCTTCCAGATGGTTCTCTGTTGTCGCCTTTTCTGTTCCTGTTAGTGCTGTGCTTGGAAAGTTGGTAGGGTTGTTGATTGATGGAATTTTTTTGCAGTGCTGGGGTGGAGCCCAGGGCCTCATGCAAGTCTCTACCTCTGAGCTTGAGTCCTGGACTGGGGCACAGAGTCCTGGACTGGGGCAGTAAATGTTTAGGGGAAGGAATGAATGAACAAACAGTCCGGGATGCTGTGCGCCCTGCTTAGATGGGCCACGAGAGTCTTCTCTGCTAGGACTTGGAGCTCGACCTGACAGGGTAGCCCAAGGTGAGTGTGAGACCCTTCTCCGCACTATGAGCGTTTCTTCCCATCTTCTACTTTGGGGAAAGAAAAGCCTGCCCAGCCACCAGCCTCGAGATGACACCGACCAGGTTCCCTGCAGCACCATGGTCCCAAAGCTGAGCCCTGAGGATGGCTGGTGGCCATTGACAGGCCCCTGCCTCCCCCTCCACACACCTGTCCTCCTTCAACCCCTGTTTCACCTGCTCCTATGACTTCAGCCAGATGGTTTTTGTTTTTGTTTTTGTTTTTGGTACCGGGGATTGAACCCAGGGGCACTCCACCACCGAGTCACGTCACATCCCCAGCCCTATTTTGTATTTTATTTAGAGGCAGGGTCTCACTGACTTGCTTAGTGCCTCGCTGTTGCTGAGGCTGGCTTTGAACTCACGATCCTCCTGCCTCAGCCTCCCGAGCTGCTGGGATTACAGGTGTGCACCACCATGCCAGGCACTTCAGCCAGATTTTTCCAGCACCAATTGCCTTTGCCACGTGCTGTTCTGGGATGCTGTGAGGTTCCCTAAGAACCACTGTAGGTCTGGGGCATGGTGCTGCCAGAGGCCTGCCGGACAGGATGAGAACCATAGACATGGGGGTACCATGTTCTTCAGTCCTGCCTTCTGGTGACTCCCCCAGTCTCAGAGTAAAGTATTGCTGGTTTTAGGAATTCTGTTGGCACACCCCAAGCTTTGCTTAGTGGAAGATTTGCCAGGGGTAGACACTCTGTGTTTCTAGCCTGTTTCCCCCACCATCCTCCCCAGGATCCTCTCTGCCCCAGTTGGCTTACACGTCACTGGGAGCTTTCATTCACTCCCCCATCTGGCCAACAGAAGCACTTGGAATTTAAGGACATACGCGTGGGTATTGGGGGTGGGCTTGTCGTGTGGGCCATGGGAATGTGGAGCCCTGAGATGACGCGGGGGGGCATCTTTCCTCAAGGGTCACCCGGAGGCAGCCAACAAGCCTTCTCTTGTCTCCTTCCAGGAGCATTTCCTTCCATCGAAGAGATCCCCGAAAACGTAGTTCACGACCACGAGAAGAATGGCCTCCCCCGTCTCTCTTCCTTTAGCAAAGCAGAAATTCAGAAGCGGTAAGAGCGGGGTTGGGGACACAGAGACTTGAAAACCTGTGAAGAAAGTTTGCTAAAACCCTGTGCACCTGCTGTAGATTGCGGCTCACCCCAGGGACCATGGGGACGGTGGGGCCGTGCTGGGACCAGCAGCCAGGCATCTGTTTGCCCAGCATCCAAGCGCTTAAAACCATCAAACCCCCTGAGAATTTCAGAACACCCTTTCCAGCCTAGCCATCAAACAGTCCCCTAGAGTTCACACTGTCGTGTTAATTGCTGAGAGTGGTCACTTGGTGTGCTGTGGTTTTGTAAAGTGTCACGGGTTCTTAGCTGAACGTGATTTCTTTTTCATGAGAAGGCACTTGGGTTGTAGGGAAACGTCACCAAACGTTTCGCCTCCTCCGCCCCCCACCTCACCCCTCCCCACATTGAGTCTGTATGCGTGGGGGCTCCTGGCTGGGGAGCCTGATCCAGCACGGGCAGGGTGGGGAGACAGACCTCCTGATTTGGGCAAGGATGGAGTCCTTAGCCAGCAAATGGAAAGATTCTCCCATCCGCTCTGAAGCGGCCCTATAGAGCCAGGTTTAAAGGGCCCAGAAGACATGAGTGGCACCTAAATGTCAGGCCTTGCACTGAGCTCTGGCCTCCTTGACTGTGTGGCCACCTCCCTTCATTGTTTCTGGCTCGGGGTAATTGAGGACTGACCCCTGACAGAAGTCCTTCTGGGTGCAAACCGACCTGTTATCCCCTGAGCGCTCACCTTCTGGGGCCTTGGTGTGAAGATTCAGCAAGTCAGACAGGCAACTGGGGCAGGCAGATTCTGCATGCAGTGGGTGCTACCTCAGTGCAGTGCCGTCCTTGATACAGGATTGAGGTTGAGCCTGCCACTGCCCCAGGCTCTCTAGGCAGCACCCTGCTCTGTTGCATCCATGACCAGCGGCGCCCCCACCTACCCTGCTGGCTGGAGGATGCATTTTCTTTCATCCCTGCTTCCCCTCTTTTTTTTCCTCCCTCTGGCAACTTTGAATTGTATCCTAAAAGACATGCCCAGTTATCCCTGATTCACTCAGAGCTCCTGCCCTGAGAGTTTTCTGCCCAAGAACAAAGTTCTAAAGGTTCTTGGAATTTCAAATTATTCAGTAAAATAAAACATGGACGAAATAGAGTCTTCACAGTGACTCCTGGGAATGAGTACTATGGCCTTCGACAGTTGACTTCTCTGAGCTTCTGTTTTCTCATCTGTAAAATGGGTTGAGAATAGGATCAACACACAAAATCTTGGAGTGGATTAAGGAAGAGATGCATGAAATGCACTCACAGCCAGGCTTGGCTTGGCAGGAGTTCCACACACTGCAGAAGCTGCTCTGTTAACTCTCCACTCTCCCCACCCTCTCAGCCACAGTCTCCAAGAGCATTGAGTTAACCTCCTGTTTTCATTTTTTTCTTAGATTGAAAACATACTTCAAGTTTTTTATTGTAAGAGATCCCTTCGAGAGACTCATTTCTGCATTTAAGGACAAGTTTGTTCATAATCCCCGGTTCGAGCCTTGGTACAGGCACGAGATTGCCCCTGGTATCATCAGGAAATACAGGAGGAACCGGACAGAGACCCGGGGGATCCAGTTTGAAGATTTTGTGCGCTATCTGGGTGATCCAAACCACAGATGGCTAGACCTTCAGTTTGGAGACCACATCATTCACTGGGTGACGTATGTAGAACTCTGTGCACCCTGTGAAATAAAGTACAGTGTGATTGGACACCACGAGACCCTGGAGGAGGATGCCCCGTACATCCTGAGGGAGGCCGGCATAGACCACCTGGTGTCCTACCCGACCATCCCACCGGGCATCACCGTGTATAACAGAACCAAGGTGGAGCGCTACTTTCTGGGCATCAGCAAACGAGACATCCGGCGCCTCTATGCGCGTTTCGAAGGGGATTTTAAGCTCTTTGGGTATCAGAAGCCAGATTTTTTGCTAAACTAATACTTAGGACCTGTGAATCCAGATGTCTCTGCTAGACTGGGGGCTAACGAGGTGGAGATCTGAACATAAAAATAACACTTTCTCCATCACATCTCCCCTTAAGACTCCTGAGGCCTCCCACAGTCCTGTGAGCAAATGATGCTGGACTCGGACTGGGTCCACTTAGCCTGGATATAAGATGCCCCGAGGGCCCCACCCCACCTGTTATCAGGAAGCCACTGGCCCTCCCTCACCTGAGAGAGGAGTGGAAAATACATACCTACAGGCTGGTGGGCTAGCCAGGAGGAGATAAGACAGCATTAAGAGCCATCGCCCTCAGTTGTCAAATTGGCAGGCACAGCTGAGGCTCTCCTGGCCAGCCAGGGTGGTCTTGCCTGTCACCAGTGGATTACAGAAATGGTACCTGGCACTTTGGGGAGGGGTAGAGATCAAGAGAGGGGCCAGCAGGATCAAATCCGAGTCATAAGATGACGCCTCTGGCCTTCACTTTGGCATTGCTGTGACAGGTCCTACTGAGTCCCTGTGATGTTCAGTGATGACCCCAGAGCAGTTCCAGCGGTCTGTCTTTCAGAAGCCAGGCCTGGGTAATGTAAGTCCGTGTGTCTGGACTGCCACCTGCCAATCACCTGTCTCATTTAGCATCAGAGGTAGAATTTTGGAGAATGATCAGAGTGGAGGTTATTTCCACCCGGGAAGGGAGATGGCTTTGGGGGGCTTAAATGTGATACAGGAAAGGAGGAGGGAGCAGGCTGGGGGCTCCGGCTACTGTGGATCTGATTTGGGGACCTCCATCCCACCTTGACTGACACACGTCCCACCTGGGTGGGTGGCAGGGGATTCCCCCCCCCCAGCTTTCCCAGGGGCCTTCACTGTCCTCAGAGGTGGGGAAACACTAAACATTTTTAGCCTGGTGGCCCACCAGGAGGAAAGCAAACAGAACTCAGTGCAGGTTACACATTCAGTGCCCTTTCATCTCCGCAAAACGGCCGCCACCAGACCCGTGTCTGCTGATACCATCATCCTGGACTAAATGGCCAGAAGTTAGGTCATCAAGTTCACCAGCAATAAAACCCTGGGCCGAGGCAGCCTCCAGGAACGTGTCTTCTAGGCACCGAGGGAGCCCCCACGAGGAGCAAGCCACAGCCACCACAAGGGCCACTGAGAGGTGACAGGACAGTCCCAGCTCATGTAGAGCCCAGGGCCCAGAGGGGTGATCTGGGCTTTTATAAAAGGCAGCCTCAACCTCCCTTTTCTCAAAGTTACTTCCTGGATTTGTAAATGTGAAAGTAAAATGATATTTAAAATATGTGCCAAACCTGATCCTTGATGCAGTTCCAAGGGGAGGGACGCCAGGGCTGCAGGTGACCCTGAGGCCTGGTAACTGGACAAGTGTGCTCAGCCTGCTTGGGACGGGCCCGTGGACGGCAAGCAGGGCTTGGCCCTTCACCCTCAACGGACACGCTGAGGGTGTATTAACATTGGGCTATTTTTCTATAAAGTGTTAGCAGTGTCTTGTTGAAATCCTTTCACACTTCATGAGCTGATAGATGACCTCTTTCCTGTCTGAAAAGTAACAGTGTGAATCATGTATGTGAATTTAAGGCCTTAAAGTTAGTCCTAATTAAAATAGCATTTTCTCTCAAAAACCAAAGGTTGGACACCTGGCTTTTCTTTCCCTTTCTTTTTTAATCTCTCTTCTGGCATTTGGGTCCAAAGATATTTGGCCAGATTGCTACCAAAATATCTCCCAGACCTGTCACAGTCTGTCTGGGACAGGCCACCTCTACCACCTCCACCCACTGTGGCTCCTGACCCCACACCTGGCCCTGGACAGTCAGGCCCCTGAAATGGTACAGCCCTCACCCCTCCATTGAGGTCCTGGAACTCACTTCTGATCTTCAGAATCAGCTTCTTCCCTCTTGGCTCTAAAGCAGGTGGTCCTTCCCCCTCTTGCTCCAGGGCACCACCACATGGCTCTCTAGCCACCCTGTGAGCTCCCCATGCTGCTCCTCTGAGGGAGATTCACTGTCAAACCTCAAGCTCCCTGGCAGGTCCCTCACACATGGACTATTAGGCCTTATGGTTCCAGAATGATCCTTTTGGGTTTGATGTTCCAGTCCTGCAAGTAAGTTAGAGACCTTCTAAGTATGTCGCCAGGAGGAACCAATCCACTCTGACATTTTGCCTAGGAATCTCCTTAGCTACCTATTCAGTTTCTTCACTTGCAAAACACAAGAGCACAGACAATTCATCTGAGTTCTTTAGTGCTTTATAATAATGATTTGCCTTTCCTGTTTCCAATATCATGTGTCCCTGAGACCTGTCCAGAGAGTTCTTTTTTTTTTTTGGACACCAGGAACTGAACTCAGGGGCATTCAACCATTGAGCCACATCCCCAGCCCTATTTTTTGTTTTATGTAGAGACAGGGTCTCACTGAGTTGCTTAGCGCCTCGCCATTGCTGAGGCTGGCTTTGAACTCACGATTCTATCTCAGCCTCCCAAAGTGCTGGGATTACAAAGTGTTCTTTATCCCCCATATTTTCACCAATATTCTTCTGTTCCTGATGATGGATCCTCCAAGAAGACGGAAGTTGCCTCTACAGCTGTCCTTTCTTTTGGAGTCCTCACTATAGTTCTAGCACATTCCGCCCACACTCCAGCCTGTATACATTACCCACTTTTTTCCAAAGCTGTTCCCACATTTTGAGGTGTTTTTAGGAGCATCCGACCTCTCACTACCCATTCCCATCTCAATCTGCTTTGGACTACCATAATAAAATACTATTTTTATTATGTAGACTTAAAAGAATTTCATTCCTCATGGTTCTAGAGACTGGAATGTCCAAGATCAAGATGCTAAAGTCAAGATCAAAAAGTGCTCTGGTTTCCCCCTCTTATAAGGACACTGACCCCACCCTTGGGCCAGATTCATGTCAACCTAATTATCTCTCTTAGGACCCACCTCCAGACATCATCACATTGGGGACTAGGGGCTCAACATGAATTTTAGGGGGACACAAATATTTAGCCCATAACACTGTGATTCACAGGACGAGGGCTCCATTTATCATTGTAGCTTACATGCTTGAAAACAGAAGGTGGTCCATAAATGCTGAACTGGCTTGGTATGGCAGTACAGAGTATAGCATTTTCTGCATAGATGTTCGTGGAGCCCCTTGGTCAACCTCTTGTGCACTGTGGCATTGCTGCAGCAACAATAGATGTCCCGCGGCCTTTCCCTGCTGCCAGCATTCAATCAGATTAAGTTACAAACCGAAACTGCTCCTCCCTCCACAGCACCCCAAAAACTCATGAATGGTTCTATTTTTATCATAATTGGAGGATGAGGATTCTAAATAAAACTTCCCCATGCATGCCCCTCAATATGCTTTCTAAGTGCATATTCTTGTCAATCTGTTCCTTTTCCTCTGGAACAGTGCCAGATGTAAAAGAGCAACAATGATTTGTACTTTCTGCCATCTATCTCTTGAGTGCGACAGATACTTAAGAATCCTTTGTCCATGTCAGCAAAACTGTCCTGTGAACACTGAGCAACTGAAATGTCAGACCACGCTGCTTTGGAGATGAGGGCATTGGAATCTCATCTCGAGATAGCCAAGTCGGCTGCGCCCTACCCTGAGATCTGGAGGCCCCCGGATGAGCTCCTCTGGGGCCCATGGATTTAAAGAAAGAGACATATTATGACTGAGCTGAATCCAAATGAGCAGAGCAGAAGGAAGGAAGGTAGGATGGCTGCCTGTGTCAACGATCTCCTGGTCACAAAATTGGGCTGCACACAAATGTTAGGTGTGATTTGTGGTTGAGTGAGAACACCCTTCAGTGTTGACCAAGGTCTTAAAAAAAAAAATTGCAAACCCAGGTGCAGGGAAAGAATATTCCTTTTCCTTTCCTCCTGTGTCCCCTATATAAGAAACACATTTGATAGATTTGGTTCACAGACCCTTTGATTCTGTATCAATACAGGAGTTCCATTTTCTAAATTCAAAATTCATTCTCATGACCCTACATGAATAAAGACACTTCCATCTCAGCAAACGGCCTAGATTTGTTGGAATTTGGATATGGGTCTCCATGGACCAAGGATTACCCTCTGTGGTTCTGCAGCTGAGCCTGACTCCTTGTTGCTTGGGCACCCGTGTGGCTCTGGGCTTGGCATTTTTCCAGGCTGTGCTGAAGAGTCCTTGGTAGCCTCCAGACCTGGGTTATGGAAACCGCATTCACCGCCTTTCCTTGGCCCTGCCTTTCTGCCTTTTTAGACACAGCTGCTCTCTCTGAAGCTCAGCACCTGTCGCCCTCTCTGTTACTCCCTCCTCCCCTCTAGGAGGCCAGCAGGGCTGGGCAGCTCCCAGGATATCTGATCTGGAGTGGGAAGTAAGTGCCAGCCCTTCTCCTGCCCAGAATGTCTGCATATAACCTTGGTTTCATTTTAATTATCTGATGTTTCATAATTCCAGCAACAACATGGATGATCCTAAGAGACTATATACACGAAGGGAAATAAGTCATACTCAAGAGTTTTTATATTATATGACTCCCATTAATGGCTTATCTTGCTGATCTTAAGAAGAATCAAATAAGGAAATGCATACAATTTTAGATAAAAGCAATTTCTGAAGAGAAGAGTGTCAAGGACTTCAGACCTGCATAGAATGTTGGACCTCTTATGCTTTCAAGTCCAGGTTAAAGGGGTCCCCAGGCCATGCAATCCTCGGAAAGCAATCCCAAGTTTCTGGGCCAGCTTCCTCTCCCCATCTTACTCTAGAGGACACTGACTGCTCTTCCTAGACCAACTTCAGCTAAATCCTGCTTCCCTTTCCTAAACTCACCTTTGGAGAGGCTCACTGAGGTATTTTTAGAAGTTACAAGAGTGACTGTGTGCTGAGATTAGGCCCAGGTCCTGTGGGTTTTCTCTGCTGAAGAACCAAAACAAAAGAGGAAAACAAACCAAGTCTACAGAGAGATGGCTGAGAAATCTCTGAACTGTGAAAATGGAAATTTTGTCTGTTTTATCAAATCATAAGCTGTAAAAACAAACAGTGCAAAGCATTCCTTTGCAGAAGATAATTCCTGGCAAATGGCCACGAAAGCCTCTGGATTTCATTGTTGGGGATGGTTGGTGGTTTGGTTTAAACCTGGAGGCCTGTCCTTTGGTCTTCTATGATGACACCGTGGAGCTTGCTCCAGCATAGTCAGGATGAGCCATCTAACTCTCTGCCTCCTCTGGAAGGAATGAGGACCAACTGCGGGTCCAGAACAGCTGCTCTCCTTACAAACAGCTGTGTTCACCCCAGAAAGAAACAACTGTCTACAATGGAGAGAGCAGCCTCTCTTGGCCTGAACAGACCCTCCTAAAGGCTGTGTCCCACAGACAGTCCTATCTGAGCTTGTCAGGAACTGCACACCCATCTGCAGGCTCTGCCCACTCGGGTTCATAAGCAATGTTTCTCTTCAACAATCGCTAAAACTCATGGGCAAATTAATTATTTTACAGAAAGGTTTTCTTGCTTAATAAAAACCTAGCAAACAGTAAAATCAAGTATAAAAAGCTATGTGTGTGTGTGTGTGTGTGTGTGTGTGTGTAAATTACATTATATTTGTAATTTAGGGTGATTTCAGTAAGTCTATAGCTACAGCTTCCATTCTTGGCAAAGAGATTTTATTTTCAGGTGATGCATTGTGTGTGTGTGTCGGGGGGGGGGGTTCTTCTTTAAAAACTTTAAGCTTTGAAACATGGACTGTTTTCTTACCTCCTCTGTTATCATATAGATACATTACTGGCAACTTGCAGACAATATCACCTGAGATATTTGTCCCCTCTGCAGGGAAGCCGCAGTGCCCTGCTGACTTTGCCTTTGCAATGTTAATGGCAGATGGTTTTAGAAATGCATGTGGGAGCCTGTACAGTGGCTCACGCCTGTAATCCCAGCACTTAGGGAGGCTGATACAGGAGAATCTCGAGTTCAAAGCCAGCCTCAGCAACG
>CM053411.1:4992469-5005036 GCA_028644305.1 Xerus rutilus
CAGCATCAGAGTCTAGAGGGCAGGACAGAGATTTCCATACCCTGAACATCTAGCTCATCTTGCTTCTTTCACTGCCTTGGCGTATAAGTAATTACTTCCCTCTCATGTGTTCCTGGGTATTTTTCTTAAGGAACAATAATACCAACTACTATCTTGGAATATTATGCTACAAAAACTAATGATCTGTCCTCAAATTATAGGCTAAAAATGTACTTAAGAGTACAGGTGCTTAATAAGTAATAAAGCTATAGAATTTATTAATAAAAGTTGAATATCTTGGTTTTCTTCTTTACTTTAGGATTGGTAAATCCTAAAGTGAAGGATTTACTTGATTTTCCAAGATACTCAGTGTACCTGTCAAAAACAGAGGTATGCAATTTTTACATCATCTTGTTGTGGTTACCATCGAATAATGAAATCTTGTCAGTACTCAATATATAGCTGCAAAGAGCTAATAATTTAGTATTAGGAACTTTCTACATCCTGACGATGTGAACTGTAAAATCAACTGTTTTTAGTTTAGTTTTTTTTTTTTTTTGATAAATGAGAAAAATGGAAGTTTAAGCAAACATAATTTTAGAGACATCAAATCTCTTATAGGGAGTAATTTCATAATGGCCTTCTCATTCAGTTGAGGATCTTGATGGGCTGGATGTGCAAGAAGCCAATTTCACTGCAGAGGCCAAGAATACTGGAAGCTCCACATAAGAGAGGGAAAGAGAGAGGTAAGTTTTAAGGGGATAAGGTGAACCTAGATGACAGCCATATTATCTGACAAGCAGTAATAGTACTTGTGTTACTATGGTTTAAATAATGTAACATAGCTACCTATTTTACTAATCCATGAAAGTCAGATTTTGAGTGGCAAGACATGCAAATCATAGCTAAAAGCACTCTACGTCTGTGGTGGGATAAAGTGAAAGTAGTTGAAATTAGATGATGTAATGATTGGCTCAAGAGGGCAGCTGAGGAGTCTTCCCTCTATTTTCATTATTTCTTTCTAGCCTCTTTTCTTTTCATTTCCTGAGCCAGCAAAGTATCCTCCTTCCCCTACAGCACTGGAGGCAGGGAACACAGCAAAGAAGAACAGCAGCTGCCAATGTGTGTGACCAGGGAATCTCAAACTTCATGATGACTGACACACAATCAAAAATCGTCTGACAATTATTAGAAACTAGCCATATTATACAATATATTATTCAAAATGAACAATTGTAGTAACTCTGTTTCCCCACCCTCACCTCTAATGCTTTTTTCAATTTTTTTTTAGTTGTAGATGGACACAATATCTTTATTTTATTTATTTATTTATTATATGTGGTGCTGAGGATTGAACCCAATGCCTCACACATGCTAGGCAAATGATCTACCACTAAGCCACAACCACAGCCCCTCTAATGTGGGAGAGAGCTGGCCTGGGTGTTTCCACAGTACATAATGCGCAACAGTATCAGGTTTTTCAATCATGTGGTTTTGGCCATAGTTCCGTATTCGTGTAACAGTTCCGGATTCCTGTGAATAGCCGCAGGGTGCTAGTAGAGTGCACCCTGTAGCGCTTGCAGGATATAGAATGTCCTAGCATATATATAGACCCACGTGAGCTCAATAAAGAGAGTCTTGCCTTTTCCTTTGTGTGTGTGTGTATGATTCTTATCCGCAGCTCCCTCGCCGATCTTAGCTTCACTTTGTGCTGGTGCAGGTGCCAACACTCGAATGCTTTTTATTATTGTTTGCTTATTGTTTAGTGACTGTCTGGATTATTTTTGTGAGAACTATTCCTGCCACCCTCACCCCAGTATGAAGCCTCTGATATTGCTCTGCAGAGGGCAGAACCGTGGGTATGACCGTGGTTACCTTGGATAACAGTGATTTTGACAAGGCTCTCTTTATTTCCTTTAGTATACCACTTTTTAAGCTTCACCAATTGTCAGTTGATTTCTCTATTTGCTTAACAGTTCCTGGGACATAAATTGCTTCACAGACTAATCCAATCAACTTTGGAATCCTTAAGACAGTTCTTTGCACCAATATTTGAAATTTCTTGTCTCTCTCCTTTTCTGTCAGAAAACAGCTGACATGCTATTTAGCATAGGTCTATAATGAATCTGTCAATCTCCTGCCCATTCACCTTTCACCTCAATTTACACTGCTTTTGAGAAAGTCCCTCAGCTTGAGCTTCTTCACATTGTTGCATATGAAGTCAGTTTATTTTTGAAGGAATTTTCTTCTTTCAACTTTTTATCTTACTTATTCTCTTGGCAAAATCTGTGAGCTATGACTCTGGATCTTGGGGTAGTGACATTGGCAAGTTTTTCTCTAGAGAATGTCACTTCTTTAGGAGCCGAGCATTCCATGAAACCTAGGCAAGCAATTCCAGGTCTCCTCAGATTGCCATATAAGCTAGAGTATAATTGGTGTCCCAATATTGTAATCATTCTGTACAAGGGAGAGACTCCATCTCGTGAGTGTGGGATAAATATATCTATGTAGTGCTCTAGGCTTGAACTTGGCCTCAGTTACAGGTAGCTAAGGAAAATCTGATGCCCTTACCTACTTTGGAGATAGTCCACTGGCTAAGAGTTGGAGGATAGAAGAAAAATGATCCTTGAATTATTGATTATATCAGTCTGGGGTTAAATGTTCATATAACTGAGCTGGGAATGGGAAGAGAAAGTGCAGGTCTTGGTTTACATATGGCAGATTCTTGCAGTTCTTTCTGAGTTTTAGCATTTATTTATTAATTTGTAATTTGACCTGGGTCTATGGGGCCATTTCCAGAGACTTTAAGTGGCTGTGTGATTTTGTTTCTTGTTTTTGGTGGTTATTGGCTTGTTTTGTGTCTTTTCACCAGTTTTGCTAGTGAACAGGTGTGTGGAACTTCTGACTGATTTTTGAATAATAAACCTGCCTTGCAATCCTGAAAAGAAATCCCACTTTGTTTTGATATATTGAGACAGAGTGCAGGTTGAGTCTCCCTTACATGAAATGCTTGAGATCAGAAATGCTTTAGAATTTTGGAATATTTGCATATGTGTCATGACATATCTTGGGGATGGAACCCAAGTGCAAACATGAAATTCATTTATGTTTCCTATACACCTTACACACATAGACTTAAGGTACTTTTATACAAAGTTCCATGATGTGAGGTTTTCCAGATGTGGCATCATGTATGTCAGCAGTCAAAACACTTCAGATTTTGGATTTTCAGATTAGAAATTCTCAACCTATAGATCCCTGACTCATACTCAAAATATGCTTCACTTGATTTGATTTGATGATTTTTCTATTAGAATTTTTGTGTATAAGCCAGGCGCAGTGGTGCATGCCTGTAATCCCAGCACTTTGGGAGGCTGAGACAGGAGAATCACGAATTCAAAGCCAGCCTCAGCAATGGCAAGGCACTAAGCACCTCAGTGAGACCCTGTCTCTACATAAAACACAAAATAGGGCTGGGGTGTAGTTCAGTGGTCGAGTGCCCCTGAGTTCAATCCCTGGTACCAAAAAAAAAAATTTTTGTGTATATGTTCTTAAGAGAGTAAAATTAGCTTGTTTCTTGAAAAGCCTTCATCAGATTCTAGTGTGAAGATTATACTGGTTGTAAAAAGAGTTGGAAGGTATTTGTTCTTGTTATATGCTCTAAAAGAATTTGTGTGGCATTAGTGCTATGACTACCTTAAATATTTGGAGGAGTTTATTAGTGAAGTCACTTGGGCCTGGGGATATCTTTGTGAGAAGGTATTTATTTTGCTATGGGCCAGGCTATATGGGCAACAACCAAACAGACTCCTTTTTGCCCTGAGACTCCACCTGATGTAAGAAATGCTTTTCCCATGGCAACACCCTGCCTCTGTACCCATTAGCAGTTGCAACACAAAATGGCAATTCTTGTACAATGTAAAATTGTTCTCTTTTTGGTTCCCATTTTTCTTGGATAACGTACCCTGTCAGAGAATGATTGTCTAGATATTAGTAACCATTCTTTAACTTGTACCCAACTAGGGCCATTTTGACCCACTTCCTCTCCTCCTTATGATTTTAGATCTCCTGAGGTTTGTTTATGGTTTTGAGTCATAGCAATAGCTACTTATGATTAATATGGTTTTGAACCATATTAATTAAAAGGTACATTCAAGCCCCGGGACGGGGTGGAAGGGTGTAGCCCTGCAGCCTGCCCTTTGGCCCACAATCTGGTGGATCTGGACCACCAGCTGGTGAATAAAGTTTCTGTCTCCTGCTTTAAGTTCAAGTGGGTGATTTATTGCAGTCTCGCCATAACAATATACGGTTTTGATTTCTGTTGTGGATACAGAACTCTTCAAATTTTTACATTTTCTTCTGTGTCACTTTAGATTAGTTGCATTTTTCAAGGAATTTGCCCATTTCATCTAAGTTGTCTACTTTCTTGGCATCAAAGTTTTCACATTATTCTTTACTAGTCTTATGTATAGCTTAAGGATCTGTAGTGACATCCCTATTTTCATTACTAACACTAGAATTTTGTTTTTCCTTCTCTTTTTCTTGGTCTTGCTCATAAAGTTTATCAATTTTATTATTCTTTGCCACAAAACAAAACAATCTTTGGCTTTGCTAATTTTTCTCTATTGTATGACCAGTTTCTATTTCACTGATTTCTCTCATGTTTATTTTTTCTTGGCAGTTTTTTGTTGTGGTGGTTTTGTTAGTTTTTGTTCATTTTGTTTTGTTTTGGCAGTACTGAGGTTTAAACCCAGGGCCTTGTACAAATTTGGCAAGTGTTTTACCATTGAGCTATATCCCAGTTTTTTGGGGTTTTTTTACTAGCTTCTTGAAAGCACTTATTAGATCATTGATTTTTTTCCCCTAGACTTTCTCTTTCTTTAAAAGTGGCATATGCATTTAAGGCTGTATAATATCTGCCCACCAACACAGATTTATATTTATTTATTTATGAAGTTGTCTTTTAATTTATAGAAGAGAAAAAATAAGCACAAAAATACATTTATGCTATCATTTTTATTTACCTATATAATTATAAACTATAATTATTAGGAACTTTTAATTCATTTTTATTCCATTGTGGAGTCAAACTACAAATAAGTAAAAGAGAGACGAGAGGAAAATTTATAAACATGAGGACATTCAATAATGTATTTCTAGATAATCTTTGGGTCAAATAGGAAGTCTCACAGAAAATTTAATGAATACACATGTAAATGAATGCAAATTAAAATACATACAAATATGTGTATGCAGCTAAAGCAAAACTGAGAGGAACATTCATAGCACAACATGCTTACATGAGGAAAAAGAATAGAGGGCTTCAGATGTAGCTCTAGGGTAGAGCACTTACTTAACATGTGCCTGGCTCTGGGTTTCATCCCAGCACAAGAAAAAAAGGAGAAAGATCTCAAATCAATGATCTAAGGTCATATCTCAAGAGAGAAGAAAAAGAACAAAATAACTCCAGGGCTGCAATTGAAGACTTTAACATCCCTCACAAAAACTGGTTAAGCTACTTGACTTAAAATTAGCAATGATATATCAGATCTGAAAAATGCAATCAGCAAACAAATATAATTGATGTATACAGAACACTCTGCCCAACAACAACAGAGCACACATTTTTAAAAAGCAACCAGGAACATTTACAAAAATAGATTATAGCCCACATCTCAAAACAAACTCCAACAAATTTAAAAAGTATGACTTAAAAAATAAAAATTATGATTCTATAAACTCATGAGTAATAGGATAGCCTGTTGTTTACACTGCATTTGTGCTCTTCCTGCTGTTCCATCTTCCTTCCTGATGCTCCAGTGTTCTTTCTACCACCATTTCCTTTCAATATGTAGAACTTTGCTTAGCCATTCGTTCACGGTAAGTCCACTCGTCATCAATCCCCTCACTTATCCTACATCTGAGGATATCTCTATTTTCCCTTATTCTTTAAAGAAATCAGATATTGAGTTTTCAGTTAACAGTTCTTTTTTCTTTTCTCTTTTTTCTTTTCAGCACTTGAAAGACATGCTACTTCCTTTGAACTTCATGGTATTAGATGAAATTCACTGTCATTTGATTTGGTGTTCCCCACAAGTAATGTATCATGGATCCCTGGCTATGTGAAATAATGATATACATATATTGGTCTCTACTCCCAGTCATTAATCCAAAGCTCCTAAAAACCTCATAATTCCCTGAGCAATAGAAGTGTTAGAATCTTTTTGTTCTGATATCTTTTTTATTGTTCTGACTGTATTTCCTGAGAAAGATCTCCTAAATCCTATCATCCAGGGAGGTTTTATTAAAGACATTAGCCATCTCTGACTTTTCTACTATCTCTCAGTGGATCCCAAAGGTCTTTCTTCGCTCACCAAAATAGGAACCTGTGGAGGTTTCTCCCATCTTTCCAGATGGGCATCAGAACCCTTGCCAAGGTCTCCACCCAAGTCTGGGTCTCTCTTGGGCTCCTGTCCTCTCTACACAGCTGTATACTTAGTGTGGGACCTGTGAAGGTACAGCTGTTGGCACAAAGCTTGGTCTATGTGTCTCTTCTTGGGGTCTTGTGGAATATCCTGTCACTTAGTTGGTTGAGCATGTGGTCCCCGGGGTTTTGTTTTTCCCATCTGATTTTTAGGTCCATTTTTAGGAAGATATTTAAGAGAAAAAGTTGGAACACTATGGTGCCATGATATTTGTGCCCTGATTGGGAAATATGCCTGTATGGTTTTTCTCCAAAATATTCTTCTGAACTCAGTCTTGAATTTGAGCTCTTGGCTCTGAATTTCAAACCTCAATTCTAGCTCTATGCTGTTCAAATGCAGCATTTATATTGGCCTTTCCAGAGCATGCATGTGAGCCTTTTGGGAGGGGATAGACTTGAGTCATTTCTTCTTCTGGATACCTCACTTGCCTGTGGGACTCAACCATGACATGACCATCTTGACCTGTTCCAGCTATGCTTCCAATTGTCCTCTAGCCTCATGGAAGAAAATTGAATCCTTGAGGACCATTTTGTTGATCCTCCTTACTTTATAGATGAGGAAAGTCAGATTTAAATAAGTCAGGGGAAATAACCAAAGTCCCAGAGTTTTTTCATCATAACATGAAGTAACTTACAAGTTATCTAAGACACGCCAGTATCCAGTGGGAGAGATCATCCCTATGCCATTTCCCACCTGGGCCTGATCAGAGCTGTAAAATCCTCATGAACACAATGGGCACTTCTAGAAACTTCTATAGACCCCAGTCCAGTGCTTTTCTTAAAATATAATTGATTCCTGCCCTTAGCCATGGCAACAATCTAAATACACCACAATGCTGCCTTGAATTTTGTTAGTGGTTCATCATAATCAACATCTGTTGCTCGTATCCCTAATAGGAGGAGACTCCTGATTCTATGTTACAGTTTTTCCTCTGCTCCTACTTCTTCTGCGTTCTGGCCTTCGCTTGGTTCCCCAAATACTTGTGACATTTTCTCCTGAGAATTTCTCCCCAAACATTTGTTTAAAAACAAAGTGATGGATTTAGAAGAGGAAAAGAATTTAAAATGATAAATGTGTACTCAATCTCCCACCAACATCTGCGAGCAGATCAGCATATTAGTTTCCAAGGTATTTTCCTGGAGCTGTGCATCGGGACCTTCAGCACGGTACAGGTAGTTTTGAATGCTTTTGCCGCTGACTTGTTCAGCCGTTGTGTTTACCAAATTGCACATTTTTATGCATCAGCACATCTCATACCAGGGATCCAGGGAGGGAAAGCTTTTAATGTTTTATTAATGCTTCATTCATTGATGGCCTGGGCCTCCCCGTGTCTGGCTGTTGTGATACAGGCCGCACGCCTGAACATTCATTTGACTCAGCCTACGGGTTTATAAGGTCTGCTCTCTGAGAGGCTTTTTTGTTACCCAAATTCCTCTCAATCGTTTTTTCTTCCAGTTAACCCTTCTCCTTTCCACTTCACTCAAGACTGAAAATAATAAATATAAATTATCCATCTACCTGTTTCTATCTACCTGTTTTTTCTTTTTAATTTTCACCTCTGAGCTTCTGCTAAGACTTCCTATGTATATACCAGGATACCCTGACTCCCTTTTGTATGAACAAGTTGGCTGGAAAATACACTCACCAGGCAGATAGCTGGGCCTCTTTGGGCCAGGTGAAAGGAAAGTCTGCATGTTAAACAAAATTGCACAAGGCAAATAAATTAACAAAGAACACTAAGGGAGTTTCTTGTCTTTCAAAATTGACACGAAATCGAGGGGGTGGTTGGTCCTCCCGGCCTCCTGATGCCCAGGAACTCAGCCCCTCTTTCCAGGAGCAGCTGAATCCAGACCCTGCTCAGCCCAGCATCATCTTGATGTGAGAAATGAATAATTCTACCTGCACTGATGCAGGTACGAGGCAAGCCAGGTGTTCTCCAGCCTTCCTAGCTGATCACCTTGACACTCCCCCGGAGACACAGACGAAGGGCTTTATTTTATCAAAGATGGTCAACTGTAGGAGCATCTCCATACCTTCAACCTTACCCTTCCATCCTTCCCCATTCTATGCTAATAGACTGTGCTCTTGCCAGAGTGCACGCCTTTGTTTGTGACCTTTGGACCTGATTAGTCCAAGAGTACATATAAGTTTCTGTAGTTTCTGGAATAAACGGTTTTCTTCTGCTCTTTGCCACTGTGTCCCTTCTTGTCCTGGGTATCTCTGTGTCTCGCTGCGGCAAAGCAGATTTTCGCCTACACCTTGGGACCTGGGGAGATTGGCTCCGCGGATCGCCACTGTCCAAAGAGACTTTGTATCATCTAACCCGGGGACCCCTTCTTTCTCCTTCTCTCCTGGACTCCAACTCAGCGAGAGGCCACGTGCCCCCTCTCCTTAATTAAAGCGATAGTCAACATGCTATGGTTTGAAATATTAAGTTTTAAGGTAGAAGTAGGATTCAAATGCAGGTCTTCTCACTCCTTATCTCAAGCTCTTTCCACTGATGGCATTTTCTTATTCTTCCTCCCGGGAATTAACATGCAAACTTTTCACCGTGTCATGTATGAGCATTATTTATTTATTTTGACTTGCTTTGGGGCCCAGATTTTGCCTGTTTTCAGTTCATTTGGTTTTGATTTTTTTTTTAAATATATGAATCCTTTATTCCTTCCCACTTGCTCATGTTGGCCTGATTTGGGTATGTTCGGATAAATGTTTCTGTTTTGAAATTAGAATTATCCAAAGAACAAGACTTATGCCTACTTAACATATCTTTTAGTGGGTGGATTGTTTAAACTGAGTGGTGCCCTCACTCAAATTTCGAGGTCCCTATAGCTCCAGTTACAATGAATGTTCCTGTTCATTTCTGAGCAGCTCCAGGTGAAGCCAGGGCTACTGATGGTGGATTCCCCCTGAGCACCAAGGTCTGGGGTGTCATCCTCCTGTGCCCCGCCCACCCTACAGTACAGACTACATGCCCCATGAATGGTCCCAGGTGACTGAGAGAGAACCAACTTACAGATAACCAAGCATCACAGTTAAAATAAGAACAAGGTCCTCAATCTTCAGAAACAAGTTGCTGAGATTGGAATGTCCTGTACAAAACTCATGCTGAAATCGAATTGCTAAGAGGTGGGACTTTTCAGAGGTGATTAGGCAATGAGGATTTCACCCTCAAGACTAGACTGAAGAGCTTATCACGGGATTGAGTTAGTTATTGTGGTGGTGGGTTCTTGATTTTAAAAAGTGGTGAGGTTGGTGTCTTCCTTCTCTTGCTGTCTGCTCACCACTGCTTGCTCACTCGTCCTTCTGTGAGGCACAAAGGCTCTTGTCAGATGCCAAGGTCATGCTCTTAGACACCCCAGCCTCCAGAACTGCAAGCCAAATAAAACTCTGGTCTTTATAAATTATCCAGTCTCGGGTGTTCAGCGATAGCAACTGTAAGACACAAATTAACTATGATCGGTAACAGCAGGAATGGGGGGGGGGGGGCTGGTTTCCCCCAGCAGGTGCTCTTAATTATGTTGGTAATTAGGCAGAAGTTAATTAGAATGGATTACTAACTGCCGCAGTCCAAAAGAAGAAAGCTGGCTGGTGGGGTGGGAAGCCTGGTGAATGGCACACCTTCACCTTTGGGGAGGGAGACTAAAGGGAAACCCTGAAGCCCAGCCAAACAGGTTGCTGGGGGTCAGGGCTGCGACTGGCTGTGAGCACTAACCGGGAAGGAAGGCGCTTCCCAGGTCCCACTGAGCCTGAGCAATGGTTAATCCACAGCATGTGCCCTGAAAACACACCGAGGTGACAGCATTGGGTGTAGTGCTCCCTAAGGCCTTGTCGCGACCAATGGGGGCTCCTGCACACTGGCTCTGGGCTGGTCACCCAAACTCAGGTCCCCAGCTGTGTTCATGATGTGCAGGTGGACTTGCCCCTCCCAAGTGGGAACATCAACTATGGATGTCTTAAATGAATCCCAAACAGGATAAAATTTTGATGACTCTAATTGTTAGGTCGGTTCAGGGTCCAGGGTGTCTAGTTAGGGGGACCGGCAAGCCAGACGCTGACGTCAGCAGTAGAGGCGCCTCCTGTCAATCAGCGGGATTTTCCTGACCTATCCAGGAAGGACTTTGGCCTTCTCTTCCTGCCTTAAGCCCGCCCCTTCCTGACCGGGCCTTTTAAAATTTTCTGTACCCCAGAACACGGGCGCCATTGTCCCAGACACTCTGATGGACGGGAGAGTTTAGCCCGAGAGCAATTTCCAATAAAGCCTTGCCCAGCGGTTGTAATTCGCCTCCTTTTGGTCATCTGGCTTTACAGATGGTGTCAAAAACCCAGAAGGGTTTTTCGGATCTCCTCCGCAGGAGTGGAGATCCACCCTCTCCTCCGAACCAGGAGAACTCCTGAGCCGCTCTATTTCCCTTCATCTGGACGGACAGAAGTGAGGTACTTCCCCATCTCCCCTGACTTTCTGGCTCCGTCCCTCCCATTCCGGAGGTCTATCCGTAAGTCACGCGCGTGCTACAGACCTCCCTGTTTTAAGGCCCCAAGGGCTGAGGAGACGTCCAGGTCCTTGTGAGCCACCCAACTCCGTTCGGGGCCCCGGAGGGCTACAGGGATGCCTGAGCCCTCACCCCGCCTGTTCCTCCGGTGGGTGCGATCAGATTTAGGGACGCCTTTTTCTGTTCCCACCCACTCCCATGGGCACCAGAAGGTCATGGGAGATACCGAGTCCTCCCAAGACCCCAAAACTCCATTGGATTGTCTATGTTCCAAGTTGGCCAAATTAGGGCTCACTCCAAACCCATGCCGTACATTAGCCTGGCCCCAGTATGGCCTAGACTTTGGGTCAAAAGGCCCCAGAAGGAACTTTTGATTTTGAAATCCTCACTGAATTGGCAGTCTCTGTCGCCAGAAGGGAAATGGACATAAATTCCTTTCATCAAGGCTTTGTTAGGAAGTGCACTCTTGCCCCACCCCCTTTCCCATCTGTTCTGTCCTCTCAAGTTCTACTCGCTAGGGAAAATCCAAAGCCCCTTTCCCATTTGCTCTTCTGTATCTCTTTCCTCATTCTCAGATCTATACATGTGGCCCAGTGCAGCGCCATCTTCCTAGGAGGCAGCGCCGGCCTCAGTCCCAGTGCTGGAGGGCAGAGATGAGGCGTTGGGTGGAGCCTGCCCCGGGGTCCCTGCACCTCTTGCTGGCACTCAGACGGGCTAGCTGTCTGAAACCCAAGGGGGGAAAAAAAAGTGTCTTTTATTTTACCAGCCATGTCATTTTTTTCTAAGACTCTTGTTTTTCTTAAGTTCTATGTTTTTTTGAGCTCATGACCTTAATTCTTCACATCTAGGATAATGTTTTCTGATCAGTCCTATTTTTATTCAACAATGGAGTTTTTTTAAACATCTAACATTGCCTGCAGGCCTTTACTATTGTTATGTTTTACGTCTCTGTGTGTGTGTGTGTGTGTGTGTGTGTACCATGTACATGGTCTCAAAATTGGCACAGATAATGAGCACTCATGAATTAAAACTTAAAAAATATTTGGGTCCAAATATTTTTAATTCATGTGGTTTAAAAGGTTCAATTTAAATTGAGTAAACACAAAGTTTTTTAGATTCCTATATGAAGTTTTAAAGGTTTCTACTGTTGCCTAAGTCCAGAAATTTACAAGGATTGCTTTGGAATATGAACAGAAGGAATTAAAAATTCTAGATATGGTATTTATTGGAAGGAAAAAGAATATTTCTGATCAAAAATGTACTACTATAAAACAAAGTCTGAAACATTGTTCTGCTTTTATCAAAGTAATTTTCTTACATTTGTTAGGTTTTATCACTTGGGAAATTAACTCTTAAAAAATTAAGGCTTATACAATTGTGATTAAACAAAAAGTTAGAATCTAAATTTTTCTTTGAGAACTAAACTTAATGTAATAACATCAATGTAATTATGGTCCTACTAGTTCTATTTTTATATTAAATGTGTTCATATCTTTCAGATATACAAGCTTTAAAGTAGAAGGTTTTAAAAGAGCATTATATCAAGCTGATGTTCTCCAAACTGAACTTGCATGGTATTGATTTATATCATTTAATGTTTTATAACTGAA
>CM053411.1:5011028-5041083 GCA_028644305.1 Xerus rutilus
CCCTGTTATTTGACCGGCAAATAAGCAAGTCTGGTTATCCAAGTTATATATTTAAAAACTAGGATTCACTAATGAGCATTAAATCATCATTCTGTAGTCCCCACATTCTTAGGACTTTCCCCTGGAGCATCCCAACAACCAATAACACTACTTCTTTATGATTGCTATCGTGGTTGCACAAAATAAAGACAATAATCCTGACTTTGACACATTTTATGATTTTCACTATGTCACCAAGGGCCCTTTGGTGGAACTGACATTTTTGATAGCAGCTGCAGGGCATTATTTTATATTCTGGCTCGAACTCTTTAATCTGTGTGACAAGTCCAGGATGTTTTCCTGTCAAGGCAGTTTCACCGTGAGAACACGTGTGCACACGAAACCTCAAATCCAGAACACTTTTAAGAAAATCCTTCCTAGGCAATCCTCCTAAGGGTGTAACCATTCAGAGCCACATCGTTGTGTTTGTTGGCAATGATGCTAAAGAAGAGAGTCTCCATATCACCTTCAACTTCATATTATCCAAAAAGAATTTCCACATTAATGCTACACGGGCGTTCATCAACCTGCAATAACATTGCTTTGCTTTGCTTTGCCTTTCTTTCTTTTTAAATTCTGTGGGTTGGTTTTCCATAGTATTAGCCAGTTCTTGAATACTTTGTTACAAGTCGTTGGGACATGGCAATTTTGTTACTTTCTTTGCCTCAGATTCATACAACCTTTAAAGGAACATTTTTTTTGGTACCAGAGATTGAACTCAGGGGCACTCGACCACTGAGCCACATCCCCATCCCTATTTTGTGTTTTATGTAGAGACAGGGTCTCACTGAATTGCTTAGCGCCTCGCTATTGCTGAGGCTGGCTTTGAACTCACAATTCTCCTGTCTCAGCCTCCCAAAGTGCTGGGATTACAGGTGTGAGCCACCACGCCTGACTAAACAAACATTTTTAATGCAGTTTTCCACTAACTGCTGTTCTCTACTATATCTGTGTGTTTATATTGTCATTGTTTCAAAATGTTACTTTGTAAGATATATCTGAGGGGCCAAGCTCAGAGCTATCCCTTCCTTTAAAAGTAAGTTTCTCATGAGAACAAAATGACAATCAGAACTATGAACAGACTGAACAGTTGGTGATATGAAGTGATTCTTGTTAATTATTTTTCAAGTGTGATGAAAGCACGGTAGTTTCTTTTTTAAAGAATTCCTCATCCTTTGTAGATTTGTGCCAAATCATTAACAGAGGAACGTAATGATGTCAGTCTGCTGGAAAATGCAGGGGAACAGAAAAGTGGGGAACAGATCAGCAAGGAGGTGTTGAGGCTGGGAGATGGATACATGAGCTTCATTATTTCTATCCTTTCTACTCTTGTATATGCTTGAAAATTTCTATAATAAAGGGCTCTTTAAAACAAATAAAAATTATCCTTTAAAAAAAGTAAACTTTTATTTCCCTTCATCAACTCTTAACTATCCAAGTAGTTCCTTCAATTTTTTTCTTTATGTATTTTGAGACTGTTTTATTAGTTGCAAACCTGCATAGAATGTAATAGCTTTATGGTGTGTTGAACATTTTTATCATTAGGTGTGACTGTCACTAATGATGCTCTTTATCTTGAGAACCTATTTTATCTACTATTGATGCAGCTACCCTAGCTTTACTTTAGTATTTCTCTTGTATATATTTCATCTTTGTATTTTTAACTTGCACTTGTCTTATAATTCAGGTGTGCTTCTTTAAAATAACATGGAGCTGAACTGGATGTTTTCACAATCTGTCATCTTCAGTCATTAACTGGTAAGTTTAATCTTGCACACTTATTATAATTGCTGATCTATTTTGATTGATTTGTCCTCTGGGTTATAGAGTCTCATTTTGTTGCTTTACTCATTGTTTCTTACCTTTTTTTGGGGGGGGGGGTACTGGAGATTGAACTCAGGGGCACTCGACCACTGAGCCACATCCCCAGCCCTATTTTGTGTTTTATGTAGAGACAGGGTCTCACTGAGTTGCTTAGCGCCTCGCCGTTGCTGAGGCTGGCTTTGAACTCGCGATTCTCCTGTCTCAGCCTCCCTAAGTGCTGGGATTACAGGCTTGAGCCACCGCGCTGGGCTGTTTCTTACCTTTTGAGTGGATAGCTGTGTGTTTTTCTTATGAAGATAGGAACAATTCACTAATTGCTTCTCTTTATCTTCTTACTACTTGGGGAGTTTATTCTCTTACTTCTTCCCTCCACTTTTTGAGTTGGATGGTTAGCACATTCAGCTTTTAATCTTCTCTAATATACAAATGTAAGGCTATAATTGCCTGAAAATTATAGGTTTAGATGCATCTTACATATTTAAAAATTTTTTTAATTTTCAAGCATCTCTTTTCAAATCTGTACAGATTTTAAAACAGCTCTAATGAGGCATAATTGAAACACAACAAATGCATAAACTTAGAGTGCACTGTGAGAAGTGCTGACTCATCACAAGACCATAACTACTAGAGACCATCACCACCAACAACCAAGATGACAAGCAGCCATCGCCTGTAAGTTTCCTCATGCACGCATGCGCATCCCTTCTCCATATCACGTGACCATTGCAAGTTTTGCTATCATTGGTAACTTCAAGATTTTTATATAAACAGAATAATTCACATGCATGTCCTATTCTTTGCCTGGATTCTTTCACTCAGCATAATTATTCTGCATTTCCTCCATGTTGAGTCATGTACCAATAGTCCATTCCTTCTTATTGCGGAGTAGGAGCCTATTATATACATATACCACAATTTATCCATCCATTCTCCTGTTAATAGCCATATGAATTAGCTTAGTTTGGGGCTGTTACAAATAAAGATGCTATGAACATTCATAGGGAAGTCTTTGAATGGACATAAGCTTTTATTTCTCTTGGATAAACATCTAAAAGTGAAATAGCTGAGAAATATGGTAAGTATGTGCCTGAGGTTTTAAGAAACTGCCAAACTATGCACCTTGTACATTCCACCAGCCATACACGAGAGTTCTAGGTTCTCCACGCACTTGCCAACAATCAATATAGTCAGCCTTTTAAATTGCAGACACCTGAATCATTGTGTAGAGGTAGCTTGTTTTGTTTTGATTTGCATTTTCCTAAAGACTAATGATGTTGAACATCCTTCCAGGTGTCTGTTTGCCAAAATATACCTTCTACAGTGAAGGGACTGTTCAAATCTTGTGTTCACTTTTTGATTGTTATGTGTATTTTATTATAGAGTTCTGAGAGTTCTTTACATATTTTTGATACAAGTCTTTTATTAAATATATGATCTGAAAATTTTTTCCAACTGTGCAGCATCTATCTTATCAATGTCTTTCAGCAAGCAGAAATTCTTACCTTACTTATCAATTTTTCAATGTCCTAGTGCTCTAGTACTCCCAGATATATATATGTATATATAAAATCACACATGTGTGCATGCACACACACACACACACACACACACACATACACAAATATACACATATTATGCCTTGTTGCAGTGAGGGAGAATGCTCCTACAGAAATCATGGAGAGTCTCTTACAGGGGATTAGAAGGAAACTTTGAGGGGATTTAGGCTTTGGTTGGGTAATTTGGGGAAATACCTAAAGAACTGGGAATTCACTTTGATTGGATACTATCAGAAAGCAAGTGAAATTCTGTGACTAGGTATCTCCACAACTCTTGTTTATAAGAATGTAAACTAGAGCTTGAAGGAACTACAATTGGTATGGAGGTAGCCATCACCCCTTTAAGCTGACAGGGATGTTTGATGTTTTGTAGGTCACACATTGACCCTATTTGTATCTTACTTTATCATAGTTTCAGAGTGACTTTGATGTTGGTGATCTGTGACATTATGTCCAAAAGAATAATATTAACTAGTTATTAACTAGTTACTAACTAGTGAACATTAGGCCAACTTTGTATAAACACTGAGCATTCACTGTGTCAGACAGGTTCCCAGCGTAAGGGGCTTCCTGCATTCCCCCCCTCCCCCTGCTTTTCTATATCTTGCTTTGCCATCATATCTAAGAACCAAGATAACAAAAATTCTCTCCTGTTTCCCTAGCCTAAAAGTGCAATGGTTTACACTTAGGTCAATCATCCTTTTTGAGTTAATTTTTGTTTATGGTAAGTATAAGTCAAAGTAAGGGTAATTCTTGTTTTTCTCTTCCTCTTCTTCTTTGCATATGGATAGTCACTAATTCCAGCATCATTTGTTGAAAAGACTATTTTTTACCCACTGAACAGTGTTTGCTGAAAATCAATAGCCTATAATTGTGTGTGGATCTGTTTTTGGAATGCATCTTTATCACATAGATCTACCTGTTCATTGATACCACAACCACACTACTTTGATTACTAAAGCTTCGATTAATGAGACATGAAGACTCTTCTTTGTTCTTTTTTCAAAGTTGTTTTGGGTATTTTAGGTCACTGTCACATGAATTTTAGAATCAGTTTTTGCATATATATGGAAAGACATGCTGAGATTTTGATTGAGGTACAGTTGAAACCATAGATGAATTTAAAGAGAATTGACATGTTCCACCGACACTTGAAAAGAACCCACACTCTGATGCAGTTGTGTGAGGTGCTATGAGTCGGGTTGAGTGGGCAGGTAGCATTGTTCCAATCTTTCATATCCTTATTTCTGGTATACTTGTTATACTGGTGGTGGGGAGAGGGGTATTGAAACCCCCAACCATAAGAGTGAATTTATCTATTTTATCTTACAGCTCTACTGGTTTTTGCTTCAATATTTTGAAGCCCTGTATTAGGTGCACACATATTTAGGGGTATTATGTTCTCTGAATCGATGAATTTTCTCATTATAAATGTTTTCCCCTGACAATATTTTTGGCTATGAAATCTACATCATCAGACCATCACTCCACCTTTATTTTGATTACAGCTACCTTTTACCTTCAACTCATTTGTACGTCACATTTAAAGTGGTTTTAACCAGGCACGGTGGCGCACACCTGTAATCCCAGCACTTAGAGAGGCTGAGACAGGAGAATTGCAAGTTCAAAGCCAGCCTCAGTAACAGTGAGGCGCTGAGCAACTCAGTGAGACCCTGTCTCTACATAAAACACAAAAAAGGGCTGGGGATGTGGCTCAGTGGTCAAGTATCCCTGAGTTCAATCCCTGGTACCAAAAAAAATTGTGTTTTATCTACAGGGTCTCATTGAGTTGCTTAGCGCCTCACTGTCGCTGAGGCTGGCTTTGAACTCGCGATTCTCCTGTCTCAGACTCCCAAAGTGCTGGGATTACAGGCGTGCACCACTGCACCAGGCTAGGTTTTTGTTTTGTTTGGTGGCCAGCATATGTTCCTTAAAAGTAATTTGAAAAATTTTACCCTTTTAACTATGGCATTTAGTCTATTATTTTAGCATTAATTGATAATATTTGATTTAAATCTCACATTTTGCTATTTGTTTTGTTAGTATTATCTATATTCTTCACCTTGTTTTGTTTTCTTTTGATTAATTTCATTTTATCTCCATGATGGGCCTTTGAGTAAAGCTCATTTGTGTTCTCTGGTGGTTGCTTTAGGGTTTAGCATATACATCTTTAGCCTCACACAATCTGCCTTAGGGTGATATGCCTTTTCACACACAGTATTAAAACTACAAACATATCCTTCTGGCTTTTATGCTATTTCTGTGACACATTGCTACTTATATTATCTCACATTAATATTTTTGCTTCAAACACTTCTTGCTCTTAATACCCATAACTTTGGCAAGCTTCCCGCTTTATCTTTCTAAAAAATGGTCTAAAATATGAAAAATAAGATCTAAGATTATAAGGTTCAATCATTTTTAGTACACACTCGTTTTTGCACCAAGTTTAACTACTCCGAAGGCCCCACCCCTTCTTGGGAGTTGGTTGTGAATTTGTGTCAACAACCTTCAAATACAAGCGAATTGTTATATAGACCACAAATAAAAAGCCAGACTGATTCAAAAAGGGAGTTGGAATAATTCAGCAATGAGAAACAGACTAAAAGCTACCCTGGCGATGACCTATCAATCAAATTAAATAGACAGCAGCAGAAAGAGAATCATTCATGGAAAAGGGAGAGGATTTGCCCCGGTACTTTGTTTTCTCACTATAGGACCAGAGGGCTGGCCAAGGCAGTCTCTTTTTCCCTTTTAGGAATTAGTCTAAAATGTTCTCTCCTTGCTTATGGAGGCATTTCCTCTTTCCCTAAACTCCAGATGTGATCAAGGTCGTCTATATTGCCTTCGGCCAGCACTTTTAAATTTAGAAAAACATCACGATTTTAGAATACATTTCTTCTTGAAATAATGAACAGCTATGGATTCTGGAGTATGGTCATGTGTTTGATTTGCATTCCAAAATATAGAATAAAACAGATGGTGGGGGCGACCGGTAGAGAAGTGCAGGCTATATCATGATAAATTCTACAAGCTGGTTAATAAGCACGGAAAGAGTTTAATTTAATCTTTGCTTGTACATCAAGGTAGCTTTTCACTCCCTCCTTCCAGCAATTTCTGTCTGCGGTATTCCATAGGAGGAGACATTTTTAAATACTCTTTCTGCCCCCTAATCAAGGGCACAGTGTGATTGTGAATATCTCAAGTCCCTGGTCCTCCCGGACCTAGTTCGGTATATTCTCACATCCCACGTTAAAATCCGAGTTCTAGAACGTCTCTGATTACATGCAGAGCTGCGTTCCAGCAGCTGGACCTGGGTCCCCAGGCCTGGAAGACCGTTTCCTAAATCGGAGCGTTACCAGTTACCAGCGTTACCAGTCCTGGTAACTTCCTCCGCCCGCTCTCAAGGCGAGCCACAGGTTGCCGGCGGCCAGGCCTCCCCCGGGGACCCGCAGGCCTGCGGTGCCGAGGAGCTGGGAGCCCCCGGCGCGGTACCTGCGCGGCGCGCGCCCGGCGGCTCCACGGCGGGAAGCGGGGGCGCGCACACACGCGCGGGGCCGCCCCGGGGCGAGCAGGGAGAGGCTTGGGAGGAGCAGCTGACGCCGAGAGAGGTTCCCACAGTGACCTGGCTTACGTAAGTCAGTGGGACGCGCGGGGCGCTCGCGTGGGCAGGGGCTCCGGCCGCGCTCGCAGCGCTCTCCGCCTCCACCCTGTGGGGTCCCGGCTCGGTGCCGTCCGGCCGCCCAGCCTTGCGCCCGCCCCCGCGCGTGGTCGCCTCGGCTCCTAGCGCGCCGCCCCCAGACGCGACTGGCTGGTGGCGAAGACGGCGGCCGCGCTCCTGCCGCTCGGCTGCGGGCGGCCGAGCATCCTTCCTGCTCCGAGTCTTCCCTCTGGGTCCGCGTCACCGAAGACCCGCGGCTATGAGCCCCGAGCCCGTGCCGCCGCCGCCCCCCAAGTGTCCCCGCTGCGACTGCGGGGAGCCCTTCGCCCAGCAGTTAGAGAAGGGCGACAAGGCCTTCCGCGCGGGAGAGTACGAGATGGCAGCCGAGCTCTTCCGCTCCATGCTGGCCGGCCTGGCGCAGCCCGACCGCGGCCTGTGCCTGCGGCTGGGCAACGCGCTGGCCCGCGCCGGCCGCCTCCCCGAGGCCTTGGGCGCGTTCCGCGGAGCCGCGAGGCTCGGGGCGCTGCGGCCTGAGGAGCTGGGCGAGCTGGCGGGCGGCCTCGCGCGCGCCCTGGGCCAGCGCGAGTGGCGGCAGTCTCCCCCGGGCCGCGCGGCCGAGGCTCCAGGCGAGGGGCGGCAGTCCTCGGCGCCCATCGCGCCCCGCGACTTGCTCGGCTGCCCGCGCTGCCGGAGGCTGCTGCACAAGCCGGTGACCCTGCCGTGCGGGCTCACGGTCTGCAAGCGCTGCGTGGAGTGCGGGCCCGCGCGGCCGCAGGCGCGGCGCGTCAACGTGGTGCTGAGCTGCGTGCTGGAGAAGTGCTTCCCCTCCGAGTGCCTGCTGCGCAAGCTGGCGAGCCAGGCGCGGACTCTGCAGCGCCAGCAACAGCCCGAGGCCGCTCTGCTCAGGTGCGACCAGGCCCTGGAGCTGGGTAAGTCAGCCGCGGGGGCGGGCCCGCCTGTTTGCACACCTGTCGGCCTGAGCGACGGGGCGGGGAGGCGGCCTGGGGTCCAGAGCTTTGGAGAGCTTTGTTCAGGCTTGGGGGAAGCGCTCTGCTTTCTAAAGGTAGTTAGGTGTTAACGGCCACACCCTGCAGTCAGCGTGGCCACTGGCAGAAGTACCCCCTGGTCGTGTCTTTTCCAAGACCTGGGTAAGTTTTCCTGGCCTCCCTGAGCAGCTGTGCAGGGCCTTGTAATTTTGCCTTTCAGCCCTTCTCAGCTGTTAAAATGAGAGGATGACAACGTGTTTTTTGTCCTCTTGCAGGAAAATGGCAGTAATTGGTACACTGGAGACCCAGAACCGAGTGCCTTTTGCTGGGGCAGGATTTGCTTTGGGGTGTCCTCTGGTATCCAGGAAGGAGCCACTGCCACTCGTTCATTACCTCATACCCTCTGGCTCTATCCTCCTTTCTGTACCAAAGGCCATCAGATGTTGTTAGGTCGTATTTAGCTTCAGATAATACCGCCCGTGCATGTGGTTCCTAATCATTTCTCCATTTATTGATCTGGTCTGTGACCAGCATCACGGTCTTGCCCCTCCCAACCACCACCTGTTAACAGTACATAATTTAGGGGAGGACTAGACTCCGCTGTTGTATTTGACTTTGAATAAGTATGCTTGCTCTGTGGGCAGTTGTGTTGGGCAGTGCGTGGAGGTTCATTTTCTGGTTTTATAAAAGGGTTGTATATGATTTAAATCATGTATATGATTTAAGTCATGAGACTTGGTTTCATATTTTGTTACTGGAAGAATCTGTGTATCAGTATGGCTTTTATTTTAAACCTAGGGTTAAGGTTTATTCTTTGAGAAGACACACTACAAGGTGAAGTTCAGTTGTCTTTAGAACAAGTTATGATTTAGTAAACAGGTGACACATAGGCATATCTAATTTGGGGACTGCTCTGCTGGAATAGAGCAGTTTACCTGTTAAGTCCTGTCATCCCAGATGTGGGACACCTATTTTAAAAAATTGAGCAAGAAATGTACCATATATGGTAACTTCGGAAATAAATGTTGTTTTTTGACTTTTAGCCTTTTGAGAAAATAGGGGAATAATTAGAGCACTTGAAAATATACACATATATTATATGTATGTATATGTCAGATATATAAGCTCCAGATTATGATATTTCGACCTATTTTAATACATCTATATCAATTTCATTGAAATATTGGCAGAATTGAAAACATGGGACTTAATGGGTTAACTTGTCTTACATAACAAATATTCTGTATAATTTCTGCAACCAATATGTCCACACTCTAACAGATTGTATATATTCAAGTTTTCAGCTATCTTATATATGCATTTATGGTGTACAGCAGCATTATCCAGTAGACCTATAGTATAAGCCACATAAATAATTTAAAAATTTCTGGTTGTCCTTTTAAAGGGGTAATAAAAAACAAGTGAAATTTACTTTAACTGTACATCCAAAATATTATTTGTGTATCTTCTCTATAAAATATTATTTTTTATTTACTGCACTGCCCCATTCAGACACTGAATTTTCATTTCCAGTACTTCGTCTATATTTAGAAGTTGGAGAAGATGTGGAAAAATGAGAACTCTCATATGGTGCTGGTGGGACTACAGATTATACCCCTGGAAAATTGTTTTGATATCTACAAATGTTAAACAAGACCTTTGGCCAAACGATTTCAAAGAGGTGCATGAATATATGCACCAAAGGAGTACACACAGATGTACAACAGTGTATATCATTGTTAAAAATATTCCTAATGGAGAAACAAACCACATGTCCAATGAGAGCAGAATGGGTAAATATATTATGATGTCTTCACAGAATACTATGCAGAAAGAAAAACCAATTACTATTACAAACTACAGTGCGGATGAATCTCACAAATGTAACGTTAAGTGAAAGAAACTAGACTCAAAAGCATTTATACTGTGTGATTCTATTTACCTGTAAGTCCAAACAGACAAAATTACTAGAGGGTGTTATAAATAAGGACAGTGGTTATCTCTGATGGATGAAAAGAGTGAGTGAAGCTGGGCATGGTGGCACATGCCTGTAACGCCAGCGGCTCCAGAGGCTGAGGCAGGAGGATCAGGAGTTCACAACCAGGTTCAGCAAAAGTGAGGCGCTAAGCAACTCAGTGAGACTCTGTCTCTAAATAAAATACAAAATAGGTCTGGGGAGGTGGCTCAGTGGTTGAGTGCCCCTGAGTTCAATCCCCAGTTACCACCCCACCAAAAAAAAAAAAAAAAAAGAGTGGAAGGAAGCACCACGAGAGGGACCTGCCTGTGGGTAGAGGTGGTGTTCTGTTTCTTGACCTAGGGGATGGATTCACAGGTATGTTCATTTTGTGATGGTTTATGAAACTATATACTTACATTTTTTTTTAAATTTTTTTTTAGATATTGATGGATCTTTGTTTTATTCATTTATTATTTATACGTGGTGCTGAGGATCGAACCCAGTGCCTCACACATGCTAGGCAAGCACTCTACCACTGCACTACAGCCCCAGCCCTATACTTATGTTTTTAAGCTTTTCCGTGCGTATATCAGACCTTAATTTAAAAATTTTACACTGTTTTAGTCAATTCATATGACAGCTTAATTATTGAGTATATTCAGTATTACTTTTCCAAAGATTCAAAAAAAAAGTTTCCCAAGTTTAAAATTGTGCAGAAAAGTGGAGGGACGGGTGTGGCTCAGTGGTAGAGTGCCTGTTTAGCATACACAAGGCCATGTTTTTCATCCCCAGCACTGCAAAAAATAATTTACAGAAAATACTTCAATTAATGATAAATTAGGCTCAAATAGAGGTTTTGATATAATAAAAAATGTTCACAGATGTTTGGAAGCAGAATACCTGCTTTGACACGTTATGTGACCAAATGTATTATTTAGTCTGTTCCCCAAATATCTCTTTATACCTTCCCCAAACAAGGTAGGATTGAGTGTCCTGGCCCACCTGGGGTTAGTTGGAGCCATGTGACTAGTTTTGGCCAATAAGTCGTAAATGGAATTCAGAATAGCAAATACATATGTTAAAAAGAACAGATAAATAAAGGTATGAAAAGATAATTCAGCACATAATTTGCTATACAAAAGACCACATGGTTATTCTAGAACTGCACGGTACAATATCTGAAGGTGGGAATTACTTAGGTGAGTTAAAAAAAGTGGACTGGGTACATCAGAAGTTGGCGTGAGAAAACTCAGAAACAAGTCAACAGAAAATTACAAACAGAATCATAACAGAAAAAGAATAAAATAGAGCAGAAGAAATAATGGGGCAAAGACAAAAATTTTAAAATCTACGAAATTGGAACGAGAGAGAGAGAGAAACATGGGCGAGAAAAAAAATGGCTTGAAGAAAAAAAATGGCTGAGAATTTCCCAAGGCTGATGAAAAACTGTAACTCACTGAATCAAGAAGCTCAGTCAGAATGTTTTGGATCTGAGACAGAGGTGGTAGTGTGACAGCATTTCGTATGTACTACATGCCATTGTTTTGTGTACTTTAAAATAGCTAATTTTATGTTATGTAAATTTCATCACAATAAAAATATTCCTGGTTCTTATTTTAAAAAAATCAATAAAAAAGAAGCAGCTCAGTCAGCCCAATAGGATAAACACAAGCATGCCCTTGTGTCCACACACACCTCGTATACACACACACACACACACACACACACCGAAAAATAAATAAATAGATAAAAACAAATACATCTATTATAGTCAAGTTACTGAAAATCAAAGAGAAACTTGAAAGCTGTTAGAAAAGACAGCACATTTCCTTCAAGCCATAATAAGATTTATAGCTGACTTTCATACAAGGTTATTGAAATCAGAAGACAATGGAATAGCATCTTTTAAATAGTGAAAGAATAAAAAGTCTGTCTGAATGTTTTTACCCAGCCGGACATATTTTTCCAGGCAAAATCAATATGCCTTCATCTGAAGAACGGCAGTTGAAGGATTTTATTTCCACCGGCATTGCTCCACATGGAATGCTAAGAGAAAGGCTAGTGCTTGACTTAAGCCCTGTATCAGCTTGAAAAGTAGCTTCTGAGGAGTGTTGCTATTCATTAATTCTGTTCCCAGACAACTCCACCCAGCTTTATTGATTTAGGTGTCATTTCATTGAACTCTTTAAATGACATTGTACTGTTCATTCTTCACCACTGCACGCACATTTGACAGTTTACAGCAGGAACCCTAGCTCCTGGTGCCACAGTGATGCTGGTTGCAGCTGGAGGAGGACAGCGTTTAGTCAACCCTGAACTCAAAATGCAGGCTCTTCTCGCAGAGCATTTTAGGAGGTCCTGTTTTGATGCTTCCTCATAGAGGGATTAATTGGTGAACCTTCTGAAATTTTTCCTCAATTCTTTGGCAAGTGCAGGTACACATTTTTTTCTGCTGTGTACTTTCTGCACATGAAGAATTTTAAATTGCTTTCCCTTTTCTATTTATTTTTGAGTGATTCCTGAATAAATCCTTTAGTTGAAAGCTTAAGGCTTAATGCTTAGAAAATGTGTAGCTGGAGACTGGGGTTGTGGCTCAGTGGTAGAGCGCTTGCCTAGCATGCGTGAGCTAGGTTTGATGCTCAGCACCAAATAAAAATAGAAATAAAAAGTATTGTGTCCACCTACAACGAAAAAATATATATTAAAAAAAATGTGTAGCTAGTGTACAGCTGTACCGCCCTCAATGTGCCTGATCTCATCAGGTCTTGGAAGCTAAGCAGAGTCAGGCCTTGTTAGTGCTTGGATGGGAGAAAACGTACATGCACTTATTTTACATGGTCTAAGAGGCTAAACTATGGAGTGCTGGCTTCATGAATGAATCACCAAAGTCAACAAAGAAAATGGTTGGATTTGTTTAGTGACTAAGGGAAGTTTATTTGATTAATTTTGGACTTCAGGAAAACTAGCCTTTGGAATATGAGGATAGGAGACTTAAATGCATTCCTTAGAAAAGAATGATGAAAATAAAATAATGTAAATTTTCATGAGACCTGTATTGTCCTCCAAAGGCTTATGTGTTGAAGTTATGGTCCGCAGGGCCACAGTGTTCAGAAGTAGAGCTTCCGGTGATTGGATCCTGAGAGTTCTAACCTCTTTAGTGGATCAATTCATTGATAGATCCATGATTAGATGGCTTTATTGGAAGAATTTGGAAACTATAGGAGATGGAGCCTAGTTGGAGCAAGTAGGTCGCTGTGGTTACACCCCAGAGAGAGATGCCTTGCCCCCAGCCCCTTCTCTGTGTCTGTGCTTCCTGGCTGCCGTGAGGTAAGCAATTCTACTCTGCCACCCACCCACCTTCCGCCATGATGTTTTGCCTTGCCTGAGGCCCAAAGCTATGGAGCTGGCTGGCTGTGAACTGAAACTCTTTCAAGCTATGAGCCAAAATAAATCTTCCCACTTACCGTGTTTTTCTCAGATATTTTATCATAGTGACAGAAAGCTGACTAACCTAATTGAAATGTGTTTTAAACTCAGGATGTTTCATCAAGACTAAGCAAACACAAAGCTCGTATAAACAAAATAATTAAGAAAAATAATTAAAATCATGAGATGAAAAATGGAATTGGTTAACAAGTCAGAAACTAGCTCATTCCAAAGACCAGTAAGAGACAAATGTGTGGCACTTGGTGACGAAGAAGGAAGCTGAACACAAATAGCATCAGGAATAAAAGGCAGAATCATTGTAGATACAAAAGTTTATGACAGATTTAAAAACTATATAAAGTCACAATTTTAAGGAAAATGTAAATTATCAAAATTGATCCAGGAAGAAGTAAAAAGCTGACATGAACCAATAACCTAAAACAAACTGAAATGTTATCCAGGGATTTTCTTCTGCTCAAAGGGTACTGAGGCCAAGCAAGTTCTCACAGTCTTTTTTTTTTTTTTTTTTTTAATATTTTTTAGTTGTCAGTGGATCTTTATTTCATTTATTTACATGTGGTGCTGAGAATCAAACCTAGTGCCTCACACATGCTAGGCTAGTGCTCTACCACTGAGCCACAGTCCCAGTCCTCTCAGTCTTTCAAAGGTTGATTGGCATTTTTATTTAAAATCCTAGAAAAATATGGGAAGAATTCTATCTCATTTTATGAGGTTGGTGTAATCTTGATACTACACAGGAAAAAGTTTATAGGCTCGCGGTACATGTGTACATAGATGCTGCAATCCTAAACTAAATTTCTTAATATTTGAGTCTGGCATTTATATTTTAGTAATGGAAGGATAATTCAGTATTAGACAAATCTTTCAGTGTAATTCACTGCAACAGATCAGAGGAAATGATGATACATGTATCAGATACTGAAAGAGCATCTGTAAAATTCAACACTCTATTGTTAGAAAACCCTTACAGAAAACTAGGAATAGCTCAGGCCCAAAGCTATGAGCCTAGCTACTTACCTAGCTTGACCAGTAAGTATGCTCTGTTAGAGCCTTATAGCAAACATCAAAACAGCAGAGTACAGTGGCACATGCCTGTAATCCCAGTTACTAGGGAGGCTGAGGCAGGAGGATTGCAAGTTTGAGGCCAACTTCAGCTAATTAGCAAGATCTTGTGTGAACATAAAAAAGAAAAAGGTCTGAGGGTGCAGCTTAGTGGTAAAACATTTCTGGGTTCAATCCTCCACACAAACAAATTAGACATGTTCTTTTTCAAATCAGTAAGAAAAAGGTACAAGGCCCTGGGTTTGATCCTTAGCATTTCAGAGAGTGATAGAGAGTAGGGTGGAGAGAGAGAGCGTTGTCACTATTATTGCAACATCAGAGTAAAATAAAATAAGTCCTGTACATATTAAAATAGAAGGATCAAGGCTAATCCTTTGCATGTGATCCACCTCCTTAGAATTCAGGAGAATCAGTTGGCGATGTTAGAGCTAGTAAGAGACTTGAGTGGTCTGTGCAGATCTGCGGCACGTTTTCAAGATCAAACTACAGTTACAGTAGCATTTTTTTTTCTTTTTTTTAAGATTTCTAAAAATCTTCAAAGGAGAATTACATATCAGATTTCTTTAACTACAATTAAGGAACTTTCACCTAATCTTTTGGTTGGAAATGATGCTATTATATTTAGTAAGTAATGATGTGCTACTATGACATATATCCTGAGAAGAATCTTACAGAATTTGTTAATGCTTTCCAGACAACAGAAATGCTCGATTTAAAATTATATTCTTGTGTATTTCATAGTTCCTTTGTGCATTTTCAAAGTTGAAGCACATAAAATCTCATGAATTATAATTAACAGGGTGAACATTTTTACTTGCTTTTCAAACACAAACTATGAACCTTAATTGAGGAAAATGTTATTCCTCTACAAAGGATACCATTCTTCTCATTAGGAGACCTACATTACCAAAAAAAAATTGTTATATTTTGAATTTCATCAATTAACTCTGTGGAAAAATTTGTTTTCTCTTTTGTTAAACAAGTACCTGAATAATATCCTCCAGTTTTCTCTGGATCTGCAGTCTTAAATACTTATTATCTGGCCTTTTACAGAAAAAAACGTTGCTGACTTCTGCTCTAGCCAGTTAGCTATACCAAGAAATGCGTTTTTTTAAAAATGATTTACCTTTTATTGTCTGACTTCTGCTGCTTCTTTCCCCATTTTCCTTTTTTTCCTCAAGCCTTCTCCATATTGCACGTATGTAGTGATAACACACTTAGTAATATTTGTTGCTCACTGTCTTGATGGGCCATCTTCTTGCACAAGATTTTTTACACACATTTGCTCACTTATCTGCATAAAAAGAAAGAAGGCATACTAGCATTGGGAGAGAACCAAGTGTGAGAAAGGGTCAAGGTCAAGGATTTGGAGCACACTGAGAATGTGTTAGGTAGAGAGATGAGAACACATTTTAGGTGGCCAGAAGATCCATCGATCAACTGATGGGCACAGGTGTAGCCCTGTCACAGCAATCCTGAGTGGCCTGGTGGAGTGAGCCAAGGCCAGCAACATGGAAGACGGCTGTGACAATCCTGCTTTCATGCTTGGGCTCTGTCAGTACTGGCTATGACTACACGTCACTTTAGAGAGTCACTCTTGCTTCCTGGGTAGCCCAGTCACTCTAGGCTCCTGTACAGCTGGGTGTATGTCTGGAGTAGCATATGGGTGATTACCCAGGTATCTTGTGTATGCAGAATCTAGGGAGAGGAAGCTTTTGTTCTCTTAAGAGAGCAAACTTAGGAAGACTGGACTTAGGTACAGTTATGTGGGTAAATTAGCATCCATACAGGTTATACAGGAAAGCAAATTAGGTCTTACCTTTCTGTTTCGTAAGCAGGAATTTCCTTGTGTACTTCAATGAAGCATCTTCAGCCGCCCTTTAAAATGATTAATTATACAGGCTGAGTATCTCTTGTCCAAAATGCTTGGTCTATAGGGTTTCAGAATATGGATTTGGGAATATTTGCATAGACTTTACTGCTTGAGCATCCCTAATCCAGAAATCAGAAATCTGAAGTACTCCAAAATATGAAACTCTTTTGAGTGTCATGTCAGTGCTCAGAAAGTTTCAGATTTCACAGCATTTTGGATTTGGGATTAGGGATGCTCAACCTGCAGCATTAGGATGACTTGGTGGTCCTTGGGTCTCTTATTAGAGATGACTAGTTTGTGTGCATGCAGGAATACTCATCGTTTGTCTGGTTTTTGTTTTGTTTTTGGTGTGTTTTGATGTATTGTTAGTCTTGTTTCTATTTTCCTGAGAGAAGTTCTGCAAATTATACTCATCAAGCCACTAAACTCTAAATAGTATCAGAGGGAGGACTTCTTCTTATGTTGTCTTTATGCTGCTTTTCTAATTTAATATTTTTTAATGATTGAAGGATTATTTGTTTTCATATGCAGTCATTTTTACTCATTTGTATCCCTTCTGTCTTCCAGCCCCTGATGATATCTCATTATTGCTGCTGCGAGCGGATTTACATTTAACCATGAGGAACTATGAGCAAGCCCTACAGGATTCTGGGATAGTTTGTCAGAAGGAACCTCTCTTGACGAAGGTAATTTATATTTGTTGGCTTTGGAGATGATGAATTGTGAATGAAGAAGAAATATTTAAAATTACAATTTAGGAAGATCACATAATAATCATGATTAGCCGTTGGGCCCTAATAAACATATGAGAATATCAATGGTGTTAGTGAGAGGACTAAGTTTTTGTGTGCATTTTGGACTAATTTTAATCTCTGTGTTTTGGATGGAAAGGTATAAGGTTTCTTTGGATGACACAAAATGAACTTTGCTAATATGATAGTGATACCTTAAATTGTACTGAAATTTAAGAAGCCAAAGAATAAAAGTAGTTTTTTCATGGATCTTTGAAATTTGAACCCCTATAAGAAAATTTAAAGTTTAAAAGAGCTTGTGATGAAATTAATAGTTATAGCATACTCTATTTGTGAACTGATAATGTAAAATATTTATTCTTCTGATATTTCTTTTTTAATTGTCTTTGTTTTAGAAACATTAAAGAGATATTAGCCCTGGTTAGTAGACAAGTTGTGTATATCCACCCATCCGTCCTTCCCTCCCCTCCTCCATTCCTCCCTTCTCATTTCACAAAATCCTTTAAAACAAAATGTTTTAGATTAAATTGAGAATAAAGTTGAACTTTGGGATGAGCCCAAGGATGAGAGCAAATGTTCACTGGACTAAGCCCAGTTGCTTGTTTTCCTAAAACATTTTCTACTCTAATTTTCAATACTTTTTCTCTTATCCCTTCCCTTGACCTACTCTTTTTAAATTTATTTTAACAGATGAAAATTGTATACACTGATGGCATAACATGTTCTTCTGAAACATACAATGTAAAATGGCTAACTCAGGCTAATTAATGCCTTCATTACCCGACATATTATTTTTTTGTAGTGAGAATGCCTAAAATCTGTTCTCTTAGGAATTTTCAAGAGTGAAACATGTTAATAATTATAGTTACCATGTTATACTAGATTTCTTTTGAACAGTCTCCTAGCTGAAATTTTATATTCCTTGACACACATCTCCCTAGTCTGTCTCTTCCCACTACTCTTCTTCTGAGGTGATTTCTCTAAGTAATGACCAAATCTTTTTTTTTAATATATATATTTTTTAGTTATAGATGAACACAATACCTTTATTTATTTTATGTGGTGCTGAGGATCGAGCCCAGTGCCTCACACATACAAGGCAAGCGCTCAACCGCTGAGCCACAACCCCAGCCCCGACCAAATCTTAATTATTATGAATTCTAAGTATTTCTAACAATAGACCTGCATTGACCTCTGAAGCTAGTTTTTCCCCACAGTATTGTTCTTTGAGCTAAAAACTTGGCAATGTGTCTCCTGCAAGAGATAGAGTTAATTACTGCGAAATTTCTTGGCTAAATGAAACTCTAAGGGAGGCAGCAGATGAATATTTAATGTTTGAGACTGTGGCCAGATTTTCAAAGTTTACTGCAAATCTGTAGACCTCAGTTCTTCATAATGCATGGTGAATAACAGCTTCAGCAAAAATGTATCCTAACAAATCATTTTAAAACAATAAATGATAGAATTTTGTTCCCAAGTGTCTTGTTATAACTAAGGATTACAGAAGTGATGTTGGAAGGTTAGTTGAAGTGTTGGGAATGGAGAAGGGACCAGGAAGGAAGTTGATTGAGGGGAAGAATAAGTTGGCCAAGCATGACTAAGATGAGATGGAAACACTTTTAGAACCACCTTCCCAGTTCTGGTTGGGGGAAACGTTACAGGAGGGTGTTTATTCAAGGAAAACCCTTTCACACAGCCAGTCGTGGCTAATATTCATGGGTAATGATTTAAAGCTTTGGGAGCAATTGGATAAACCTAAACCAGGAAAACATTTGCCCACTTGCAGATATAGGCATAGATATAGGCACATGATCAGTTTGATTTTATGGAGAAAAAAGGCTATAAGACATAAAATTATTGAAAAACTAATTTATTCACTTAATAAGCATTTATTGATACATGGAATCAAGAATGTATATATTGATTGAGGTGATGCGTATGTATATGAGTATTTCACTACAAAGCTCCTTGTGTATGTAAGAGGATTATTCTCAAAGAACCTTTGATAAGTAGAAGGAGCAGATTCAGAAACGTCTGATACTTGAGTCACGCCATCAATTTCTATGTGGTCTCAAAGGGATCTCAGCAACATTGGATTCATAATTTTATACCTTTCCTTAAAAAGACCTTACAAATTGTGTAAGATTTAGACCAAACAAAAGCTGGATCCATTCTTATGAAAGGAAAATTTAAACATCAGTAAGCTTTCAAGTGCTGAAGAATTTCATAAATGAATTGTAGCTGGCCTCTGGTGCATCTGTGAGATCCCAGAGAGCCCAGGGATGAAGCCAATGACCTATTATCCACAATATTTATCATGGCTTTTGAAATGGCTGTCCTCCCAGACAACTCAAACTTGTGATGTAATAAATAGACAGTTATGGGATGTTAGACAAGATGTTAATGCTGGAGGTAGAAATGGGTCACCATCAGCACATTCATGGCATTTAAGACAATGAAGAAAGAAGCCAGGTGGGATAGGAACCTGAAAATAGACTTTTACTGGCCATTAGTTGCCACTAGTGCCTTAGACATTTTGGTACAGGAATAAGGTAAGAGACAAAAGGGAGTAAGAGGTAGCAGTGGATGGCAGGCATTATTGTTTTCCCTCCCAAGGGACCCACTTAAAATGACAGTAAAGGGAAAGGATGATTTGCTTCTGGTAACTGCAAAAAATGGAGAAGTCATGTAAACACAGAAGAAAGAAAAAATTTTAGAAACTAGACTAAGAAAAAAAAAAAAAGACATTGGAAAGTATCCAACAGCAGCTACAGGAGAATTGAGTCTCAAAGACTTGCATACCAAAGGGATAAGAATTGTGATTTCATGGCTTTTTGGCCCAAGGGTTCTGTCCATCTCTGTAGCTGCAGCTATAAAAGACAGTAGTGGACAAACCTCTCAACATTACCACCTAAAACTATCAGAGTTCTGGGGACTTCAGGGTCAGTAATTCATCTGGAAATGCCTGGCGGCCCAGGGAGAAGGGAAAAATCTTAGCAAAAAAAATGATACAAGTGAGACAAATTCAAAACGTAAATCTGACTCACAGCCAAATTGTGCATGCATGTGAGAGGTGCAGAGGGCACAGCAAAAAAGCTAGCTGAGACCAGATAGAGTGACAGGGTCTCCTATCCTGAGTTCAGAGTCTTCAAAGAGTAATGCACAGCTCAGGCAAGAAAAAGACTGAAATGTCAGAGTAAAGAACTCAAGTCTGGCAAAACAGCTAGAAATTAGGGAAACTCCTATAAGCAAGGAAAAAACAAAATCTCAGAATGGGTAAGTTCCAACTCTGGCCAAATCCTGATTGATTGCCAAATTTCTTTTTAAAAAAAAAAATTTTTTTTTTTTAGTTGTTGATGGATCTTTATGTTATTCATTTGTTATTTCTATGTGGTGCTGAGGATCGAGCCCAGTGCCTCACACATGCTAGGCAAGCACTTTACCACTGAGCCACAGCCCCAGCCCTTGATTGCCAAATTTCGTAGACATAGCGGAGGAACCACAAGGCTTAAAAAGGATCAGTGGAAAGTCAGATAAATGGAGCAGAGATAGAAGCCACACCATGGGAAGAAAGGAAGATCACAGTGGAATCCAGAAAAGTTAATTGCCCTTTATAACACTCAGAAGAACATGCTGAAATGCAGAACTTGTTGATACAACATATGTACGACGTCCAGTTTCAACTAAGAAATGCTTGATGCAAAAAGAAACAGGAAAGTGTTGCCTTAAGATAAAAGTCAATAAAAATTAAGTGGGCCTAGATATCATATTTCCCTACCTAGAAGCAGCTTTTACAGATTGAATATCCCTTATCCAAAATGCTTGGGACCAGAATTGTTTCTGATTTTGGATATCTTCCAATTTTAGAATGTTATCATATGCATAATAAGATGTCTTGGGGATGAGACCCAAGTGTGAACTCAAAATTAGTTTTATATATTCCTTATGCATATAGCCTGACGGTAATTTTATGTAATATTTTAAATAACTCTATGCACAAAGCAGAGTTGCATGGTGTGGAATTTTCCACCTGTGGCATCATGTCAATGCTGAAAACCTTTTGTCTTTTGGAGCATTTCCAATTTAAAGGTTTTAGTTAAGGATGTTTATTCTGTACAAATGAGGCCAAAAAGCCAAATGAAATTATATTGAAAGAATAGAAGGAAAATATATTTTTGTAATAACAGCAATCTCAGTAGGGAAATTGAACCATTTTTAAATAAGGAAATTATAAAGATGAACATTATCGATTCTGAAATTCAAAATTACTAGACAGGCCTAATAGCACATCATACATGGCAATAGTATCAATGAAATTGAGGGTAAATATATAGAAATTTTCTAGTCCAAAGAACAGAAAGGGGGAAAAAAAGAATAAAGAAGAATGCAAAGAATCTCAGAAACGTGTGGGTCACTATCAAGTGTATAATATATGTGTACCTAGAACCCCCAGAGGAAAAGAGAGGTAATGGCAGGGGAAAAAACTGAAAAAACTAATGGCTGAAAACTTTCCAGATTTAGTGGGAATTGTTAATTTCAGATCCAGCAAGATAAGCATGAACTCCAAGCAGGCTAAACTCAACGTATAATCAAACTGCTGTGTGTTAAGCCAAAAATAAAAAGAAAGTCTTGGGAGCATTAAGATAAAACTGACATGAAATGAGAATAATGGCACAAGAGAAATAACAGAATTGACGGATGGCATCTCGTTTGAAACCATGGAAACCATTTGACATTGGAAAAGCAAATTCAAAGTAGAAAGAAAAAAAAGTCAGACTGCCTTCTACAAGAAATTCATCTTAAGTGCAAAGACACAAATAGACTTTAAAGGCTCCAAAAATATAGCATACAAACACAAAAATTACAAAGATGAGATAAACATATTAGTAACAAAGGGTACTACTAGAGATGTAATATTTTAGAGAAAATCTTTATAATAAGATCAATGCAACAATTATATATATGCGCAAAATAACAGGGCGTCAGAATATATGAAGGAAAATTTATAAGAATTAAATAGATAAGTACACAATATTAGGTAGTGAATTTAATATACTTTTGCTAGTATTGACACACTCACTAGAGAGATATTTTAGTTAATGTAGGATCTTGAATGACATTATCAACCGTCTTAACCTGATTGACATTTCTAGAACATTACACTCAACTGCAGTCCACGTGTACCTTTTAATGCTTATGGAATCCCAGGGCTAGTAAAAGAAGTATTAATAAATTTCAAAGCATTGAAATCTTAAAGAGAATGCTCTCTGAAAACAGAATTAAAGAGCAGTCAACAAAAATAAGATATCTAGGAGATCCTTAAATATCTTCAACTTACTTCTAAATCTATGGGACAAAACAGAAATAAAAGGGAAGGTAGTAAACAAACATGGGGGCTGGGGCTGTGGTTCACTGGTAGAGCGCTGGCCTGGCATGTGCGAGGCCCTAGGTTTGAATCTCAGCACTGCATATAAATAAATTAAATAATGGTCCATCGACAACTTAAAAAATTTTTTAAAAATTAAACATGAATGATAATAACATTTTCTGAAATGCAGCTAAAACCATTCTTAGTGAGAATTTTATAACATTAATGCTTATTAAAGACGAAAGTTCTCAAAGCAGGGATCTAAGCTTCTACTTTAAGAAACTAGGAAAAGAAGAACAAACTAAAACCAAGGAAGGAAATAAATAAAAGAACAGAAGTCAATAAATAGGTTTCAGAAAACACAGATCATTAAAAAAAAAAAAAGCCCCACTGATAAATTGGTAATCAAATTTTAAAATTCCTGCTCTTCAAAAGATACTATTAGAAAAGTAAAAAGGCAAACATAGAATAGAAGAAAATATTTGCAAGGCATTTATTTGATAAAAGAGTTGGTTTTAGTAAATACAAAGAAATTTTACCAATTTAGTAATAATTCAAACAACCCAATTAAATAATGGGCAAGGGATTTTAGCAGATACTTTACCAAAAAAGACATATGAATATAAAATAAACACTTGAAAAAATGCTCTGCATTATTAGTCATCAGAGAAATGCAAATTAAAACCTCAGTGAGGTGTTACTGTAGACCCACTAGACAGGCTTAAGTTAAAAAGACTGACCATACTAAATGTGGCCAAGGATGTTCACCAACCAAAATTATTCTTTTTTTTTTTTTGGTACCGGGGATTGAACTCAGGGGTACTCGACCACTGAGCCACATCCCAGCCCTATTTTTTGGGTTTTATATAGAGACAGGGTCTCACTGAGTTGCTTAGCACCTCCCTGTTGCTGAGGCTGGTTTTGAACTCACAATTCTCCTGTCTCAGCCTCCCAAAGTGCTAGGATTGCAAGCATGAGCCACCATGCCCGGCTCCAACCAGAATTCTTACACATCACTAGTGGGAATACAACATGGTCTAGTTGGTTTAGGAAGGTTTAGTAGATTTGTTTGTTTTTGATACCAGGAATTTAACCCAGGGGTGCTGAACCACTGAGCCACATCCCTAGCCCTTTTTAATTGTTTTAATTTTGAGACAGGGTCTTGCTAGGTTGCTTAGGGCCTCACCAAGTTGCTGAGGCTGGCTTTGAACTTGCAGTCCTTCTGCCTCGGCTTCCTGAGCTTCTGGGTAGATTTTTCTTTTTAAGTTAAGCATACTTTTCCGGTGAGACCTATCAGTCTTTCTTATAAGTATTTTCCCAAGAGAAACGAAAAAATATACACGAACACGAAGACATGCAAATGTTCATAGCAGCTTAATTCATATTAGCCAAAGACTAAAAAACCAAATGTCTGTCACCATGCAAATAAACAAATTGTGGTATATCCATACAATAGAATACTGCTTAGCTTGTCAGAAAAAAATGAAATGTCGATCTACACAGCAACATGGTACGTCTCCAAAGGGCCACAGCAAGTCATGAGAGATAACATTGTGGTTCCATTAGTGTGAAATTCTCAACAAGGCAAAACTAGAGTGACAGATCGGTGGCTCCCGGGTCTGTGCAAGGGAGGGATGGACTGCTTGCTGATGGTAGGAGGGGATGCTTTGGAGTGATGGAAACGTGCTGTCTCACGGGTGGTGGTAGTTACACAACTCTCCATTTATCAAAACTTGTGACGTTGAACATTTAAAATTGGTGGGGTTTACTGTATATAGATTGTACCTCAGTAAAAGTGGGACAGGAAGTATAAACAAGAATAAGTCCATAACCAAAGAGAATGGGGACTGTTTATAAGGGAGTTTCACAGATGTTTTTCAAACATGGATGAGTGTGTGAAAGAACCCAGGACATGACAGTCCAGATGGAGGCTGAGTTCACACCACAAGAGAAGCTCCTGAGAGGATCTCAGCTTTGAGGAGAGGAGTGAGGAGGTTTGCTTCAGTGTCGGATCACCCTGTCAGGCAGGCCAGCAGTGGAAAACACACCCCAGGGCCTTCTCATCCAGAGAATCTGAACAGGCCACCGGGGAAGAAAGCTTGGCTGCTTGAAGTCCCTGAATAAGGGCCCCAAAATTCTGCTGTCTGGAGCTTCTAGCCTACAGCCCGGCTTCCCTCCCACACCCCTGAGAATGAATCCTCTACAGTAGATGTCAGCCGTGTCGTCCAGGTACCTCCCAGCAATGAAGTCTATGAGGAAACAGGCTCACCAGCTCAGTGGCACAGAGAGCCTGCTGGAAACAACCGTCTTGCTTAGGAACAAAGAACGAGGGATCAACAGGAAGAAACACAACAGCACAAAAGAGAAAGACTCACATAAATGACCAGAACAACTGACTCTAAGGGAACCATAATTCATGCACCAGGTAAAACAGAAACCTGCCAAAAGTAACATTTTCAAAGATTAGAGAAAATGTTGCTTCGATAGAACCAAAGTGCTGTTGGAAACCACCGGTCTGCATCGCGTTTTCCCTTCTTCTGTTGTCACTTACTATTTTGTGCTTTGTATTATAGCTTGTTCATGTCTGTTTTTTCTTGAGTCTAAACTAGGTGAAGATAGGATTGTGTTAGTGACTTGTAATTGCTCACAAATTGAACATTGGCCTTGACTTTCCCTGATGGTTAGTGATGTTGAACATTTTTTCATATATCTTTTTTTAGAAATCTCTACTCTTTAGCCCATTTTAAAATAGGATTATTTGGATTTTTTTTTGGATATCGAGTTGAATTCTTTATAATTCTCGATATTAACTTCCTGTCATTTGTATAGTTTGCAGTTATTTTCTCCCATTCGGGTAGGTTGTCTCTTCACTCTGGATTATTTCCTTTGCCACGTAGGTTGTTATTGGGATGCAATCCCATTTGTCAATTTCTGCTTTTGTAGTCTGTGTTTTTATTGTCGGTTCAAAATTTCTCTGCCTGGGCCCAGGCCCTGTAACATTTGTTCTGTTTTCTTCTAGTAGTTTCATGATTTCCAGTCCTACATTAAAGTCACGAATGTGCCTTGTGTTGATATTTGTGGACTTTAGTTTCACTTACCTGTGTGTCGATATCCAGATTCCTGTCACCAGTTTTTGAAGATGCCGTCCTTCCCCATTGTTCAGTCTTGCGCCTTAATCAGAAATACAGTTGGCTGTGAATGTGCGGGGTCATTTCTGGGCTCTCTGTTCTGTTCCTTTGGTCTGTGTGTCTGTTTTAATACTGATACCATGCTGTTTCAATTACTGCATATTTTTAGTACATCTCCCTACAGAATAAAAGATAAACTTTAGCACACTTAGCATATTTTTAGTATATCAGGTAGTAGGATGCCTTCAGCTTTGTTCTTTTTGCTCAAGATTGCTTTGAGTATTCAGGGTTGTATGTGTGGGGGTGTGTGTGTGCATGCACACACACATGCACCTCTACTTGAATTTCATAAGAATGTACAATATTACATTAATGAAAAATAAAATTAACTTAAAAAAAAAAGGACAGATATCAGTTCTTTCTTAGCATGTTCATTAGAACTGCTGTAAGCAGCAGACTACAAATATGGGGCCTCCTGTGTTCTGATTGTAAATTTTATTTATGAGACATCACTGTTTGCCAGATTTCCAAGGTGGGTTTTGTTTAGTCTATGTAATATGAAATTAAAACAAATTGTTCTGATAATTGTTTCAGAGCTATTTGTATGCAAATATATATACTCATGCTGGTTCTGTTGTGTATGTCCGCTTTGTCTTTTGGGAAATGCAGGGACACCATATAAAAGCTCAGGCTCTTTGTGCATTGGGAAGAAGTGAGGAAGTGCTGAAGGAATACCTCTACTGCCTTGCTTTAAATCCTGATTGTAGCACAATGAAGAAAGAGGCACAGAAGGTATGATTTCTGATAAATGAGTTTCTCTTTGAAGTCCTGTCTAGAGCCTTGTGTCCGCGCTAGGTAACCCTTGCATTTAAAATAAACCAGAGGGGCTGAGGCTCTGGCTCAGCGGTTGAGCGCTTGCCTCGCATGTGTGAGGCACTGGGTTCGATCCTCAGCACCACATAAAATAAATAAAGATATTGTGTTCATCTACAACAAAACAAAATATTTTTAAAAAATAATATAAAATAAAATAAAATAAACTAGAAATTTAATTCCAAATGTAACAATGATGAGGCTCACGCATCTGGCAGCTTCTAATTAGATGTTCCATTTCTGCTCATGGCTACAGCAGGAGGGTTATTGAGATGGTGTGCAGTGTGCTTCGGTTGTGTTGAAATGATGGCCCATAAGAGGCCAGGCGAGGTTGCTGTTTGGAGCTAGGGAGGCAAAGTGCTTTCTCCTAGAATTTCCAATTTTAAGTATCATAACTTGCACAGAAGTCCTGTAAAAGACATGATGATATATGTAAAATATATCAGCTCAGCTCTTAGAGGTTGACCTGTAATTTTCAGCACCTCCTCACCAGCATACTGCAGAAGTACCTGGTCTTCTGCTTATCACGGAGCACACTTAGGGTAGCAGTCTATGCTCCTGAAAAAGCCTGCTCTGGTCTTGTCTTAACATTTCCAGAGACGGAGAGTTTTTGTTTAATGGCACCTTTCTCTATTTTATCACTCCTGGGAATATCTCCCACGTATTTACCCTGCAGTTTCTACCAAGCAGTTCTAGTTTTATTTTCTGGAGCAACATAAAATAAATCAGTTCTTCCTTTGACAGCTCAGACCACGGTAGATATTTGAGAATAGCTATTTTCTGTGCCCTAAATCATGCTTTGAACCAAACCTCCTTTGCTCTTAGAACAGGGTCACTAGGGTGCCCTTCTCTGGACGTGTTCTGACATACTCCAGATTTCAGCATGTGCACCTGGCAGGTGCAGGTGGTGAGGTTGCACCTTCCCCGTGCCCACTGCAGGAGGCATGTTTGCTTCTAGCCTGCTAGCACACCATTGGCTCCTATTAGAAATATATGTAGCCACAGTACCTATGGCTGTTGTTTCCTTTTTATAAGAACTTTCTAGTAACATTTTTACCCATTTTTCTCAAGTGCAGTCCATGGGTACGTGTCAGTTGTCACTCACTGGGTTTTGACCATCACTCTAACTTGTCAAAGTGATACTGAATCTTGAGTTGGCTGTTTCAGTCCTCCCCCCAGCTTTCTCCCGCCTACAGATGTCGTAAGAAGCTGAAAGCATGTCTTCTTCCTGTTGATCCTTACACAGGCATTGCAGAAATGTCCGCCTGAGCACAGTGAGATAAGGCAGGTGCACAGAGGTCCCAGAGCCAGCATGTGGTCTTTGGACTCTCATCTGCCCGGTGCTTTTCAGGCATGGTGTATTCCTTGTGGGTACACCATGGTGAGGGATGTAAAACTAGCTTTAGCCCATCAATGCCTGTGGAATAGGGTCGCATCCCTAGCAGGTCTGCTGAAGCCACTCAGAGCCGTGGAGGACCCTGATGGCCCTGCTGAGGACAGTGTTACTCTCTGCTAAGAGATTGTGGTAGTCAGCTTTTCGTCACTGTGACCAGCATACCTGACAAAAACAACTTAGAGGAGGAAAAGCCTATATTGGTTTATGGGTTCAGAGGTCTCAGTCCATGGCCTGCTGACTCCATTGCTCTAGGCCCTTGGTAGGGGCAGAGCATCATGGAAGAAAGCTGTTCAGCTCTTGGCATCCAGGAAACAGGGACAGAAAAGGGCCCAGACAGATATAATCCCCAAGGCCATGCCCCCAGTGACCTACTTCCTCTAGCCACACCCCCACCCAGGAGTCCATTCAGCTATCAGTAGATTAATCCATTGGCAATTACTCTGCCAATTATTTGCCTAAAAGCTTCACCTCTGAACCTTGCCACATTGGGGACTGTGCCTTCAACACACTAGCTTTTGAGTTCACATTCCAGATTCAGACCATAACAGAGGTAGTGGATTCTGGGGCACTTGCCTTATAACAGGAAGAACACTTGGGAGGAGGCTTTGTTTACATGTCATTCACTTGTCTTTCTTCCCTCCAGCCTTTGGGTTCAGCTGAGATCAGGAGGTTTGGCAGAACCACCCAGGTGTCACTCGGGATACCTAATGGGCAGCTCTGCCCTCTCCTTTCCCAGTGCTAGCCCCTAGTACATGAGCCAGATATGCTGGCCCTTTACCTTGTCACCTTTACCAGAGAGTGGTTGTCTCATAAATAGAGCTGTCTTCTAGAAAGTTCTCAGTCCCATAGGTGATCACAGCTTAGATTTAACATGGGATCTTTTATAGCCTCTCTACTGCATTTTTCTTTTATCTGTGGGTTTTAGGGGAATTTTTAATGTAGTAGATAAGCAAGGACCAGACAAAGGGAAGTTCTAGTCTCATATTTTATCATTTGTAAAGCTAAGATGGAAAGGGGATTCGAAGCTAAAATGCTCAAAACATCGTGATTTCAAAAACATTTGAATTTTAAAAGGTCGACAAGGAATAAGGTAATGATTCTTTTCAACATTCTAGGCCCGTTTGGCTGCACGTTTGCTTTGAATCTTTATAACATGTTACATATTTTTGCAGAAGTATTTTACAGTACTTCTTTCTCTTCTTGGCAATCTCATAGGCAGTGTGTGAGGTGTTTTTTCCACCTTCAGAAAACGTACGTCAGCATACCAAGGCTTGCATCCAAAGCAGAGCAAAGGCTCAGTGTCGTGGCCGGAAAAACAAGCCGCTGCCACCGCCTGCAGCAGAAGGTGGTAACTCAGGGAGTCCTGAGGTAGGAAGCGCATGTCCGTCAGAGTCTCCTGATTAGATGTTTCACAGGGTTTTCAGAGTCGTGGTGTCACATTGGTTAAAAGTATTTCATAGGAGGCTGAGGCAGGAGGATCACGAGTTCAAAGCCAGCCTCAGCAACTTAGCAAGGCCCTGAGCAACTCAGTGAGACCCTGTCTAAATAAAATATAAAGGGCCGAGGATGTGGCTCAGTGGTTGAGTGTCCCTGAGTTCAATCCTTGGTACCAAAAAAAAAAGGTGTTTCACGAAAGCAGCGTAGCTCTTCAGCCTGAGAGTTGAAACTTTTAAATGTCAATGAAAATAATGAAAGCGATTGAAGATTGAAAGGGAAAAACTTTGGATGAGCTCCAAACAACCAAAACACCAAGAGACCTGAGCCTGAGACTATTTTGGCTTGGAGCAAAGAAATCAGAGGGATGATTTGAATATGTGATATGTGTTTGTTTATTTTATGTGTATATATTAGATATATATGTATATAAAGAGTGGTGTTCATGTATTATGCCTCAAAGAAATTATCTTGTATTTTACCATAAAAGTACAAAGCTCCTCTTATTAATGGATAAATAAAACTGATTATAAAGGGATAGTCTAAGCCCTTGTTTTCCAAAGGTTTCTAAGACTGAATCCTGCATGATTTATTCCTTCTATGTTGTAATATCTTAAATATTTAGGTTTCTTTTTTCCTACTTAACCAGAATCCATCTGAGAAATCTGATGTATTTCGAAATGCCAATTCTTCAGTCTT
>CM053411.1:5041583-5075460 GCA_028644305.1 Xerus rutilus
TAGGCCATATGTAAATAAGTGGGCTCGACCGGCTGCCAATGACATGTTATTTATGAAAACGTAATGGTGAGAGGCGTTTGACTCACAGCAATAGTTTGTCAGTCCCTTTTCCCAGTTATTGGTTTAATTCAGAATGAGATGTAATTAAAAAAAAACTAGTATTTAAAAATGCCTTCTACAGCTAATTATGAAAGGCTTGCACCTCTTACCCCTTAATAATTATTTGTCTAATTTGTCAAAAGAAGTACAAATAGCCAAAAATTATATGAAAAATGCTCAACATTTTTAGCCATCAGGAAGTGTGAATCACAAGTACATTGAGATTCCGCGTCACCAGTAAGGATGGCTCTTATCAGTAAAAAATAAATAAACGTTAGAATGTAGGGGAAAACGAACCATTATATACTATGGATGGGAATGCAAATTAGTATAGCTGCTATGGAAAATGGTATAAAGGTTCCTCAAAAAACTAAAAACAACTACTTTATGATCCAACTACCTTATGACCACTTCTGGGCATGTACCCCAAGGAACCAAAGTCAGCATATGACAGAGATACCAGCACACCGTGTTCACTGTAGCACTGTTCACAAGAGCCGAGTTATGGAGTCAGTCTGAGTGCCCATCAAAGGATGAGTGAAGCAATGTGATGCAGGGGCTGAGGCTGTAGCTCAGTGGCAGAGCACTTGCCTAGCGTGTGAGGCACTGGGTTCGATCCTCAGCACCACATGAAAATAAACAAAGACATTTAAACAAAAAAGAAAGAAAGAAAGAAATGTGATGCAATACACAATCGAGTACTATTAAGCCATAAAGAAGAATGAAATCATGTCTTTCGTGGGAAAATGGATGGAACTGGAGGTCGTTGTGTGAAGTGAAATAAGCCAGACTCAGACAAGTATCACCTGTTTTCTCATATGTGGAATCTAGGAGGGGGACTGTTGGGGAAGGGGAAGGGTACCAGAAGGAGTGGGGATAAGAGAGGGCAATAGGGAGGATGGATACAATCAAAACCTGTTATATGCAGGTGCGAAATTTCACAAAGAAACCTGTTATCTTGTACAATTGACATGTGCTGAAAATTTAATAAAATTGTTAAAATGCTTAGGTGAAAAAATAATTATTTGTGTCTAATGGAAATATCAGGACACATAACTTGACAAACTAGCAAAATGTTTTGAAGAGATTCTAAAAATAGATTTGTACAAGAATATCCACAAGTCTTATCAATAGCATAAAGCTAGAAGCAGCCCAGATCTCAATGGGTTGATAGATAAACAAGTTGGGTACCTTCATACAGTGGAATACTACTCAACAGTAAAAAGAAATGAACAACACAGATGAATCTCGACATTATGCCAAGAGAGAGAAGCCAGCCTCATGAAAAATACCAATATTTAATCTACACAGGCAACAGGCAAAACCATCACCATCTGTATACTTCTAGGTACAGGCAAAACTGGTGTCTGGTAATGGAACTCAGAAAATGTAGGGTGGACTTTGCAATCTTTCTACATGATGGAAATGTTCCCTGTCTTGTTTAGGTTGATGGTTAGACTGGTGTGCACAGTTGAAAAAATTATCTGAGGCAAATAAGGGTTGTGCATTTATTTTGGGTATGTAAATTATACTGTAACAAAAATGTCTTTAATATTTAGAAGGCGGAAATTGTTGGAATTATCATATTCCTCTTTTGAATTCTTTGACATTTGGAAATGTGGAAGTGAGAGAATGTAGCCTTCCATGGAAGTCACGTAGGGGAGGGTGATGCATGTTCATGTGAATGGAGACACACCCAGAGCACCAGGCCTCCCCTCCAGCTGCTGACTCTGGTCTCTGGCATAGGAGCAGAGGGGGAGCCAAACTCTAAGGTTTCTGGGCCACCGAGCTGGATTTGAAGACCATGGCTGAAAAAGAGTCCTCAGGGTCTCTGCGCTTTGTTGATAACAAATCTGTTGAAAGCGTTTATTAGCTACTGTGGATGACATCTTTTATGTCTTTATATACATATATATATGTGTGTGTATAAATATATTTTAGAATGTTTATTTTTTAAATTTTACTTATTCTACTTATTTATACATGATGAATGCATTTTGATTCACTGTACATAGATGGAACACAACTTTTCATTTCTCTGGTTGTATGTGATGTAGAATCACATCATATGCGCAGTCATACATGAAGCTAGGGCTATGATGTCCATCTCATTCCACCATCTTTAGTGCCCATGCCCTCTCCCCCCTCCTTCCCCTTTGACCAGAGTTTCTTCATTCTTCCCATATCTTCTCCCCCATTATGGATCAGCATCCACTTATCAGAGAGTATTTGGTATTTGTCTTTATATATTTTTAAATGGCTTAAATAGTAACAGCGTGAAATAATTTTAGGGTTTTTGTTTTTTTAAAGAAAATCCTCTACCACATAAAAATATTTGATTTTACAAATCAAATTCAGGAGGGCTGTTTGCATTACAGTATAATTCCTTAGTCTACCATAGTTCTCATAGATGGTAAAATTTTATAGCCAGAAGGGATCTTTTTTTTTTTTTTTAATATTTTTTTAGTTGTAGATGGACATAATGTCTTTATTTTATTGCTTTGTATGTGGTGCTGAGGATCGAACCCAGGGCCTCACACATGTGAGGCAAGCACTCTACCACTGAGCTACAATCCCAGCCCCACCAGAAGGGATCTTAATGGTTTACTTCCGTTTTGCAGATGAGAAAACTCTACCTTAATGAGGCTGAGAGCTTGCTTAAAATTCTCCCATGTAAGTCAGTGATGAAACTAATCTAAACTCAAGCCCCAGTCTATTGTTCTTACTCCACCAGATCTTCTGAAGTAGGACTGAGTCAGAACTGTAAGATATTGGACTTGACAGTGAGATAGGTACCGAAAGCCAAGTATTCCAGCTGAGCCCTAGCTAATGCATGAACGAAGGGTTATTCTAATGTGTCTTTTGGAATACAGTTTGCTGATATGGACTGCAATTTTTAAAATATCAAATTCTTTCACTTGGTAATTCTATTTCCAGGAAATTCTCCTGAGGAAATAATACCTCCCTCACCAAAAAAAAAAAAATTGTTTTTAAATATTTATATTCAAAATAAAAAAGTATCTAAATCTATCTTATGTGAATGGTTACGGTACCATGTATATCTCAAGTATATAATTGCACGCATCCATTGAAAATTATTCATGACATGGAATTGTGGTTATGTGAAGAGTCTTAAGAGGAATAATCATGCAATCAGTAGATCTCAACTAGGCAAAAAAAGTAGTGCACAATTTCTTTATTGAGAACATATTTTTTTATGAAATAATTGTGAATTATTGAAACAATAAATGCCACAAATGCACTTAGAAGGTACGATAGAGGTCGCTAGCTATAGCGGGTGTGTGGAGATCCACCTACATCATGAATTATTAACATGATTCTCTCTTTTTCCTCGACCAGGTGGAGGGTCCAGAGTATGAAGAACTTGCTGCTCTTCATGATTCTGTTTACCAACAGTCTGTTTCCTGGTTCGCATCTCTCCAGGACCACATGAAAGAACAAATTTTAAGTCATTTTGGGTTAATGCCAGACAGGGAACCTGAGCCTCAGGTACAGTCTCCTTTTTTCCTTCTTGCTGCTTTGCCTCCTGCTGTGATGTGCTGAGACACATCACTCTGATGGAAAATTTGGCAGCACAGTGCTGTATATTCCATGATCACTGCTTAGGAGTCAGTCCATCTATTAACAGAAAGCCCCTAATATTGGTAGCATGTGTGTTTTGGAGCAAAAAACAAAAAAAGCGCTTTCTAACAAGATAATGTCTTTTCTAATAAAAACCATCCTCCCCTGTGTGGCTGCCAGATTTTATGCTTTTCCTTCTCATCAACGCTCTAAGATCTAAATAGCAGTCTCGTGATTTTGGCGTGAACACTCGGTGTTTCGCACATAACATTTCCTTGTACCTAGTCAAACAAGTGTTGGCTAAACAGAAACTCCGTGATTCTAGTTAACCTGGAAGCTTTATTTCCTTGTCCTGCATGGTGCCTGGGCATCTCGAGCTTTCTCTGGTGCTTCCTGAAAGTGCTTTTTAGGTGAAGCTGGTCTTTTAAGGAATAAATGTGTCTTAGGATTTTGGAATAGTTCTGAGTGCAGGTGACTCTCTTCTCTCTTGGGTGAGAGAACTCAGCAGGGATGATGTAGGAATATGATTGACACAGTATAGTTCTTCCCATCTGCACGTGGGCATCTATCTGTCTTATCACGTGTGTGTGGGGGGGGTAGGACCAGCTCTCAACAGGTTTAGTGTAAGATGAATTCTTTTGTCTTTCCCCATTTATTTGCATCTTTTTTTTTTTTTTTGTCTCTTGATGGGTTTCTGTATTCTACCCTCTGCTTGAGTTCTGTGTTTTCCAAACTCAAGAGAGAGCTTTAAATGCCAGAATTGCCTCCCAAGTCCTACCCCATCATCCTTTCTCATATAAGCCCTCTGTCTGCTCCATGCTCTTGCTCGGATTCAGAAAGCAAAGTGATGAGATTAATTTGCCAGGAGGCTGTGAGTCATTCTTTTCCCAAAGGCTTTTTCTTATTAACCCAAATTAATCTCTAATCGGTAGATGTATTCACTTTCTATTACTGCTGTAGCAGAATATCACAAATGTGGTGGCTTAAAGCAATACAAATGTATCCCCTTAAGAGTTTTACACGTCAGATACCCGACATGGGTCTTACCGAGCTCTGATCAAAATGGTGGCCAGATGTGTTATTTTCTGGAGATTGTAGGGGAGAATCTGTTCCACTGCATTTTCCAGCTTCTGGAGTCTGCTCCCACTCCTGGCTCGTGGCTGCCTTCCTCCATTGTCAAAGCCAGCTACGTTGCATCCTGTCCACTTCTCCATAGTCACATCCAAGCCCGGAGAGACCCCTTGTGATTGCACTGGGCCCACGAGGGGCATCTCCCACGTTAAGACACTTAACTGCACCACATGCTCAGAGTCCCCTTTGCCATATGAAGTGTCATGTTCACAGGTGGTAGGAATCAGGGCATGGGCATCTTTGGAGGGTATTATTCTACCAGTACAGAAAGATTTTAGGTAGTATGTAGGAGGTATTTTATGTGCTGTCCTTCCCATTAGGCATACTACTCAGTTTTTTCCACTCTGTGAGATGAGGAAGGAAGAGAAGAATGTGAATTCATTTAGATCATTTTCCCCCAACCTCTGTGTTGGAAGTCACCGTAGAAGGGTGGGTCATGGTCTTCCGGACAGTGACTTGGGCTTCCCCCTTTGGGCCTTGGCTGTAATGTTATTCCTAATCCTCTAGTGGAATCTGCCCACCCAAAGCTAAAAGCACTCCAGAATCTACCCTCCATGATTTCCAGTTGGTATTTTGCCTATCTTTGGAGTAGGAATAGAAGAGAATCCAAGACCTTGGAAGCAGAGAGACATGGATGTTTTGGTTCAGTATCAGGAGTATTGGAAATGAGGTTATGGTCAGCTTTGGCCTGGAGCTCAATCCCGAAGTACCTGTTTGATTTTGTTAAAGAAAGGCAATCATATGCATATACATAGGTATAGATGTATATATGTATTTGTATATATTTACTTATATAAATTCACAACATGTATATGTGTATAAGTTTATGATCGTTCCCACACATATAATAACATGTCTACATGTAAATGTTTTATACATCTTATACATTTGCCACATTTTTATTATAATATTTATTTTCTTGTGGGACTCAACCTTATACACATGCTTTTGTAGCCTTTATAATATTATTCTTAATAAAGCATACTTAAAACTTACAAAACAATAGCACTGGACATTGGAATGTGGAGGTCAAAATCATGGTCTTCTCCCCTGACTGGTCTGTGCTCAGGAGTACAGGAGCAACTAATCCAAGGAATTCCCCATGGAAGATCCTTCTCTTGGCAGGCTCTTTGCTTCGTGAGTCCCCCCACCTTTGGGCAGGGGACATTAACCTATGCAGTCTGAGGGATGAATCGTGACGTAGCTCTAGAAGGTGGCATTGAATTCTTGCTCACATGTGTGTTGGTTAAACAAAAGACTATATTGGGGAACAGGCATCAATATATTTTAGGCCTCAGTCTTGTGTTTTTTCTCTTTTCTTTTGCAGAGCAATCCTAGTGGTCCCGCCTGGTCCTGGTGGATCCTGGCGGTGCTACCGTTGGAGCGCAAGGCTCAGCTGGCCATCCTGGGCATGACCTCGCTGAAGGAGCGCCTGCTTGCCATTCGCCGAATATTAGTCATCATCACACGTAAGATGAATAGTCGCCAAGAGGTGGTTAATAACAGGGAGAGAAATAATTGATTTTCTCTCAGCGTCGAGCTTTCTGGAATTCCTTGTACTTCTGTGAGTGCCGGGCACGGACGAGCACCCATCCCTGCCACTGCGCTTCGTAAAATGCTTGTGGATACGGTTGCAAAATGGAACTCATGCCAAACACTGACTCCTGCTCATTAGTTACAAGTCTGTGCCTGGTGGAATCTGACCCAGTACAAAGTTAGCCTGAAATTTACGTGGTGCCCATGGTTGGAAAACCACCTCAGAAAGTTTCTTTGAAGCCGATGTTTCAGGACGTAGTTCACTGATAACACAGGACACCACATACAACTCACAGGAGGCTTAGATTTCACAAACAGGAGAACTCCATTCCTCAGGAGCATCTAGCTCTGCCAGATGGAAACAAAATACATCAGTGACTAGATGACATGGGGTCGGGGGTGGGACATCGTGTTTTAATCCGGAAACAGACACTAGAGCACAGGCTAACCAAAAATGCGCTTAGGCTTTGTGTGTCCCTGTGAGGTTATCTGTGAAATCAAGGAATCAAACCATTGTCCAGTGCAGTAGCCAAAATTAGTCCTTGCCCAAGAAGTAGCAGTTTTGGGTAGAACTGTGTTTCGCGTCTTGTAGTCCCAGGTGTTGTAAATTGCATGTTGCAATCAAATGAATGTCAAAATACAAGATGTATCTTGGATATAGAAAAGTCTGATGATAATCTAGTTAATTTGAGGCTATATATTTATACACGCTCAATGAGCAGTAAGCAAAAGTCAGTTCAAACTGTATATGTGGGGATGTCAAACATACCGCCAGAGTAGTTCAGAGAACCCCTTGAAAGCATAACCCTATCTCATTGAGTCAATGGATACTAAGCATTTAGGAAACTCCTCTTTTCTACTAGGATTTGCTTTGCAGGTTAGGCCCACCCGTGAATTTAAGTTTACTATCCATCCACTAATATCTGACAATGTTTAAAAATTGCCATGACAAGGGAAATAAACCAGAATATATAAGGAAAGAGAGACTGGGGTGGGATGTAATGTATGGGAAATTTTTCTCCAACATCAACCTGAAATTTTCATTCTATCAGTTTTATGTTTATCAGACCAAACGCTATCTGTCAAAGAACATGAGGCATCATTGGGTTCATGCACATGGTAAGGTTGACTGGAGGAACTATCTGAGGTGCTCAGATGTCCCTGCTGTTCTCGCCAGCTGGGGTGGATGGCTGGCTTAGTTTGTGAGGCCGGCGCTCTTAACTGCAGGATGACGGAACCAACGAGCAAAGCACAGCTACAGGTTTTGCCTTATTCGTTCAGAGTATTTGACTTTTTTAGTTTAAAAGAATTTCATGGTACAAAATTCTTGATGACTTGTCACTTCATCAAGCATCTTACTAGGAGGACATTGTAATCAGGAATGTTTTATTGCAGGACTTTTCAGTAACTAAAATGGCTTCATCGTGGGAGTTAGAAAAATACTAGACTCCTGCAACTTCATCAAAAGGAGAAAGTATTCACTGACGCAGTGTTTCAAATGCTTAGGGTGAATCTCAGATCTCATTTTGAACGTGATTTAAAGGCAGTTTGGACTTCAGGAGAGTGTATTAATTCATGCATTCCCAGTAGGACTCACGATTCTAAGGCATAATGACCTAATCTGACCACTTAAGACGCACCTGACTCATACTCCAGGAGGCCTTTAGTACAAGTAATTCATGAAAATTAATAGCTATCAACCGTCGTCTGTCTCTGTTTTTGGAAAAAAAAAATTTATACCTTTGTTAGGAGTCGAATGAGGATTCTTTTGCTCAGTTCAGATGGAAATTGGAAAAAGGCAAAGTGCGGCTCCATTAGTGCTAGGAGCTCCAGCCTCCAAGTGCCAGTGACTCTCTGCTTTTGGTGTTAACAGCTCCAGGCTCTGAGTGCCAGTGACTCTCTGTGTGTGTCTGTGGCTCTCAGCTCTCAGAGTAGCCCTATTCCCTGAGGGCCCATGGTTTCCAGCAGCATTAATAGCTCTTCCAGCCTCTCCTGGCACCTCCTCAGCAGCCAGAGCTGTCAGCTCCCAGCAAGTCTCCAGTGTGAGGCTAGCGGCTCGCAGCAGTCTCCCATGGCTCTCTGCTCTCAGCCATTGTCTGGGGCTCTTCAGCAGCGATGTGGCTGCTAGGCATTCTCAAGGCTAGCAGCCCTTGTTACCAGCTCTTCCAGCGACCAGCTCAGCCCACTCTACCGAAGATACAAATCACTAGCAGGCAATAAAACCATCTGAACAAGGCTTTATTGGGGCCTGTGCTGTAGCACAGGGGGCTGAGTGCAGGATGGAAGTCCCAGACTGACCTGATAAGACTGAGAGAAGTGCCGCTTATATGGCCAAAAAAAAAGGGTGAGGCCACACATGCCCACGGTCTCCTGCCTACTAACCTAACCACAGACTTTCTTCAGTCATGCCAGTCCGCATAGGTGTACTGGCCCAGCTGTCACGGGGGAGTGGTGCTCCTCAAAGACCAGAGTAAGGACATTTGAAGAGTAGACAGAGATGTCTGGGGTGGTTGAAGGATGTCCAAGGCTGCCCCAACCAAAGCAGTTTCTGGAGCCATTGAGGGCCTCTGGAGCAGCCATAGCTCTCATGACAGCTCTGTTGGACTGCCAAAGAAGCAGCCTCTTGATTGACAGTTCGTGCAGTTTCCATGGTAACCATAACCGCTGCAGAAGTGCAGAAGTAGCAGCAGCCACAGCCGCGTTGGGCCTGCAACTGCTATCATGATGACAGGCAGCCAGGCTGCCCAAGTGGAGGCCATCTGATTGACAACCCTTGTCATTCTGAGGGCGCAGTAGGGCTAAGGTCACTGATACTTTCCACAGTACTTCAGGAGCAGTAGCCGTGTCCGTCACAGCCAATCCAAGCTCAGGAGCCCCAACGATAATAGCAGTGGCCCCCTTCTGACCCCAGTCTGTGCCCAGTCTGGGGTGGTAGTCTAGTTGTGCTCTAAGGTAGTAGTGGGCTGCAGCAGGATGGCTGTGACGGCGGGCAGCCTGGCAGCCGGCCACTGGCGTCTGTCTGCTCCCGCCAGGCCCAGGCAGCGTCAGTATCAAAATCTGAAAAGAAATGGCAAAAAAGGAACTCCCATTGGGAAAATTGGTCCCTCCTAGTCTGTCTCACCTTAATACCATCTCTGAAGAGTTGTCACTGCTGTTTCCATTGGGAAGTATCTAAGTAACCACAGAATGATTGTGGTTTCCCCTGCGGGCTTCCTAACATAACGCCTCTGTGCCACACGTGTCTATCTTAGGATATCACAGGAGTTCAGTGCGACCACCTCACGGTCTCTCCAGCGTCATTCCTCCACACGGTACCCCGTAGGCGTGGATGGGTCCTTACCCAGCGCTGGCATGACAGTGTACAGGAAGTTGAACCAAGGTAACTGTGTCCCCTGGTCACATTATAAAGGAACTGTCCTTTACAAACAAAAAAAAAAGAGGCCCAAGTCTAGGTTGCTACAGGTCTAGCTCAGAACACCAGTCAGCTTTCTCCTCCCCAACCCGCTTCCACCTTTCTTTCAGGAAAGTGCCATTTTTAAGGGTTTCTCAGAAAATAACGTCATCTGTCATTGAAAGTGAGGGCTTTTCAGTTTAATTTTACGGAAAGCGTTCCAACCCCATGCTCTCCTCACACCAGGATAAAAGCCGAAAGGAGAACTACCGGAGTGGGGGTGTCACTCTTCTTCCCGAGACACGTCGCGCTCTATTAGGTATTTTTCTGTTCCTTCCCCTGAGTAGCCTGACTCATGGTTCCATACCTGCCTGTCTTTGAAATGCAGCTGAGATGCTAAGAGGCAGTCTTTGGGAAGCCAGCGATGTTTTCAGCATATCCCATCCCCTGGGTTTCTACATCTTCAAAATGGAAAGCATATTCCCTAAAGTTCCAAATGAAAATTTTTAGAAATTAAGGTTGTTTTTTTTCATGAGCCACAACTTTTAACCAGTTCACATGTGAAATTCTACAGTGTTATCTCATTCGTATAATCATAAATTTTTTCTCTCAAATGACCTTACCCTAAAAACCACCAGCATGGTAAATTGTATCTCAACAATTATCAAGTCTTTCAAATCATTATGGAACAATTAAAGTTTATAGAGGGTAGAATGACCATGATATGATCATTTGATCATAAAATTATTTGAATCAAAATGCTCTATTACTTGACCTAGCTATATCACATAGAAGTGTGTATATTTTTAAGTTGCTTTTTCAAGATACCCATCTGCTGCTTCTTTTTTCTCCCAACCACATAAATTACTTGGGAAAACATCACTCTTTAAAATTTAGATGCTATGTTAGTTCACTTTCCATCACTGACAAAATAGCTGAGGAAAATCAGCTTAAAGGAGGAAAAGGTTATTTTGGCTCATGGTTTCAGATGTTCCAGCCTGTGGTCTCCTGGACCCATTGCTTTGGGTCTCTTGCAAGGCAGAACATCACGGCAGTATTATGTGATAGAGGAAACTTATTTGCCTCATGGTGGCCAGGAAGCAAAGGGAGAGGAAGGAGCCAGCACTCCAATATCCTCTTCAAGGACACACCCCCAGTGACTTAACTTCCTCCCATTAGGCCCCGCCTCCTACAGGTTCCATTACTCCCAGTAGAGCCACAGAGCTGGTGACCAAGTTGAACACATGGCCTGTGGGGTACATCTAAGGTCCAGAACTACGAAAGATTCTGTCAAATAAGGAAACAAGAAATGTGAAAGGAGAGAGAGAGATGATAACAAATTAGAAAAAATAATAAGTGTGAGTGACTCCTTTTTGTTGAAAGCATGAAGTTTGTTTTTCCCAAATGTGGCTGCAAGGCAGGGTAGGGAGGTCCCCATCTATTTGTTAGCATGGGCAGCAGAGGGAGCTCTTTGTCCCTACACTCTCCCTGCTTGAAGGCCCTGTTCTGATACCATGGCTCATCAGAACCTAGCTTCCACGGGAGCCAACCTGAATACATAGGGTGAGCTGTACATGCCACCGTATAGGAAGACTGTATCCTGAGATCGTCACGTCCTGTCTGTTAGGGAGAGAGACCGTTCTGAGCACCGACCTTTGACTCCCTGGAGGAGACCTTTTTGCCTGTACAACTCCTCACCTAACTTCACCTTGACTTTCACCTCTCAACTGCTAAATCCTTTAAAATAGCCTTTTAGTAGTATTTCTGCTTTTAGGAGCCTGAATTAATGAGACTGTTGTGGTAGTGTAAGATAATGAAGAAAGTTGGTGCCCTTTGCTGAGTTGGGGATGTTAGTTGGGGATGTTGGCTTTGAATCATTCCCAGCTGTTTTTCCGGGGCCTCACCCGTGCTAGGCAAGCAGTCCACCACGGAGCCTCATCCCCAGCCCCACGTCCAAATTTATAAAGGTGACCCAATGAGAGTGCAGAGAGAGGGGCTCCATTGAAAGAGAAGCTTATTCCATTTCCTCTAGAAATAAGAGGCAGAACGCATTCCACAGGGCCACGTGGGGAGGCACTCAAGCAGAACAGGAGTGACGGGGAAAGTACAGCCCCCTCCCTTATGGGCCCTTTAATGTTTTCTGCAGGAAAGACAAGGCTGCGCAAGGGAGGTAGCTTGCATTGGTTCAACTGCAGTGGCCCTGGGCTCTGGCTACAGGATGATTTCTAGTTGTCTGATACCTGACCCCAGGTGTTTAGGGCAAGGGACATTTCTCCTTGGGTCTAAGAGCCAGATAGAGGAGGTGGATGGGTTAGTGTGCCTGCAGAAGGCACGCTACAGGCCACACTTCCTATCTCTGGGAATTGGCCAGCCTTGGGAGGTGCAGTTTCTTCCAAGTGAGTTAAGCCCCCAGGATGTCAAACATAAAAATTATGAAAGGGCGTGATTAATAGAAGCTCACACTAGCATTCCAGATTGAGGTTTATGCACTCCAAGTGACTAGGTTTTTCTCTACAGAAGGGTATTAAGAAAGCTGAGCAGTTAAACTTAACCAAGTTTGAGCAAGAAATAGGTTTTAGAATCAGGCAGCACTCCAGATCCAAAATGGTTTAGAATGCCATCCCTGCCCAAGGTGATGAGCTGTATTTATAGTGGGAAAAGCAGGAAATGTCATACAGAGGATAGTTGATTGGTACAGTTCAGCATTTACTTTATTTGGGCGTATTTGGGAGCCTTTAGCCTGGGATTGGCTGCGGTAACAGCTGCTATAATTGGCGGATGCTCAGTTGCTTGGTTACCAGGGGTATACATTTAGATTACAACTTGCTTGCATGTCAAACTAGGTGCAGTTCATTTTATAGAGGCTGCCCTGAGTCTGATTTTATCACCCAGGTAAGGAGGCCAGCTTAGGCCAAATTTAATTCAATTTTAACAGTATCTCTTTTGGGTCATCCTCTCAGATTGACTAAAACCATAGACATGGGCCATGACAACCATCAGCAACCATCACAATCAATCCATTTGATCTAGGTCATAATGTCACATGAGTTAGATGACATTTTTGCATTTTGCATTTTTGATATTCTGACTGCAGTGAGATCATTGGATTTAGCGAGGATAGTTGTGTCTGGGTATTTAACACTTTAGAGGAAGGATCACATAATGCATGGTGCCAAGAAACTGGTTGGAAGGCAGGAGTGATCCAGGGCAAATAGCAGGACCTGAACCAGTGAACAGGAGCAACGGAATAAGCGAGTTCTCCACACGCGGCATAGACCTTCACGGGCTGGAAATGAGGGCCATCTGGTGGCGTTTGAACATAGGTTGGTTATGTCTGCTCACCTATAAGTCTGCATAGCTCCTGTTCCAGGTAATGGAAAGTTTGCTCTTAGTGTACCTGTTTGACCTGTTGGAAGGATGCATAACCATGTCCGTTGGCAAGGGTCCTTGGTGGTTCTTCAGTGACCTTATATGAGCAGTTACATAGACAGCTCCCAGAACACGTTTCCTGGAGCACAGCACACCTTGTGTTGACATCCCTGGGACAGGTTCTCCATACGTAGCCACAGGCAGGCCATCAGTTGGAGAGGTGAGAGTGCTACTTCTCGTGAGCCTAGGAAGCAAGTAGCAATATTTAAAACATCCAGGGTACCCTTCCGCTCTTCCTTTGTGTTTCAGGGTATTTCTCATTGGGAGCATGAAGAGGTACTGGCATTGATCAAAGAGTCTGCTCATTTTTTGGCATTAGCCCACAGTCTCAACAATCACTTTTTTTAAAAAAACTTGTTTATTTATTTTTCACAGCGCTGGGATGGAACCCAGGGCCTCATGCACGCTAAGCAGGTGCTCTGCCACTGAGCCACACCCCTACCCTTGTTCTGGATTCTTGCTAAAGCATAAGCCTTTGCTGAAGCCATTGACAGATGATTGTTCTGTGATTCTTTCCCTGTTGGGGGTGGGCTAGGGAATAATTAGCCAGAAATAGAAGAAAGAAATAAGGCTTTTCTTAAAATTGAGAACTTTTGATCCAGAATCTTGGGAAGCTTAAGATGCTGTTTTTAGGGAAGAAATTCCCTGATGAGCTTTATCTTTAAACTCCTCACCAGGTGTACAGTTCCAAGGGCCCCCCCCCTTTTTTTTTTTTGGTACTGGAGATTGAACTCAGGGGCACTTGACCACTGAGCCACATCCCCAGCCCTATTTTGTGTTTTATGTAGAGACAGGGTCTCACTGAGTTGCTTAGCGCCTCGCCGTTGCTGAGGCTGGCTTTGAACTCGCGATTCTCCTGCCTCGGCCTCCCAAAGTGCTGGGATTATAGGCGTGCGCCACCGCGCCTGTGTTGGAGGGGCTTTTTAAAATTGTGAGGCATGAGCCAAGGATTTTGGGGCCCTAGAGCTTTGCCCTAGTGTAGCTGTGGGGACTTGGCAGGACCCTGCAGTGAGGTGGAAGGGAGGTGTATGTCCGTCATTTCCAAAAGGCTCGGTTTCCAGGTTGTAACTTGTGAGAGGTCTGCTTGTCACCAGCTGATGGTCATGAAAAGCTCCCTTTCCCTGGTGATCCTTTGAGATTCTGTTGTTAAGGGCCTGAGGCCTTCTGGTAGCTCTTGCGTAAGGGCAGCCTCTGTTTTCCATGTAAGTGGACCCGATGGCCGTGGAAGCCAACAGAAATGGCTTTGACGAGGGCGACCCAGTTGCTTCGGTCAGCTTTGCCAATGTCAAGATGCCACTGGTCCTTATGACTTTTTGTCGTCTTCTGGGATTACGGGCTTGGCAAAGCAAGTGTGGATGGTAGACCGATTCTAGTAACGTTAGAACTGTCACCTTGTCACCCGAGGTTTGATGGTTTACAGAAAGGGGACCTTGAGCCAGGACATGTGGGGTCCTTGACTTCCATGACAGATGAGAATTTCAGCACATGCCAGTCAGAGGCACATTCAGGGGAGAATGTGGGTCTTCAGGGGGACAGAAAGCAACCCCCTCGTGGGGGCTGTTGATGTCTAGGGAGGGATGAATGCAAGGGGCTGCACCAGAGGTGGAGCCAGGGCACAGTTACACAGTTTGGTGCCAGTTTTGTTCAGCAGTTGTACAGTGCCTTCCTGTGACTTTCCTCAGGCAGGGGCATGGGTAGTGGTTGGGGATGGGTGACTTGGGCTGGGTTACTCAGAAACGCTTGTTTTGCATGTCCAAGTTTTGTGGGAGCTCCCTGCCTTCCAAAGGCTCAGAAGGTGCTTTTCTTTTGAGACTCATTCTTTCCTTTTCTGTATCACCAAATTCCTATCCTAACCTCACCAATATATTTTTCACAGACTGGATTCTGTTGCCTTTTCACTGCAAGGTATAGGTGCAGCTTTTAGCAGTGGTGGCCTCCAAGACTTGGGGACCAGGCAGCTGTCCAGACCCTCCATGAGTCCATTCTTAACATTGAATTTGCATCCTTTTAAACACCAGTCTTGTTTTTCCTGAATCACATGTTCTCGACTTTATTGAATAGATCATCTTTGGGAAGTTGACTTGGACCAGTCTTAGTAAGTTCCTTCAATTGCAAATCTTAACTGTTTCAGTGCCTGCTGACATGGCAAAGCAATGTGCCAGGGCATTTCTTTAGTACCCAGGTTCAGTTTCATAGGCGTGGGCTCTGATATTAATGATAGCAGCAGGATAGTAGAAAGGAGCTTGTCCATCTGAAGTCCATCTTTGATGGGGGTACTAGAAGCGAGAAACCTGTTTCCACAGTATACCAAAATCATAAGCACCTCTACCAGTGCATCTGCTGTGTGTATAAATACTGATTTGTCTATAGCCACAGGTCAAGCTTGGGTGAGAGCGTAAATCTCTGTGAGCTGAGCCGATTTAAATTGGGGAAGAGTTCCCTTCTGTGCTAATTCACGCTGAGTTGTAACAGAACACCTGACCCCATTGTCCCCTTCTGAATTCTGGCTAAGGTTCCTCTCCTAAAAGTATCAACTCTGGATTATCCAATGGAGAATCCCATAAATCAACACAGGGGTCACTAACTCAATCAGATACTACCCTCACAGTGGGTCCTCACCATCACCTGGCAAACATAAGTTAGCTCCAGCATTTTACATGAAGATTTAAAAGAGGAAACGAGGATTTCATACGACATTAGTCTGCTTACTGAAGGGCGCTGGGTGGGGCTAGAATTCAGTAGACTTTCCACAGCACATAGAACCTGCGAGAAAAGCTCGTTCCCCAAAACTAACTCCGATGAGCCTCTGCCAGTTTTGGCTACTGCTTTCAGGCAGACTGTCTCTTCATGACCAGGCCCAGCTGTACACTGTAATGTGCCATGGCCTGTTTTCCTCCATGTTCTTGTATACAACTCCCGATGCCTGGTTGTTACGCTCATGAACAAATAATCTGAAAAGTCTCGTGAGATCTGGAAGTTCTACAGCGGGTGTCTGTTGTAAGGCCCGTTTCATTTGGTTAAAAGCTGCTCATGCCTGTCTTTCCAAGGGAAGGGCCCTGGCCCTGCATTAAGTTCCTGCAGTGGTGAGGTTCCTAGGGGAAAATACACAACGCAGACTCCAGAGTACGAAACCTTCCACCTGCCTTTTCGTTGTAGGCTGGGTACATTTGGGATAGTTTCCCTCTCTCAGGAGAAGGAAATCTTTCAGCTGTCAGGTCGTGGCCCAGACACCTCAAATACTCATGCTTTGCCATCGAAACCTGTGGTATTTATGGGCATGTCGCTTGAAGGGGTAAGTCGAGCCTGTTTTCCAAACCCTCTTTAGGGAGAGCGCACAGCAACAGATCATCAACATTCTGAATGAGGGAGGAATTTGGGGAAGTCGCAGGGTGGCCATCTCCTGTTGCAGTGCCCTTACAGTCCAGGCATGCTGTTGGTTTTCCCAAGTAAAAGCCCACACCTGCCGACTTGCCCTCTCAGCTAAAGTGCTGAAGAAAGCTGAGCAAAGACACGTGAGTGTCAACCGTTGTGAGTCCGTGGGCACATTAGACAGAAGGATATGAGCATTCGGAACTGCAGGAAACCTAGGTAGCATAATTTTAGCAATTGCTCACAGATCTGGAACAGATCTCCAGCCTCATCCATTTGATGTCTTCACTGGTAGGAGTGGAGTATTCCCAGGACTATATACGAATTCTGTGTCCCTGTGTCATAAGGCCTTCTGCAGTTGATGAGTTCCATTAGATATTGGGGCAATTTAGGTGAAGGCGTAGAATGATCTATTTGGACTTCTATAGGCTCCACACTTTCAATCCTGCCAGTAGCAGAAGAAGCCCTTAAACATTCAGGCCTTTTAGAAAGATCAAGGTTCTACAGATCCGAGCTCCAGCCAAATTGAGTTCTGCCTGAAGGGAGCATGGGGCTAGTTCACTGGGAAACCAACTCATAAGATTCTTTCTCCGCCCCCTCCACGAGAATTGTATGTGTCCCTTTAGTTTAGAGATTAAGTGTGGCCCCCACAAATTCACTGAGCAGTCACGGCAATAGAACAGGTATGGTTTTACTTTTTTTTTTTTCAATCTAAAGAGGCCCCCTTCTCAGACAAGGTCAACTCCTGTACTGAGTTGAAACCCGACCACAGAATCGACCTTTTTCCTCCAAGGGGTTTGTTGACTTTTTTAAGTGGAGTTGATGTCAGATTAAATGGCTCTGTATTCCCTTTATTTTTCTCCTTGTTCAGTCAGCACATTTTACTGGTGAACCATCAGTGTTGATTATTTTCTTGTGGGTTCCCTCTAATGGTTAACCGCAGTCTAGCCCCAAAGAAAGACAGGCTGATTGTTAGGTTGACATAAAAGTAGACAAGTTCTCCCCGGCATCCTGGTTGTTTGCAATAAAGGCAGACACCTTATGGTACAGAATTCCTCTTTCTAGATTTAAAGTAAGGATGGGGAAGCCACTTTGGTCTGGGTCCCTGCAGTTGGAGTTGGAGAGACATAAGTTTGTGTAAGTGTGTGAGCCTGTGAGGTGTTTAGGTCCTCAGCTGCTCAGTGCTATTCACCCTCAGCTCTTTTTATTTTCTTTTAAGACAGGGTCTCACTGTGTTGCCCAGGCTGGCCTCAAATGCTTGGTCTCCAGTGATCCTCTTGCCTCAGTCTGCTGAATAGCTGGCACTATAAGCGTGCACCACCAAGCCCAGGCTTACGTTTCGTAACTAAACTGCCAAGTTCATGACCAAGTCCATTTATAAATAAAGCAATCGATGCCTTCCAGTTCTTGCAAGAAATATTTCTTGCATTATGAGCCCAGGATGCTTCACAGTGTTACTGAGTGAGCTCTGTAATCGCAAACTCATTCATCCTCCTTTTTCCTACAGGACTGTGTACTGGAGCAATCAATTTTCTGTGGGAAAACCTCATGGATTGAATTTAAAACTCCTTCAGTGATATCCCTCTTCTCAGCTTCCTTTCCTTTTTTAAGCTTCACCAGGTCCCAGTATGTGAATAGATTGGTAAAGGTCATGAAGTCTGAGTCCTAAGCTCATAACAAGGATTCTAGATTCCTTGGTAAATTTGGGGGGATCTTCTTTTGGACGTGGGAAGTCTCCTACAATGGCAGGCTCCAAGAGCCACCTGAAACCGTAAAAAGCAGTTCAGACAGGTAGCTTTGGCGGAGGTCTCACTCCATAATGCATCTGTTTAACTTTCTCTTTTTTATTGTCCTCCAGAGGGAAGGGCAAGTGGGCTTTTTTAAAAGGGTTAATGGAGTAGTGGACTCGGTATTTAGGCAAAAACTGATGGTAGAAAGTAACAGATGGGCTTAGTTAAGTACAGTCCTTTCATCCTGTCCATGGTCTGCTGCTGAAGAAGCTTTTCTCCCAAGAACCTTTTAAGGAGGCTTTTTTTTTTTAAAAAAAAATCATTTAGTCTTCTACCTGCCACTAAAGAACACATTCCACTGTTCGGGGTGGGGAGAGATTTCTTCCTTGTTTTTCTAATATGTGTTGCAAGTGAACAATTTTGTCCCCATGAGAACTTTCAGACTATGGCCACTGTTGTCCTAGTCAGGCTAAAGCCATTTCTCCAAAGATGTGTGTGTGCATGCCCATAATTCTGACACATGAACCTAGCTAGAGTCCCAGAATGCGGAGTCCTCCACTCTAGAGACCGTGTTGAGTCCATGATCAAGAATCACAATTGAAGATCAAGAATCCCTTCCTATGGGCCCCAGCCCTATCCAGTCCTGTAGCTTCTGTCTGACCTCATCAGATACCTGAGGCCTCTTCGCTGAGTTCAGTTCAATAAATAATCAGAAAGGAAAGGAAGAAAGAGATTGCACAGGTAAATTTGGAGAGCTCAGAATGCAAAGTGTTTGGAGCTCAAGATCCAAAGGAGGAAACTGCCTGGTAGCTACAGTGAGGGGTGGTGGGGCTCTGTGGTCCCTGGCTGGTCTCCCACTTCAGTCGCCAGATAGCTGGGGGTGCTAGAAGTTTTACTTTTGATCTCAACAACTCCACCAATCAAAACTGACAGCAATTAAATGTAACCACTTATTTGACCAAGAAGTAGGTTCTAGAGCCAACAGCCTTTCAGACCCAAGATGAATCCGAAGGTCTCCCTCCCTCCCCCACCCCCAACTCATATTTACAGCCTGAAAAGCAGGAAGTGGCTACGGAGATCACCAGACTGGTGTAGTTCAGTATTTGCCTTATTTGGGCATACCTGATGCTTCTGGGGCGACATTCTGGGATGTGTCGTTAGGTAATTTTGTCTTGGTGTGAACAACATATAGCAAACTTACACAAACTGAGACAGTGAATGGTGTCACTAGGCAACATAATCTCATAGCATTACTTTATCATAACCGTCCATATCCCGCAGGTGACTAATTTGGCAGCCTTCAGCCAGGGATGGCCTGGGGCTTCATCTACCATGATTGGCTCAGGCTGTTGCTTGGTTACCAAGATGTACTCCTAGGGTAGGTTGCATCCTGCTCATGCATCAGGCTAGGTTACAGTTCACCATGTACTAAATGGTTACCCTTGGCCACATTTTATCACCCAAATACAGAGGCTGGTTTAGGTCAAATTTCATTCATGTTAACAGGGCCAGGCCTGGGCCTGTAGGCAGACCACTTTGTATCCACAGAAGCTCATCAGCAAATGTGCCTGCCTGCAGTCCTGCAGCAGGAGAACCAGCTGTCAGTCATCAGAGCCAGGAGGGTCCAGGAGAGCCATGGGAAGGGGGTGCTAGCATTATGACAGCCCCTCAGGGAGAGAGACTGGATCTGAGTAATAACGGAACACGGAGGGAGTTTGCTGTGTGAGGCTGCATTGTGACCCTTAAGGAAGCTGGAGTTTGCAGCATGTCACCTTTGGTTTCCAAGGACGATCTTGAAAACCTCATCTGGGCCTTCATCACTGACTATGTTGTTTTAACTTTAATGGCTCTGTTAAATTTTGTACTGTGGACAGTTTGATCCGTGACCGATTTCTCTCTCATACTGCTTTACCCAGTGTCCACCATTTTCCACTGAACTCTGGAAAAGAAAAAGATAGTTAAGAGGCTGGAAAGCTGTGTATTCCTAGACTGCCCCTTTATGCTAGAGGAGGATGGCATCCCTAGCAAGTTAATTTTGTAGTTGTGAAATTATTTTACCAACTAAGAATATGATGTTGTTGTTTTTTTCTATTAGAGCAAATTTGAATAAGTCAATGTAAATGAACTTAAAAATCATGATTTCTATCTGTTTAGAGATAGGCAGTGTTGCTGTCGTGTTCCATCTGGGCTTTTATTTCCTGAGTTTGAGTCAGGGATTAGCGATGTTATAACAATATCTAGCCTTTGTTGTTGCTTAAGTGAGGCCAGATTTAAATGTTGCGTATTTACTTCATTGTATTCTCGTACTGTTCCTTTTACTTCATTGGAATTGTATATTCAACATGTGATATTTGGAGTAAATAAAACTTACCATGTTGTAAATGTTCCTTAATAAATAATCACCCTCAAATAATAGGGTAGCATGACTAGTAATTCTGTCAAATCAGGGTATGGGATGTTGAATTCGTTTTCTGGGGCTATTCTAAGAAATTACCAGAGATATATTGGCTTCAAACAATAGAAATTTGCCAGGTGTGGGATTAAAGGTGCATGCCTTTAATCCCAGCAATTTGGGAGACTGAGGCAGGAGGATAGCGAGTTCAAAGCCAGCCTCAGCAATAGCAAGGCACTGAGCAACTCAGTGAGACCCTGTCTCTAAATAAAACACAAAAGAGGGCTGGGGATGTGACTCAGAGGTTGAGTGCCCCTGAGTTCAAGCCCCAGTACCAGGAAAGAAAAAAAAACAATAGGAATTTATCCCATCACAGTCCTGCAAGTTAGAAGTCTCAGGTCAAGGTGTTGACAGAGCCCCTCTTTCTCTGGCAGCTCTGGGAAGAATTCCCTTTGCTCCTTCTAGCTTCTGGCATTGCTGGCAATCCATGGTGCTCCATGGCGCCCCCTGGCTTGTGGGTACATGACTGCAGTCTCTGTTATCATGGTCACATGGCCCTCCTCTCTGTGTTCAGATGTCCCTCCCCTTGTAAAGGCACCAAATATTAGATTTGTCCGCCCAATCCAGAATCACATCATCTTAACTGGATTTGTCTGCAAAGGCACAGCCCCCAGATAAGGTCATGTTCTGTGGTCCTGTTTGGACATGAGTTTGGGAAGAACACTGTCCACACAGAGGTGGGATTTTTTCACCTTGATTCAGTAGCAGGACCCGGCCCTGCCGAGGCTATCCAGTCTCGCCCTCTTCAGCACTTTTTCAGTACCAACTCCTTATCTCCAAGCCCCTCAACAAATTGATTTGACCCTTAAAAAAAGAAAAGAAGGGAAGAAGCTATTGATGGCTTTGCCTTAAGAACCAGAATTACCTCTGGAGATCACTTGTATCCAAAGCAGATAAGATTCAGTAGAAGCTGAAGCTTATGTAGTTCTTGTTTTTAGTTTTTAGTATTTATTTATTTATTTATTGCAGGGGGTTGGTGATAGGGGCACTGTGCTTCTTAAGGATTACAAAATTACAAACACAGAATTAACTGAGAGTGCATACCTACTTGGAATTTTCAAAAGGGTAAATTAAATTTTTAAAAGCTCAGTACACTTATCACAAAATACTGAAGGTTGTTTTTATTAACTTCCTGACACCTTTACGATACTTCTTTCTCATTTTTTTTAACCTGCATACTCTGACTGCCTCTTCCTATAACAATTTCACATGCCTTTCTAAAGAAGGATGTTTAAGTTCGTCCTCTTTGTAGAAGTATCAGTTTTCACAAGTCATTATTGATAATATAATTTAAATGATTAGAATTGCTGTCACATCTGGGAAAAGCCGTGTTCAATTCTCTTATACACGAGCTGTAAGATTTCAGGCAATTTTTCCAGATTCCTTGACAGTGGCTAATCTCAAGTCCTTCGGTGCTGTCCTCTAAAACTTCCTGTGAGGATGGAGATGTCCTACCTTCGTGCTGTCTGATATGGTCACCACTAGCCACACATGGCTGATGAGCACTTCAGATGGTTAGTGATGCTGGGAAAGCGAATTATTTTATAATTCACTTTCAGCTCTTGCTTTCCGCCCGTGGAGCTGGCCACTTTCAGCCCCGGGGCACACCTCAGTGCCCTCTGCTGGGCCTCCCTCCAGCCCAGAGACCACGGCAGCAGGCTGGGGCTCGAGCCAGTGAATTTGGTCAAAACTAACTGAAGGCGTAGAGTGGAGGTATGGAACCGGTTGTCTGCCTCCCTCACCTACCTGTGTGTGTTCAGCATGACTGTTGATTCAAAATGTTTGAAACTGAGGCGGCTTGTGTTCTGGACAGGTTCCTCTTAGGTTCCTGAGACTTGAGCACCTTTTCTTCTTCGTGCTTGAAATCAGCTGTTTCAGTCAGGATGAGCTATGTGATGCTGTGATAAAAAGCATCCCCCGGATCACAGCGTTCTCAGTGGCAGAGATTTATTTTTATTAATATGTCGTATTTATCTTGGGTGATCCTTGGACCAGATCCCTAGTGTTGAGGAACTGTTTGTCCCAGTGGTTAGGAGTTCTATTGGCAGATGGCTTTTGGCCATCAGCCCCTTCAGAGTGACCCCAGAGCATTGGCAGCCCTGCTCTGGGAAAGCTCACATTTTGTCCTGATCTCAGTGATGTCATAAAGGCCTAGCCATTCCACCAGTGTGGGCAACTCTGAGGATGCAGTTCACCCCTGAGCTATCTGTGAGTTCCGCTGAGACCTGCAGACTGCCGGCCATCCCACTTTGCTCCCTCCCACCTCCTTCTTTAGGTGTGAATCCCACTGAGGAGAAATTAGTGCCTCGTGTGCGTCCTCTCATGAAGAAAGAAGCAAAAGGTCTTGAACTCTCTTTAGGTTTGCAGGCAGATGATTAAATATGTGGAAATACCACTGTGAGCTGTGTACCAGGCAAAACTAAAGGCTGCTGGTATAGGAAGGGCCCGGAGCCGAAAATTCTGTGGTGTGTGGAACCCTGACACTTGGGCCATAGGACCTGGAGGAGTATGGCATTAGGGGTTATCAGTGGTGGGCATTGTGGCCCAAATTGTACCCCTGTTCGTCACAGGAGTTCATTCCCCGGGACCTCGGAATGTGAGTGTGCTTGAAAGTGGAGGTTATTGGGTAAAGAGGAGTCATAAGGGTGAATCCTGTGTGACTGGAGGGAATTAGGAGCCAGAGAGAAAACCATGTGCAGACGCCGTATGACAGCCTCCAGAGCCAGGGAGAGTGGCCTCAGGAGGAAGCACTTGGATCACAGACTTGTCACTCCCAGAGCTGTGAGGAGATAAGTGACAGTTGTTTGAGCCACTTGGTCCAGGGTACTTTGTGAAAGTGATCCTAGCAAGCCATGCACTGGGAAAAGGGCCTGTGGGTACACAGCAGACCATCTTAGGAGACTCACCACTGCATGCCACTGGGCCCTATAGAGGCACAGCTCTTGACCACAGGCATACAGTGGCCATGTGGCCACACTGCCCAGGATGGGCTAGGTTCTGACAGACCCGCCCACCATAAGACAGGGCAGCCCAGCCAGGTTCCACCTAACGATGGAGGTGGTTCATCCTGTCACTCACAAGCAAGACCAGAGGGCTCGGTACACCACAAAGACAGCCCAACTTCTGTCTTATCTGTTCTTGGACCAGAGCATCGGATCGGGGAATTCTGTGAGTCCAAAGGAAGAGCAAAAGTGCCCAGGCTTAGTTCGTGGGCAAACAGGCTTGGTGGGCAATGGATGGCAGCTGCATGCAGCCTTGGTCAGGGGTGGTCTTGAAAGAGGTCATGAGGAAGAAGCCTGCCGACAAGCGGAATTGGGGGCACAGCCCCTGATCATCCACTCTGGGGAGAAAAGTAGGCAAAGTTGGAATAAAGACAGACCCATGGTGCCCCACGCCTCGGCTGGCTGCAGGGGCATGGAGGCATCCAGCCTGGGGAATCTGGGATGGACAGCTTGGTGTCTGGGTGGACGTTTGAGAGCCTTAAGCAGAGACTGATGCTAGCCACGTCACCTGTCTGTGCTTCCTGGAGAGCACCCGCCATGAAGGAGGCACTTTGTGACCAAGTAGATGACTCAGCCGGAGGACGTCACTGATCAGCTGCTCCCACCAAATACATGTCCAGATGCTGAGCGTGGAGGCCAGTCAGTCGCACTAGATTCTGTTCACCCTGCAAGGGCGTGGGGTTCGTTCTGACAGAATCATGCCAAGTACACATTGAACCTTCCTGGTCACAGAGCTTCCTTCAGAGCCACTGCAAGGGTGCTCATGCAGCATTGGATGTCACCTGTCATTGCAGATGACCAGGTGTCTACAGAGGTGTAAGAGGGGACTGTTGCTGTCCCCAGAGATCCATATTACACACCAAGCCACTCAGGCTGTCGGTCTCACAGGAAGTTAGTTGCAGGCACAGCGCCCACTCGGAGGAGCTGATTTACAGTAGTGGGCTGCCAGCCTCCGGGATGCGGAGATGCTTGGGATCAAGCGCTTGTCCATGGTGCTGTGTCCACAGTGGAAAGAACCCATGGGTCTGGGAGCTGAGGGGTGGTGACCAGCTCCCAGTGACAACATGGAACATTTACACTTTCCTTCTTCTTCCTTTCACATTCTGAAGGTTGAAATGTCTGGGTTCTCAGGGAGATTTCCACCCAGGGACACACTGCAGTTTCCATCTGGGCACTTCCAGGTGACGAGGAAGCCCTAGGAGTCACCCTGATGGAGGAGATTGACCCTGACCTAGAGGAGGCGGCAGGGCTGCTCTCTCATATGGGGAAGAGAAGGATATATGTGGAACCCGGTGCTCCCTGTGGGTGTCTCTGGGGATGCCCTTGCTCTGTGTCAGTGGTAAGGAACAAACGTAGCAGTCCCAGCCCGAGAAGGGCCTGGAGAGCCGGGCGTGGTGGCGCAAGCCTGTAATCCCAGCACTTAGGGAGGCTGAGACAGGAGAATCGCGAGTTCAAAGCCAGCCTCAGCAACGGCAAGGCGCTAAGCAACTCAGTGAGACCCTGTCTCTACAGAAAACACAAAATAGGGCTGGGGATGTGGCTCAGTGGTCGAGTGCCCCTGAGTTCAATCCCTAGTACCAAAAAAAAAAAAAAAAAAGAGAAGGGCCTGGAGGCCAGGGGCTCACACCTCAGGAATGAGGCTCGGCCAGCTCGCCAGTGAAGCCCCCAGGGGCCACTGAGGTGCTGCTGAGGGGGGGGGGCGCCTGTGGAGTCCACTTTTTTGCAGCTGTGACCACGGAGCTGGCAAGAATGAGCGGAGGAGCAGAGCTTATTTGGAACTCAGAGTTTCGGGGGTCTCGGTTCACAGTCGGTCCACTTGGTAGCCGTGGGCCCGAGGTGAGCAGAAGGTCAAGGCGGGAGGGTGTGGAGGAGGAACGCAGCTCAGGAATCGCACCAGGAGGCCGAGGGCGCCTCAGCCCGGGGCTTGCCCCCAGTGACCCACCTCCACCAGCCACAGGCTGCCTCCTCTCACACCCGAATGGGGGCGACACCTCGCATCTAAACCATAACAGAGTCCAGACCTGATGGCACGCAAGGCAGAGGGGCCTGGCCGTGGCCTGCAGTCCACAGCACCACCTTAAGCTCCCTCCAGGGAGGGAGGGCCTCTGCGGTCTTGAAGGAGCCGCCCAGTCAGAGACCCAGGGGCCACGTAGGGAGGCCTTCCTTGGGTTCTCAGTTTCCCCACTGCCAGCAGCTGGAGAGCCTGGTGCTTGACCCTGGGTCAGGGCTGATTGAGGGCCCAGGCCCCACGCGGTAGGCAAAACACTGCCTCTCCCCGACCTTGGCCATGTCCTTGTTCTGGGACCTAATAATATATTCCTGGTAATATATTATTATATTCATAATATAATACATTTATGTTATGAACTGGATTGTGCCCCCCACCCAATTCATACGTTGAAGCTCCAACCCCCAGTTATGTAGCATATGTCTCTATTTAGGGTCTTTAAGGAAGTAATTAAGGTTAAATGGAGTCATAGTGTGGCCTAATCCAACTTGACTGGTGTCCTTAAAAGAGAGACCAGGGATAAACACTCAGCGGGAAATCCAGGTGAGAGCACAGCGACAAAGCAGTGGCCACCTTGGGCTCAGGAGAATCCAGCTCTGCCCACTCCTTGATCTTGGGCTGCCAGCCTCCAGGACTGTGAGAATATGAATTTCTCTTATCTAAGCTCGTCTGTAGTGTTTTGTTACGGCAGCCCAAGCAGGCTAGCAAACGTTACATGACGGGGAAAAAAACCCAAAAAACTGCAGTGGCCATTAATTGAGGAATCCTGGAGCCGTCTCAGTACTCAGGAGGCTGAGGCAGGAGGATCTCAAGTTAGAGGCCAAGCTTCCACAACTTAACAAGACTCTGTCAAAATAAAAAGGGCTGGGGATGTAGCTCAGTGGTAGAGCACCCTGGGTGCCATCTCCAGTTCCCTGAAAAAGAGAAAAAGTTAAGGCCCGTTGAGACTGGGAGGTGGGACTAGTTTAAACTCATAAATGAAAGAGGGAGGTAGGAGAGAGAGCGGGTGACTGAGAGGTGAGAGTAGCATCCTTGCTGCTGGCTTTGAAGATGGAGGAAGGGACCTCTAGGAGCTGGAAGAGGCACACCGAGTCTCCTCACTCCCCACCACCACCGAGAAACAGCCCTGGTGATACCTGTACTTTAGCCTCCTGAGGTCCCTGTAGGATTTATGGCCTCTAGAAGTGAACGATAATAAATCTGTTCTTATCAATCTTTGTATTGGTGGTCACTTGTCACAACCACAACAGGAAGCCAGCAGGGCTGCCTGTGCAGGACGGGGGCTTCCCTGGGCAACAAGGTGACAGCTGTGTACAGGAAGACGCAAGCCCCTGCCTCTTTCGACCATGGGCAGTCACAGGAATGCACAGCGGCTCGGGGTGGGGTCTGTGTCTCACCTGAAAATCAGAAGCAGCTTTGGGGACTACGGGAGGTGATGGGCTGAGATTCAGGAAGGGGAAAAAATGAAACCAGGAGGAATCGACAGGAATTCTCCCATGCTTGGCCACCGTGTCACCTGGCTCAGGGCAGAGCAGCCTCCCCCCGTGAAGCTGTACCCCAGCTGTGGGGATTGGGGGGACCTCAGCTCCCAGGGACAGCACACGTGTGCAGCAGCCAGCCAGAGATTGTCTCCAGATGCCTCTCCCTTTGTTTCTCCGCCATCTCCAGACTGTTTCAGAAATGTGCATTTTTGAGGAGAGATCTTATTTCCACTAAAACCCCCGCAGAACAGAGCAGAGCAATTATAGGATCCTGCTAAATAGGCGCTCAGCCCACAACTGAGAGCCACCACATGCCAGGGGATGCAGGAAGGGTATTTTTTGATGTTTGATTTTGTTTCTGGAAGAGAACAATCCTTGTGGCTGAAGCCAGAAGCTTGGGGCCTGGGAGAGGAGCAGGGCAGGCCTCTGCATTCAGAGCTGGCTTCTGTGATGTTCCCTGCTGCCCAGCACTGGACAGGGCACGGCCCCCCAGCTGCTTTGACAGAGGAAGGGACTTTTAGAGGACCGGAGGCCTCTGCTGCAACTGAAATAAACTCATGAGTAAAGCTACTTAAAAAAAAATGTAGCATTCAAATAAATGGTGACTGTATTGCGTTGCTTTTAACCCTAGCATGGCATTTGGAGCATTTCTGGGTATGTCAGTGAGGGGAGAGTTGCAGGAATCCGCAAATTCCTGAGCTAGCAGGAACTATGAGGCCTCACTGGTCACCACGGGCCTGGGGTAAGGATGAGCAAGGTCAGGTGGGAACTCACCTCCCAGGTGCCCACGCAAGCCTGGACAGGAGCTGATCTGGGCCTAGGCCAGTGGCCTCCAAACCCCTGCCCTACTGGCAGGAGAGAGCCAGCCAAGGCTCTGCTGAAGCCACTCCAGGGCCTGGGGGCGTCCCACCCCTCTGTAACCTGCCACAGCCAGGTTTGGGGGAGCAGAGGGGTCCAGAAAGCTTTCCTGTGTTCCCCCATCCCCAGAAGTGCTTCTCCTTGAGCCCCTCTGAATGGGAGGACACAGCAACAGGACAGTTTGGAGGAGGAGCAGGGCTCACCCCCAGTTCGCTGTGGAGCATCACTGACTGGTTCCCAGAGTTGTGGCCTGGTGAGGTTGGACGTGGCTAACCCGAAACCCGAAAGGCTGCTACGTCTGAAGCTTTTCAAACACCAACCTGATGCTTAAGAATTCCACGCCCGAGCTCATGGATAGGTCATGGTCAAACCACAGACACTCAAAATATTGTATAGAATTGTGTTCCGGTTCTGTGTATTAGGTGTATATGAAACACACACACCCCTCATTATACATATGTAAATATTCCAAAATCTGAAATCCAGAGCAGTTCTAGTCCCAAGCGTTTTTTGGATACAGGCTACTTAACCTGTAGTATGTCGCATTACTAATTTATTGGGTGGAGATCGTCATTTCCAAACAATGAAATAGCACAGAAAAGATCGGAAACCACACAATGCATTCACCGTGGGGACACATTCAGTTTCACCTGCCCCCTCTGTGGTCCTACGGGTAACATGGGTGGTGATATAAAATGTGTTTGTGAGTGGCAGGGGTGTCACAGCACAAAGGGATTAAAAGCCTTGGGTACAGCCCAGGTGGTGGAGGAAACGCCAAGGTCACAGGCCACCTGGGCATGTTCTGAAATGGACCCCAGACCTCCCGGGCCCCACCTGTGGCCTGACCACAGCCTCAGGCAGGACCACTTCATCTGACTGACCTGACTTCAGCCACTGCCCTCGAATCCAGAGCCCAGCCTGGAAGGGCAGACCCCAGGCAGTGCTGGGCAGAAGCATCTGGGGGGTTATGGCCAGCCCGGTACACAGCAGGCACTCGCTAGATGGAGAGAGCTACAGGAAGGGAGGTCACTGCAGTCTTCACAGGGGCTGGGGACAAGGTGAACACTGGGGTGGGGGAGCAGGGGTCTCATCTCACCATGCCACTGAGCCCTTTCCTTCCTCCTCACCGTCCTGAGGCAGGGGCTCTGAGCCTGCAGCACCGAGCTTGCTGTGCCCCGCACAGTCCAGCTAGGAAGACAGTCTCACTCCCTCTGTCCCCAGGAAGATGAGGGACCTGGCAATCCAAGGATCTCTGAGACCGAGAGAGTGCCCTCTGTGGCCCTGGAGCGCAGTCACCACTGCCAAGCAGCCAAAACCAAGGCACTAGCCAAGCCACAGTCAGCTTTTCAGGCCTGCAAAGGGCCAGGCCCTGGAATGGAACAGGGAGCCCTCATCCTCGTTGGAGGCGTGCCTTGTTGGAGGTGTCTCTGCTCCACCTGGAAGCTTGCCATGCTGGAGACTTCATAAATATAGAGTGTGGGGGGTGCAGGGCCTGGCCTGAGGCATCGGTTCCTCCAATACTGAAGAGAGCGGCTGGCTAAGGATGCTTGTGGAAGGAAAGAAAAGAGAGAGGGAAGAAGGGAGGGCTGGGTTCCAGGAGAGGCCTTGTCTTCGTCTATTTTCCGTTGCTATAATAAAATATCTAAAATCTGGGTTCTTATAAAGAAAAGAGGTTTGTTTTTGGGAATGGAAAGTTTTGGAAATGGAAAGTCCAGGCTCAGGCAGCCTTTGGTGAGGGCGTCCTCGGCCACTTGTGGACACAGCAGAGGAACGGCGAGAGAGGCAGCGGAGACAGATCAAGGGGCAGCCAGGGAGCAGAGGGTGGAAGGGCCAGTCTCGCTCCTTTATAACAAGCTAACCTCCAAGACCAACCGTAATCCTTTCTGAGGGCAGATGTCCTGCCCACCTTCCTGAGGCCCCAGCAGGCCCCGCCACCTCTCCCATCGCCACACTGGGGTCCAAGTTCCCAGAGCACAAACGTGGGGACACCCTCAAACCACATCCAAACCAACAGCAGATGCTAAGTCAGCCGCTTAACACCACAGCCCACCATGACAGGGCTGTGTGGTCCCAGCACCGCCCAGTGTCTGGCTCCAGGGGTGCTCAGTCCAGGCATCAGGAACTCCCATGAGGCTGCACCCCAGAGTCTTAACCTTCCCCCACCATCTCTGCCCACGTCTGGGTTCCACATGGGTCCCCATTCCTTACCTTGCTCACCTACGTTGAGGTTTCACATGGAGGCCTCTGGGTAGCTGAATAGGGTTTCTGCCTGCACCCCTGGGATCAAGCAGTCAGCAAAAGTGGGCTTTTATCAGCCGAGGACCAACAGACACCCAAGCAAGGGAGGACACAGTCATGTTTTGTTTTGTTTTGTTTTGGTGCCACATCCCCAGTCCTTTTATTTTTTATTGTGAGACAGGTTCTCACTAAGTTGCTTAGGACCTTGCTAAGTTGTTGAGGCTGTGATCCTCAAACTTGTGATCCTCTTGCCTCAGCCTCCTGAGCTGCTGGAATTACAAGCGTGCACCACCATGTCAGCCCTTTGAGGTTTTTTTCTGTGCTAAGTGCTTTAGGTATATTAACACCTTTATGTCATATTTATGAGAACATGCCGGGGTGAGCTATTGCCACCCCCATTTTACAGATAAGGAAACTGAAGAAGCCTCAAGAGATTAAGCTACTTGTACAGGGTGGCAGAGTGTGGAATACAGGCCTAAAGACAGACTCCTGAAGACGGGTCTGTCGAACTCCAAAACACAGGAACAGATGCTGCAGCTCCAGGAGGAGACCCTCGACCCCTGTATTCCAGCTGGCTCTCAGCTCCCCAGAGGCAGGGGCCCTGTCTTAGTTCATCTCCCCAGGATCCTGCGCAGAGCTCAGCTGTTTGGTTTCATGAATGTTGGATGAACTGTAAATAAAAGGAGAAGGGGAGGGAAAGGGAGAAGGGAGGAAGAGCACGGAAGGGAAGGAGGGAGAAACTGCCATGACGGGAAAGGCGGGTTAACGTCAATGCATGTGTTTTGCACCCTCTGCTGGCAACTATGGAGTACTGCAGGGGGCCGAGTGCCGGGCTGTGAATTCTTGGATTTCTAAGGATTTTTGGATACATCAATGAACTTGAGCAGTTTGGGTGGTGATCCCCCAACAGATGATTTCAAGAGAACAAAGCACAGGCCAGAAGAAGGTGGATCAGAGCGCTGCTCGGGCCCACTCTTGTTATTTCTCCTCCTTGTCAAAAGTCCTAGGCGGAATCATCCAGAACACCACTCATTCCCATCATTCTTACAGGCCTTGGGGATTCCTACACACTCTGTTTTGGTTTCAGGTGAAGAAAGCTAGAGTCTCTAAGAGAGAGAACTAGCCAAGAAGTCAAGGCCAAGGCCTGGCAGTCAGATCCCGGCTGGTGAGTGCGTTCCTGGCTCTGTCTGCTGGTGTTTGGTGTCAGGCAAAGAACGGCCCTGCAGGCCCCAGACCTGGGTTTGAATCCTGCATGGGCTGCGCGCCCTTGGGCAAGGTGCTTCCCATCTTGGACTTTCTTATGAAATGGGAGGTTCTCCTGTCGGCCTTGGCTTGGAGTCCAAGCGTGTACCCCCATCAGTGTTGATCACATTCTGTTGCAGTCAGCCGTTTCGCTGCTGTGACTAAAAGATCCAACCAGAACAATTCTAGAGGACGAAAGGTTTATTTAAGGGCTCACAGTTTCAGAGGTCTCAGAAGTTCAGCTCCATTTCTTGGGACTCCAGGTGAGGCAGAACATCATGGTGGAAGAGTGTGGCAGAGAGAAGCCGCTCACATCATTGGGAAGCAGAGAGAGAGACTCCACTTGGCAGATACAAATATACACCCCAGAGCCATGCCCCGGTGCCCACCCCCTCCAGCCACACCCACCACTTCAGTCAGCACTCAGAGAATCCCATCAGGGGATTAATTCACTCATTGGGCTGAGACCCTCACAACCCAACCCTTTCTTCTTTGAACCTTCTTGAATTGTCTCACGTGTGAGCTTTTGGGGGACACTCCCCATCCAGACCATAACAGTACCTCCTGAGTTGGGGAGCACAGGGAGAAGAGAGGCCTGGGGAGATGAAGATGGCCTGGGAGTAGCCTGGGGGCCCAGGAGCTCAGGAGACCTGAGGCTGCCGTGGAATATGAGCTGCAGCTGCAGGCTCAGGGTGTGGGCAAGTAACTGAAGTCGCCACGGGTAACGCAGGCCCAAGGGCTGTAGCGAGGCTCCCTCGCCAAGACTTCTGGCCGGCTGCATTGTGTCAAGGTCTTCGATACCCTGACTCAGCACATGTACTCAAGGTCAAATGGAGCATCTCACATCAACCTGTTGTCATGTATCTTCTTTGGCCTGCATATAAAAAAAGGTCTGTAGAAGGACTCAGGGGCCTGGAGGCTGCCACCACCTCCAAATAAAGCATGTCTACTCGGCCAGCTGTGCACCTGCTGGGACCCTGAATCTGTTTCCCAGAGTCTGAGCCTCAGCTCGACACGCGGTAGAGGCTCTCTTACCTTCATAAGCTCAGACACCTGCAGGGCTCTTTGAAACATGTTACAGGGCCACCCAGTGTGACCCCCATGCCTTTGTAACCAGCTCCTTCGGGTCGCACATCTCAGGTTGAGATGAAGTCTGAACTCACTACTCTCTAGTGCTTGGTCAAAATCCAGGTGGGCTGGATTTTCGTGTGTCTTAAAATGTCCAGAAGGGGACCCAAACCCCAATCATCACCTTCTTGGTTACTTTAGTTTTGTTTGCAAAGGATTTTATTTGACTGAAGGGCTCATGGGCGTTAAAGCCTTTGGAGAGCTTGGAGCAAGTCGTGGTTCTCCAAGGTGCTCCCCAGAGCAGCAACACCGGCATCACCCAGGGACCCTCAGACAGGTAAAGGCTTGGGTCTCAACTAGACCTGCGTCATCAGAGGCTTGGGGGAGGGAACCAGCCAGCTTGGGTTTGATCAGCCTGCAGGTGACACTGGTGCGTTTGTTAGAGTCTGGGAAGCGCGGTTCTAAAGGAAGGTGGCCTAAGCGTACTCCCAAGGTGGCTTCCAGTGTCATTTGCCCTCGAGTGCCTGGCATGGACTCCTGTACACGGAGCCAGCATATTTTGTGGCCTTGAGACATGCTCCCTGCTAATGGCTAGCGATAATCACCTCCCCTGGCTGAGCCATTATAACAGCAGCAGTCGTAACAATGCGGCCGCAGATGCCACACGCTGACATTTGTGGGCTGCTCAGAGGAGAGCCGCTGGGTTCCCACAATTATTATCCTATTTGAGGGGAGAGGTGAGGTGACCTTGCTAGCACATGGGGAACCCCGCTGGTCTGCACACCTTAACTTACCTGGCACTCTCATCCAGTGAGCAGGCATCCCCCTCCCACATTCTCAGATTGAGGAGTTTGAAATCTCCCTGCCATCGTGGGGTGGCAGAACATGTGGTGAGTCAAAGCAGGGACTTGGCTGTCGGGCTTGGAAGCCGCACCCGGGACAGTGTCTTCACCTGTACGTGGCTTGGGTTTCTCCTCTGTAAGCTGGGTGTGCACCTGGCACATCCTCTCTGGGGTTGTGTTTTGCAAAGGTAAAGAGCTTGGAGTCATGTCACCCCTCAGGGTCCCCGTTGGAGCCGAAGCAGAAGACACCAGGCCCCCTCCTTCCTGGAGCCAGTCAACCTGGGATACACCAGATGGTTCCAGCCACAGCCCTCCTGAGGGCAGCCACCTGGCTCCACCGCTGCGCATAGCTCAGCCCTGCCTGGCCTGTGCCCACAGCACAGCTGGCTGAGCCCACGGGTTGGACTGTTGAGGGCCTT
>CM053411.1:5075960-5140910 GCA_028644305.1 Xerus rutilus
TACAAAGGGAAGCTTGGAGGGCCAGTGGGTCAGCAAAGCTTCTGGTGCTTCTGCAGCCGAAAGGAGGTAAGACCAGAGAGAGTGGAGCCTGGGGGCCTGGCAGGGGCCCAGCCTCCTGCACATCTCACCTTTCCGAGGTCACCGAGCCCTGCCGGGGCCCACTGTAGTGGGACTGTCACATGGTGTGTGGTGTGTTGGGCTTCCCTCTGGAGCCAAATGCGTCAGCTGACCTGTGGCCCAGCCCATGGCTTGCTTTGTCTCCAAGGGAGTAATTACCTAGTGTTAGCATGAGATCAGAAAATTGCTAATTACGGCGACGAGCTAACAGCATGTGGAGCTGCCGTTAGGGATGTGGGAGAGAGGAATCGGTGGACAGTTTTGTGAGGCTCCCAGGTTCTCAGCAGGCAGCGGGCAGGGAGGCTGGGTCCCAGGTCCCCACGCTGGTTCTCCTCGAGGGCACTGGAGGTGGCCAGCTGGCAAGTTCAAGGTAGGGCCAGGCACAGTGGCACACACCTGTAATCCCAGCACTAGGGAGGCTGAGGCAGGAGAACCGCGAGTTCAAAGCCAGCCTCAGCAACGGCGAGGCGCTAAGCCACTCAGTGAGACCCTGTCTCTACATAAAACACAAAATAGGGCTGGTGATGTGGCTCAGTGGTCGAGTGCCCCTGAGTTCAATCCCCAGAACCAAAAAAAAAAAAAGTTCAAGGTGGGGTACAGCAGGGGGTTTGTGTTAGAGGAGGTCCAAGCCCCCCAGAGAGCTGGTTGTATGTGCCCTTTCCCACTCCATGGTTGCACACACTGACACAACCACACACACTCATACACCCAGGCTCACACTATCACATGCTCAGTTTCACATCACATTTGTGCGATTCACTCACAAATGTGCACGTTGGCCTGCCTCAAAACATCGATTCCCGGGGGCACACTGCACTCTTGGACTCCCGAGCTCACACACATGGGCTCACACATGCTCACACACATGCTCACGTGAGCACACTCAGTCACGCACGTTCTTCTGCTCTCCTGCACACTCGCATCCACAAGCACGTACACACTTCAAACCAGATTAGGCGTCTCTTCCTAGTCCCAGGAAGGAAGTGACCACCTCAGTGTCTTGGTCCCAGGAGCCTTGGGTCAGATTTGGAGCTGGCCTTGGGTCCTGGGAAGGGTAAACTGTGCCTTCCACATTCTCTGGGAGAAGTTGGTCTGGTTCTGCTCAACTCCAGCAAATATTGGTACGGGCAGCATTTAGAAATCGCTGCAAAGAAAATAAAAGAGTTTCTGCTGGGTGTGTGGGGAGACATGAGTGTGTTTATTTTAGGTGGTAAGAAGAGCGCAGCATGGTCTAGAGGCTTGTGAACCCATCGCTGTGCACCCAGGAAGATCCACCCGCCAAGCTGCAGGTGACATCATGCTCGTCAGGGAGGAGAACCACAGTGAGGTTGGTCCCGATGTTCCTAATCTTCACTGCGCATTAGAATTTAAAATCCTAAAGTCCCATCAAACGCCCAGATCTGATTCATAAATCCTGCAATAGAAGGAACCAGGACTCCGTGTAGATAGACAAGATGCACATGGAATATTGTGGTGGCAGAGAACATGGCGGATGGGGTGTCCAGGGGGTATAGGAGCTCATCGAAAGAGCTCCCTGTGGTTGAAGCTGGTGTAGTGGCACCCCCTCCTCCACAGAAAGTCTTAATTAAGCTTCTCCAGAAATCTTCACCATAACTGATCTCAGGACTATCAGCAAAAATGTCTCTACCAAAAAGTCCAATGTAGTTAAAGTTCCTATTTCCTGTTGCTCTGTCTTGCTTGGCCACCGGCCTAAAATAGGTCAGTGCTCCATGTGCTGAACGCCCCCTTACTAGTTTCTCAAAAATATTTTTGGCTATCTAGTGTAGTAACAATATAATGGTTTATAAATTTTTTTTAAAGCAGGAAGTGGGTTTGTAAATGCAAAGCGTAACAAGAAGACAGATCCTTCAACAAGGCCTCTGGCCTCGGGCCTGAGCTTCACAGAGATGTTCACATTTCAGAGATAAGAGAAGACGTTACTAGTTGGGCTCCAGGGTAACAGCTGGCAGGGGAGGAGAGAGGGGAGAAGCAGCTCTCCCTTTCTCAGGTGCTGACCTTGAAGGGTTAACTTGCCCACAACAGTGAAAGAAAAAGCTGCTTGTGTGTGAACTCCTGCAGACTGTGGACTTCTGAGCCCCTCCCCTTACACGCTGGGTATAAAGTTCTGGAACTGCCTGAACTCAGGGTTCAGGGGGATTCATTGATTACAGGGAAAGCTGTACTTGGGGAGTACAGTCCAGTATTAGGTTACTCATTTCACTGCCCAAGTTGTCCCAGTGTTGTGGGGACAGATGAGGAGGGTCTATGTGAATTATTGGACTGTTTCTATATGGGGATGTCCATTCTCCCCCACTTACATAATCAGTCATGTTATGTCAGTGTGGACTTGCTTTGATACATTGAGTTATGGTCCAGTATTAGGTTACTCATTTCACTGCCCAAGTTGTCCCAGTGTTGTGGGGACAGACGAGGCAGGACACCGGGTGGGAAACAAGAAGCAGGGTTATTTGACTGCAGTCAGTTCAGAGGGTACAGCTCAGTGGCTCAGGAGGCTGAAGCAGGAGGATTGCAAGTTCAAAGCCAGCCTCAGCAATTTAGTGAGGCTCGAAGAATTTTCGCAAGATCCTATCTCTAAATAAAATACAAAAAGGGCTGGGGATGTGGCTCAGTGGTTGAGCTCTCCTGGGTTTAATTTCTAGTACCAAAAAATAAAAGGGGTGGGGAGTTGGGGACAGAAATCTGTCAAATAGCATCAGCCGCTCCCATACATGGGCAGCCAGAGCTCAGCAGGAGGGATTGAAAAGGGAAAGTCTCTCCGGATGTGCAGTGTTGACTGAGGCTGGGATGGGCCACATGCCCAGGCATCCCTTCTGCACCTGGATGATGGAAAATGACTGTCTGTCTTGGTTCCTGGGACCCCCATCTCTGTCTTGGTGCCAATCATTTTCTCTAAACTGAGAGACTTGTGTTCCCCTCCCAGAGACCAGGGTCTCGCTCTCAGCTGATGGAGGTAATCTTGCCTTTGCTGACCAAGTGTCCTGAGGAGGCCCCTGAAGACTTGATTTCTGAAGACAGGCTGCTCTCAATTCCTTGTTCCCCTGTGGAGCCTCTTGACCTGACAGCTGCGCTGGCTGGCTGGCTGACATATCTACTGCCATGTTGGACCTAGGAGACTGCAGTCCCTGCCAGCTGCAACAGATGGCCCGACCCTGCGCTCTGCCCTATCCCTAAGTCCTGAGTCCTCCTAGCATGCTGGGGTCAACCCACGTGACCTGTGGTCTCCTAAAGCATGAAGGCCTTTCCTCCAGGGAACACAAAGAGGGCCATGATCAGGCAGACAAACGGCAAGGCCCGGGTGAGTGAAGACGCCCCATGAGGGTGCAGCCTGAATTATTTTGGCCCTTCTGGAAGTCCTTCCTTGTTCCTTCCGTCCACTCTCTGGAAACCCAATGTGGATTCAGTCCAACTCAGAAGCTGAACGCCAAGCCAGAGCCAGTACTGAGTACAGACTGAAACCTAAGGCCTTCAGGAAGAAGGATGAAAGTGTGTGTGTGTGTGTGTGTGTGTGTGTGTGTGTGTGTGTGTGTTTTCCACGGGAGCAGGTACAAGACAGGAGATTGCCCTTGTTTAGGGAATCTGGAACGGCATTTAATAGGAAGCTTAATGCAGCCAAGATCAGAGATGGTCTCCTGCCCTTGGATTCGGGCTGGCTTTTGCTTCATCTACGGTGTGTGGTGGAAGTGGCTTTCTGGGTCTTCTGGGTCACAAGAGCCTTGAGCTTCCAGCCACACCTCGTGGAAGACTTGCTCAGGGGGAAGCAGATGCCATGTCAGAAAGTTCCACTGCCCTGAGACCCCAGGCTGTGGGGAAGCCCAAGTCAGCTCATGGAGGGGCAGCAAGGAGCGAGGGCCACCCAATCAGTCCCCTGCTGTTCCAGCCATCCCAGCCAATCCCAGACTTGGGAGTGAAGAAACCCTTTCGACGGTTCTAGCCTCAACCACCATCTGACTATAATGGGTGAGAATCAGCTCTGACTTCAGTCCATCATAGAATCATGAAAAATAATAATAAGCTACTGAGTGCTGGGGTGATTTCATCCCTATTGATAACTACAGACAGGAAGTAGATGATAATTTCAGCATGTGCAAAGGCCCTTAGTCTTCCTTTAGAGAATTCGAGTTTTCTAAAACTTCTTAGGACCAGCTTCTCAGTTCTGGTTGCAGGACTTGCTGCTCAGGCAGAGAACAGGGATTGTTAATCTCTCCACAGATAGCCTGGGGAGTCGGGAGATCCATTTGGCCCTTGGAATTGCACCAAAGTCACCTTGTTTACGTGTGCATTTGATTTCTCCTGGGGAGTGGGTTTACACAGATTTAAAAGGATTATGAGAGTTCTTTAAGAATCAGGGGTTCTTAGTGGTGTTTTCTAAACCATCTATATTTATGCTGGGAACTAAATGGTATAAAGTAGATTCTTCCAAGGAAGAATCAAGGGAAATAATAGGATTTAAGTCAAGAAGTATGGATTTTCTACTTATTCTATATTAAGTTAGTTCATAAGAATGAACATTTTCTCCTTGAGTTCTGAGACAAGGGTTGGAAAACATTCAGTAACTCTAAACAGGAAGAAAATAACAAAAGACAGAAATCCAGAGGAAGCTGGTGGGCCTCTGGGTTGGCTGGCCTTTTCTGTTCTGATTGTGTTTGGGTCTTGGTGAGTCGAGGGCTTTGGCCCATTCACAGCTTCAGGTATGAGGCCAGTCAAGAGAATGTAGCTGGGAACGTAGCAGGGTCTTGCTAATAGGTATGCTTTATCTCCAAGGCTCAAAGGCCAGTCTCTCTGACGGTTCAGGCTGCTCTGCCTTCAGGGGGCGCTCTGGAGCCACCATCTACCTCTACATCTACATCTTCACTCCTGCGTCTCCTAGAGAGCTCAGGGCAAATCCATCCTGTGTGGATTAGGAAACTCTCACACAGAACTTTCCAGAAGTGAGAGGCAAGGGCAGTAGAAGAGCTTCCTGCTTCTCCAGGTGGGGCCCAAACAGAAATTTGGCATTTGAGTTTTCGTCTTCTTAAGCTAAAATAATTCACATCTTACATTATTTCTACCTGACCCCCCATAACCCTCCCCTCACATAATCAGAATTGTAAGTGGATCAGGCTTTCTGGGCCTTTGCTTTGGCCTCCCCATCCATCACATTTTTAACACCTGGGCAAAGGGTTCTCTGCATCCCTCAAATTTTTAACACCTGGATGAAGGGTTCCAGGGAATATGGAAATGAGTAGCCAAAGGGATTTCTCACTTTTCCATTCCTTTCTATTGCGACCTCATGTTGTCTCCAAAAGGTCTTGTTCCCTGGTTCCTGGAGGTTTGCACACACAACCACAGGGCATCAGAACGGCTGTGTGCTCTCTTAGGACGCTCACCACTTAAGGCAGGAAATGGTCAGACAGGGCATCCCCAGCAGTCTGGAGGGAGAGTATTTTGAATGCAAGAAGCAAGGCTGCAGCCTGTTTCTGCTCTGTGAGGATTCTTCTTCAGTTTAGATCCAGTCAGGAAGTGACACCTCCCCACCCCCCCACCCCCACCCCCGCCACAAAAAGGCAGGGAATGAACCTCCTCTCTAGTTTTGGCAGCAGGTCAGGACAAAGGACAGACTCAGAGATCCTCAGGTCTGGGGGAGGCCAGAGCCCTGCAGGATGTGGTGAGAACCACCTCAGGGCATTTCACACAGAGAAAGGCACTTCCCAGAGAGTTCTGGAAGGAGCTCAGCCTTCTCCACAGTCATGCCAATGGAACCTCTGAGGCTCAGCTTTAATCCTGATCTTAGAAATGACATCACAGCGCAAAGTCTGGAGGACAAGAAAATTTAGAACATTCAGATCCATGCAATAAAAGACAGCTAATCTGCACCAGCTAAGAGCAGACACAGTCTCCTCTCCCCATGTGGTCAAAGATGTTCTCATGTTCAAGGGCATGAGGAATTGAAAATTAATACTGGAGTCACTCTGCGTTACCTGGAGCTAGTTTTATGTCGTTGTGGTTAACTGGATAATAAGCTGTCCTCATTCTAGAGCAAGGAGCAGCTATGCCTTTCATGGTCTTTTTGGAAATGCATGTTCATTGAAACTCCCGTGAGGTTTGCCACACAAAACTCAATTTGAATACCCAGGGTGGCAAAATGAGCCAAGCTGTCCTAAGAAGACACGTTTCTCCTGGTCTGCCATGTCCAGCTGAAAACATTTATAGACATCCTACCTTGGCCTGATTTCCCCTGCAATTCATCCTGAAACGAAGGCTGCTGTGAGCATAGGTTATTCAGGATGCAATATCTCAAAGAGCAGGAGGGACGGAGGGAGGGCCAGGAGTGAGAGCAGGGAACAGTGGCATTACCCAGTTGGTTACCAACTGGGAGCTCTTTGCTTGGGATACCGTGAAGGATTTTCTGGAGTGAGGCTAGGAAGCCTTTCCCTGGGAAAGGAAGGGACTCAGTGCCTTTCTCTTCCATTCCTGCCTGTTAGCTGTTTCCACAGGACTTCCATTGCTCAGTGGCGGAAAGAGAAGTCTCGAGGAGGTGTGCAGTGAGGTCAGTTCACACCTGCGTGAAGCTGGTTGGGTGCATCCAGCAAGGTCCTGGCTCCTGTGAGGCTGGCAAGGGCTGAGGGGGTTCCCGAGAGGTGACCCACACACGCAGGTCCAGGCAGAGAAACCGTCAGTGTTCAGGATACTGTTCTCCACAGAAAGAGCGCTCCAATACCTGGTGGCCAGCAAGCTCTGTGCACTAGCCCCCAGACTTGAGCCCTGTTGTAGATGAATTGCGCAGAAGGAAGGCTCTTGTGATGGAAGAAAAATTGAGTAAAATAATCTTTTAAAATTCATCTCTAATGCTGGCGTTGGAGGAATGCAGGTTTCACTGGAGAAACAGCTTCAGAAACGGAGGGCACCAGACAGCATTGTGTTTACTTCTATGGCAAAGCAGGCACGCGCTTTTCCTTGGCACGGATAGCACCAGCACCACCTTTACATCAGGCACTTGGTCCCCATATGGCAGGGAGAGCAGGTAGAAGCTCCAGAAAGTTGCAAGAGAAGACATTCGAGAGGACCTGGATGGGCATGCGCAAGGGAGACTCCATGGCAGAATTAACTCGTTCCATGTAACTATTGACTGTGTGCACTTGAAAAACAAAAGGCTGGAAGGAAAAAGATGCCTGGCCCCACTGACCCTTCTCGGGAGCTGCATGGAGCTGGGCGGAAGCAGTGCTCCATTTCTGGCACTAGGGGGCGCTGTTGACCCAGGACCATTTAAAGGTCGCTATTTGGCAAGGGGCCAGCGGGTGGGGGCGGGGCGGGCAAGAGCAGTAATTGTTCAAGTGGATGGAAAACACGTTTCTTAGGGTTCTGGTACAGGGCACGTGAATCCTGAGGCCTAATTAGCATTTTTAACGTGTTATGCTAATAATATCTCATTGCAACAGAGAAACAGCTTCCTGTCTTCCATGGAGTCCGGATTCTAGCCCCAAACTGTTCTCGCAGGTAAAGGTTTATATAAAATGCTCAGAGGAGGCTGTGATAGATTTTGATACATATTTTATAATGTTTTGTAGCACACCATGATCTCACAGGCAGATTTATGAAAATGCAATATTTGTTATACAATACCTATGTTTTATTAAATCTGATGACGTTGCGAGGGAGAATTGGCACAGCAGCCTCGGGGCTGAGCCGAACCCAGCCTCCCCGCGGAGGCCCGAACGGAGCCCGTGAGTCCTCAGCGCTGTGGGTAACCTCCCTCCCACAGCCCTGAAAGGCACAGCGCAGCTCCTCTTCCCACCGCGCCAGCAAGCCTGGGCAGGGGATGAATAAATAACGCGCTCAGCGACAGAGGACCGCAATCTTATCTGAGGTCGAGTCTGGCTTGCTATCCAGTCTGCCGCCCTCAACTTATCTAAGCAGCCGCGGGGAATGCCTCCTTGGGTCTCCCGGCTCTGCGGTTCCCCAGCCGACCTGCCCTCCTTGGAAACCTGAGAAGATTGGCTTCCAACAGGGCCCTCTGGGCCAGGAATGAAATTGGCCTGGCTCCCCTCTGATCTTCCCGAGGCGGTACACAGGGGGTCCAGGCAGCTGTAGTAACTCTACCCCAGCACAACCCAGGTCCTTTTCTTTTCCTAGACAAGATTTATAAGGCACGGTTTAGTCTTACCGTAGACAGACATTCCCAGGAGGGGCCCTGAACTCCTGTGTACCACAGCTCCTCTGTGCCCTGCAAGTTAACTGGAAGATGGGGTTGTAGATAAAGTTGGGTTGATACCCAAGGAAAAAGGCATTTGCTGGAGACCAGAAACCACTTTACAGGACTTGATGGATTGGGTTGACCTCAGGAGCCACAGGGAGGGTGGGGGAGGGGGGCAAAGAAACCAGCGTGGCCTGGGCAGTTTTAGGTGCTTTGTCTGCTAAGGTTGTGGAGAAGCTGGCTTGGGCTTTGGCGTCAGAACAAGCTAGATTTGAGTCCTGGCTATCTCCCTTACTGTGTGACCTTGGGTGGGTTACTCAGTTTTCTTACCTGTAAGATGAGGATAATGCTTATCTCTTTGGGTTGTTGGGAAATAATAACTATTCAGTACAGTCCCTGGCACAGAGAAAGAAGCCAATAGATGTTAGCCATTGTTAGGAGGTCCTTTAGTTAATTCATTTAAGTCACAGACCCAGTGACCTCCTTGTTGTTTGACACTGTCCTGATAAATGAACAGCATCACCGCACAGAAGGGACAGCACCCAGGAAACTAGTGGGGGTCAATCCCCACTCAGCCTTTGGTCCAAATCAACCCCAAGCTGGATCTCTAGAGATGGCAGGGATGGGAGAGGCAGCTAATAAAACATGTCGTGCAGAGTGCACCCCCTGTGTTTGGGGGTCTAGAGACATTTTCCACAAGCTGGTCATGAGGGTCCTGGACATGCTGTATACTTTTCCAAGCTGGAACTTAAGAACAGGCTCAGTCTATCATGAATGTCCTTTTATTTACCTGGAGATGTCAGTTCCCAGACAGCCTGGGCCAGGCTGCTGATCTGAATAGTAATCAGCTTCTCATGTCTCCCTGTCTTTACAAGAACCTGGGACACTAATAACTTCCCCAGGGAGGGGCTGCGGCTTTGCAGAGTGTCTGTAGAAATTCACAGCCTGCCTCCTCCATCCTCCTTGCAGCAGCCAGGGATAAAAAAAAGGATCTTTTTCTAACTTGGCTGACATATTATAAACAAACAAACAGAATAAACACTTGTTTCTGTTGTCCATAGCAAAGTGACATTTGCATATGTATATATGTGCATATATATATATATTTGGTACCCGGGATTGTACTCAGGGGCACTCGACCACTGAGCCACATCCCCAGCCCTATTTTGTGTTTTATGTAGAGACAGGGTCTCACTGAGTTGCTTAGCGCCTCGCCATTGCTGAGGCTGGCTTTGAACTCACGGTTCTCCTGTCTCAGCCTCCCTAAGTGCAGGGATTACAGGCATGCGCCACCGCGCCCAGCTGACATTTGCATTTTTAAACGGTTACTCAAAGTTATTTACTACGGAACCTCCATTTTCTTTTGTTTGTTTTCACATTTGCCATGGAAAATGCCAGAAGTCCATTGCTTCGTAACTCAGTACCCCAAGCAACTGTGGCAACAGCCCTCCCCCTCACTCTAGGCTTGTGTGCAAGGGGGTTGCATTGGGGAAACTTCTTTTCTCTACATACACCCTGAGAAAGGACTTGGACTGTTAGAAAAAAAAATGGTTTTAGTGTTGTCAAAATTGGACCCAGCCATTCTTTCATGCAGTGTCTATTTGCTATTTGCCTGGTTGGATCAAAGAGGCCCTGCCCTTGGGGCTTCCATTCAAGGCTAGATTCTCATAGCTTCAGCCTGGGGACTGAGGCCTTTTCTGTCACCTAGGTCCTGCTCCTCAGCGCTCACTGTTCGTCCCCCAACCTCCCTCAGCTTGTGCTAGGGTGCAACATAGGAAAGAAGGTGAAAGGTCCAGAGAGGCAGGAGTTCAGTGGCAAAAAAGCTCAGGGAAGCTTGGATCTCCTTTGCACTTCCTGTCTGCACCACCCCTATTCCCAGCCCCCAGGAGATTGCAGGTCTCCTGGAGAAGTTTCCATTTCTTCAACTAAATTTATTTCATCAGAGTTTTTGATTCACCTAGGTCTAATTGATGCTGTCGTGATGTCAGAGTGAATGTTATGATTTTAGTCAAAAGCAGTAAACTAGAAAAGACAGTCTGGATTATAGCTTTCCTGTCCGTCCCAGGCCTAAGATGGTTAGGAACAGCCCAGCCAGACCTGGTAATATGCTGTTGCCACCAACCTAGACCACGTGGAGCCCCGAAGAGAAAACTAGCCAGTTGGGCTTGTCCCCAAGTAATTTTAAATGAGGTGGTGAATATACCCATTTATCAACTCTGTCTTCCTAGATGGGACAAACAACTCTCCATTAATTTCTTTCTAGGAGTTGTTCTATTCTGCAAGATTCCTCAACATCTAGCAGTGTGAGGTTTTTGAATGGATGGATAGATGGATGGATGAAAATGTTCACTGTGCCTTCTTAGTTCTGCGCAAAGCAAATTAAACCCACAACCTTACCTTCAGTGAGCTCATTTCCTGACAGTCTGTTGGGTGTTGGGTGACATGGGAACAAATTTAAAAAGGAATTTGTGTTTAGACTTTCACCCAGCAAAATGCATATCAGATTACAGAGAAATCAGAATGTCTGTAGATAAAATTCAAAGTGTGGGGTTTTATCAAGTCATCGAAGTAAATCATGTTTTGCAAAATGGCCGCAAAATCGTGAATGCTCTCATGGTCCTAATTCAGAATGTGTTCCTTAAACAAAGAACATCTTGGTTTGATTCCATGTGTTTTGAAGCCTGCAGTCAGTCTACAGATATATGTTTTTCCGGTGTGATATAAAAACACAAGTGGTATATAAACATGTTCCATCATTCCGTCACATGTATAGATTTTCCAACTGGCAATTATATAGAGGAGTAAAACCCAAGGGTAACTGATAGGCATTTAACTTAATTATCATCTAGTATTTGGGATTTTGTGCTTAGAGTATCAGATTCCTGGGTTTTTGTACTTCTTTAAAATCTGGTGGTTAAGATCCAAGTATCTTCTCCAGGACACAGTGATCCCCTCCATTGATAGTCCTTGGAAGGTTTCCCGAGTAGTGAGGGAGTATCACTAAAGACCCAGGGCCTGAATGTGCCTAACCCTGCCTTTCTCTTTTGTATTTCAACATGTGGCTTTGCACCCAGCATCTGATGTGTTGGTTTCCCAGGACTGCCATAGCAAAGAATCAAACTGGGCTTAAACAGCAGAGATTTATTCTCTCACAATTCTGCAACTAAGAGCCTGAGAACCAGGTGTCGGCAGGGTTGGTTCCTTCTGACTGTGTGAGGAAAGGATTCATTGCAGCCTTTCTCTGTGGTCTGTAGGTAGCTGTCTTCCTGTTTACATGGTATTCCCCCTTGTGTGTGTGTGTGTGTGTGTGTGTCTGTCTGTCTGTCTCCAAAGCCCCTCTATTTATAAGGAGAGTCAGAATGGATAGGAGCCCACACCACCCCCAGTATAGTCTCACCTTAGCTAATTGCATCTACAATGACCCTATTTCTAAGTAGGTTCCACTCACACAGTGACATGGAGTTGAGACCCCAATAACCACAGACAGACACCAAGAAGCAATGTGACACTGTGATATTAATTGCTTTGCAATTATTGCTTTTTTTTTGAATCCCATTAACATGAACCTCTCAGTGTATGCCAAGGAGCACCACAAACAGAGATGGGAAACTCCTGTTAGCCAGGTGCAGCTTTCCACCGGGATGGCAGGTGGATGGAAAAGGGATGAGAGTTACATCTGGAGAGAGCCAAAGAGAAAAATCTAAGGCAGCAAGATGAGAGCAAGACGAAGCAGTCCGAGCTGGGTTTGAATCCGCACTGTGTCTTTCTGGCTGGATGACCTTGGACAAGTTGCCTGACCTCCAGGTGTGTTCAACATGCTGATCATAGTGCCTGCCTTGTGGAGTTGGGAGGAGGGTAAGACTGTCACAGAGTGCTCACGAAACAAACTAGAGTGACTCTAGTGTCCTAGGCTGCATCCATCTCTGTGAGCCCAGCCCTGGTGAGCCGTGAAGGCACAAGCTCTGTGAGACTGCTCCCAAAGGACTTGGTGGCTTCAAACTTACCTTTGCTACAAAAGCTGCTTGCGCAATGCAAACAGGCCTCGAGCCCCCAGTTCCCCCAGCCACTGACCCGCCATCCAGTTCTGCACGCATGGCTGGCTTCCTGAGCAGCAGGAGCCTGTGGGCAGGAAGAGGAAATGACAGTGGCCGGGCTGTGCACACCTGGGCTGTATCAATGGCCACGTTGTAGAGCTGGCCCTCCTGCGCTGTGGGCTCCGCTGGCTCTGCGGCTGTGTTAGTCACTGCCTCGCGGGGCCTTGGTTTGTTTTCATACTTTTGTGGCTGTGACCTGCACCTCCAGCAACCCGTCCTTAACTGCCCTCCCTCCCAGCAAATGTAAGCAGGCCGTGTTTGCCACGACTTGGAGAATCATTCACTCAGATCCTGTTTACCTGCATGCTGAGCCCATCTCATCTGGACGGAACCTTAAAAAGGATGGCTTGCAGCCGGGCACCGTGGCGCCCGCCTGTAATCTCAGCACTTTGGGAGGCCGAGACAGGAGAATCGTGAGTTCAAAACCAGCCTCAGCAATGGCGAGTGAGACTCTGTCTCTAAATAAAACACAAAAATAAGACTGGGGCTGGGGATGTGGCTCAGTGGTCAAGTACCCAAGTTCAATCCCAAGTTTCAGTACCAAAAGAAAAAGGATGCCTTGCCTAAGCACTATGTTGCTGATGAGGAAACTGAGACTTCAGAAAGGTTGAAAAACTACTTGCTTGCTAGACGTGGAGGTGCACACCTGGAATCCCAGTGACTTGGGAGGCTGAAGCAAGAGGATTATAAGTTTAAGGTCAGCCTGGGCAACTTAGCAAGACCTTGTCTCAGAATGGAAAATGAAAAGGGCTGGGGATGTGGTTCAGTGATAGAGCCCTGTTGATTCAATCCCCAGGACTGTACACACACGCAAACATACACACACACACACACACAAAGTACTGTTCAAAGATACTCATCCTGTTGCAACTCGACACGAGGCTCCACATGAACCTTGCCCTGTGGCTTTGCTCTTAACTTCCCTTATTTGTTCACACAGGAAATTTGTCTCCTAAGGCCTCTATGAATATGCCTGTATGCCCATGGATGTCATTAACAGCCCTACAAATAGCCACTGAATGGAAACATGTTTCAGAGCTACACCAAAATGGGCTCTGCCTTATTTTGATTATCAGGTACAAAGTTATGTAAAACTGCTAACTTTACAGGACTTATATATAATCTATAGATTATATATAAGTCCTGTAAAGTTATATAAAGTTATATATAATCTGTAGATTATATATAACTTCTAGGTACACATTGCCAAAAATTGGTACAAGTCTTGGTTTTTATACCAATGCTGACTCTTCTTATTGCTGTTGATTATTTTGGACACAGGCTCATCCAGCTCTGAGCTTCCCATTTCACTTTCCGTGTTAGTACATAGAGGGGGGACACATGCGTCAGATGTCACATCCAACATTCTATCATGTGGATTTATTTGATATTCTTCTTTGGGTTCCTTCTACATTTGAAAAACTTGCAAATTTTTAGATAAAGACACAAGGAGTCTTCTTTGGTCTTTGGATACACATAGTTTTAGAGGAATAAATCTTAGATGTAAAAAAGACTGGCTCCAAAGGTATGAATTTTAAACATTTCTATGGATATTGCTAAGCTGAAAGCCAAATGATTTCCACTTGGATGAACAGTGTATTTGAGGGCCTATGTGTTACCATTTCTGACCTTTAACCAAACTCCTTCCCCTTGGCCAGTCTAAGGAATGTGACAATATGTTACTGTAGCTTAATTCACTCACCTCCTTTACCCTGGTTTCTTCGTCCAAAGGCCAGCCTCTGCTTCTTCACTTTTTTCTTGCCCCTTATATATGTTGTGATGGTTTGGAGATGAGGTGTCCCCAGGAGCTCATGTGTGAGACAATGCAGGAATGTTCAGGGGGTGAAATGGTTAGATTGTGAGAGTTGTAACCTAATCGGTGGATTAATCCACATCCATGTGGATTAATCGAGTAGTAACTGGGCAGGTGAGGATGGCTGGAGGAGATGTGTCACTGGGGGTGTGCCTTTGGGGTTTATATTTTGTCCCTGGTGAATGGGGCTCTTTTTCTCCTGGTCGCCACATCCTGAGCTGCTTTCCTCCGCCACACCCCTCCCTCATGATGTTTTGCCTCACCTCGGGCCCAGAGCTGTGGAGTCGGCCGACCGTGGACCGAACCTCTGAAACCATGAGCCAAAATAAAATTTCTACCTCTAAATTTTCCTGTCAGGTATTTGGGTCACAGTGATGAAAAAGCTAACTAAAACATAGGAATGGGAAGTGCCCCAAATGTTTACTAAAAGCTTGAGCAAAACAAAGCCAGAGGTTGGGGTTGTGGCTCAGTGGTAGAGCACTTGCCTCGCATGTGTGAGGCACTGGGTTCGATTCTCAGCACCACATATAAATAAAATGAAAAAAATAAAGGTCCATCAACATCTAAAAAATTAAAAAAAAAAAAAAAAAGCCAGAAAGGCAAACAAAAGGCAAATTCACACCCAACCGTTCAGAGCCGAGACTGACTTTCAGACTAGAGGTCCCAGCTCTGTGTCAAGAAACCATAATTAAAACTTACAACCACAACATTTTCTGACTGCCTTGACACAATAGCAAGGATGGTAGGTGGGCTGAGCACACTTAGGGTGAATCTGTTTCATAGGAACATGTCTTTCTGTATCCTGCCAGGCAGCTGTCTCTGTGGGCATGCTGAGGGGCCATGTCCCACGTCAGGTCAGATTTGCAGGGCCAGAGATGTGGCTCCGACCCTTGGCTCTGCAGCCTGTGGCCACCTCAGTCCCTTCTTATCCTTTCCCATTGCTGACCTGTTGAGATAGTTCTTACCCCACCACATATGCTGGCAGGTCCCCAACAGACCTTGCATATGGCAGATACCGGTGGTGATGAGCAAGAGGTCACTGGGCACAGAGGTTCTGACTCTTTTCCTGGATCTGAAAAGCTTCTGTGTGCATGGGAGTCCGCTCCGTCCACATTGTCCAGACAGCTCACCTGCCTTCCCTCTCTCCCTCCCTCCCTTCCACTCTCTTTATTTTAATGTCCTCTAATGATGCCTGGATAGGAGCCAATTCCAGAACTAGCAAGAGACTTGCCTTACCCAGGTGGCCCCAAGACCACCCCCAAAGGCGGCTTGGACCTCTGCCGCTGAGAGGAATTGCCCATAAAACGTTCTATGTTTTTCCTCTCAGACACACATTCTTGAAATTAATATGTCACCACCTTCTCTGTGGTCCCTGCCTCATAGAAGGTAAAACTATTTGCATTTCTGTACCCAGAAACTACACTTGATTTTTTTTTTTAAAGAAAAGGCTCAAACTTTTGGTACTACATATATTTCTTTAATTTCTGTGAATTTGAGCTTGAATATCATATTGCTTTCATAGTTAACTTGTCCTAAATGTAATTAAGCCTATTTTAACTAAGATTCACACTTGAAAAGTGTGACTAGCATAACTCATTCAACCCCTTTATGAAAAGAGGGAAACACACAAAGCTCATTAGAGTTTCTCAAGCATTCATTCAGGAATTACTTGCCAGTTTTTTATATCCCTTCACAACCCATACAGCTCTCTTCAGGAGCCATTTCTAAAATCGAGACTTTACGACCACTTTGGAGCACATTTACCTATGACACCCTCAGTCAAAGGAAAAATTCTTGTTCTCGAGTGTTCAAACCTGCACTACCTTGGGGACTAAGATATGAATGGGAACTTGTTGAGGGTCTCAATGGGTGAGAGAGATACATGGAGTCAGACACTGGAATGATTCAGTCTCAGGGAGACCGTGCCAAGTGATTTTTTTAAAAAATAAGGCTCATTTAAGTTCTCTCCATTATAAAATTGTTTGTGCTAATTTTCAGAGATGAAAATTTTAGAGGGAAAAAGGAGGAAAATCACATTATTAACATTTTTATTTATTTCCACGCATGTTTTATTTACATTTATTTATTACATTTATTACATTTATTTCTGCACTCACATGTTATATTTACATTGCTATGATCAGATTATATGCCTCTATGATAGACATGTCCTTGACCTTGGATAGTGTCCCAGGGTAGTTTGTTTCATGATTATGGCTGCTGTTGCCCTCCTTGAACCCTGTTCTTTACCTCATTCATTCAACAGATCTTCATGAAGGCTCGTGTTAAGGGCTAGGTCCTGAGACCCCTGGAGAAGACACATATTCTAGTTGAAGGAGACACAATACTTGAGTGAACAGTGTTGGATGGGATTGGGAAGTCACCGGAAATCCGTAAGCTTTACATGTTTTTAAATGGGTTTCTTCTGTGTGGGGAATGGATCCCAGGGACAGCGGGTGTGAGGTCACTGCAGAGGCTGAGATGAGCTGCAGAGCAATCTGGTCGTTGGGACTGGAGGGATGGGGTGGGCCAGAGGCGGGGGTGTTGAGGCATTTGGGTCCTCAGAGCTCGCTGGTGTGTGTCATAGATGTGTCATGGGTGTGAGAGAAAAGGAGGAATGGAGGGCGGTGCCAGGATCCTGGCGTGAGTGTCTCTGCGAAGGAGGGAGCCCCCTTCAGAGCAAGACTCGGAGAAGAGCAGATTGGAGGCAAAAGAAAGAGGCCTGTTGTGATGGGCGAGGTGCCCAGTGGACATCCAGGTGGGTAGGTTAAGTTTGCTGTTGGATGAATGAATCCAGGATGCAGAGCCAGATGGTCTAATTGAGAATTCTTGACACGTGGACAGTATTTCAAACTGTGGAAATGGCTGAGGTCATTTGGGGGTGACTGTGAGTGGAGACCTGAAAGACCCTGTAAGAAAGCACCCCAACTCATAAAAACTGAGCGGAGGATGAGGAGACCCAGCCACAGGCTCCCTGCCCCCACAGTCGGTCTAGGGGTATGTGAAACAGGAGACAGAGTCTCTTATCAACCAATCATGTCATTTTGTGAAGGAATATATTGTATTCTGGTACCTATTAAAATTGTGGAAATCCAAGCAGTATTCTACAGTCCTGACTTAAAAGATAACAGACTACATATTGACAATCTAGCATGAAAATTGCATATAAAATATATTTAAATTGCCTTTTTTGTTGTTGTTGTTTTTAGATAACAGGGATTGAACTCAAGGGTGCTCAACCACTGAGCCACACCCCCAGCCCTATTTTGTGTTTTATGTAGAGACAGGGTCTCACTGAGTTGCTTAGCGCCTCGCCATTGCTGAGGCTGGCTTTGAACTCGCGATCCTTCTGTCTCAGCCTCCCAAAGCGCTGGGATTACAGGCGTGCACCATCACGCCCAGCTATTAAATTGCTTTTTAACTCCATGTAAGGAAGAAATTTTGTAGGTAATAGCTGTTCATAAAAATTGGTGAGGATTTTCATACCATTTTATGTATGTTCTTAAATACATTGGAACTTCCTATTTGATTATTTAGAAGAATGTTGTTCAATTTTCAAGCATTTAGCAATTTTCCTGTTGTCTTCATCTGAGTTTTAGTTTGATTTCATTAAGGTTGGAGAACATAATCTATATGATTTTAATTCCTTTACTTTTTTGAGGTTTATTTTATGGCCTAGGATACAGTGTATTTTGATGAACGCTCCATAAACACTTGAAAAAGTGTGTATTCTATTGTTGGGGGATGATGGTGGAGGATTTTATATTTATCAATTGGATTCTATTGGTCAAGTCTACTGTTTTGATCTTCTCTATTTTTGTTGATTTTCTTTCTAAAAATTCTGCCAGTTGCTGGGAGAAGGGTATTAAAGTCCCCAATTATAATTATGAAACTTTCTGTTTTTCCTTTTAGCTTTATTAATTTTGCTTTATGGGTTTTGAAGCTCTGTTATTTGGTGTGTACGCATTTAGATTCATTGATTTCATCCCAGTGAATTGAATCTTTTATAATTATGTAATGTTCCTCTCTGTCCATGGTAATTTCTTTGCTCTGAAATCTACTTTATCGGCTGTTAATATAACAACTACTGTTTTGTGTTATTAATATTCGCATGTTATATTTTTGCCTCTGTTTCTGCTTTCTACCCACCCATGTCACTGAACGTGATGTGAATTTATTGTAAACAGTGTATAGCTGAGATGTGCATTTTAATCTATGAAGCCAATATCTGCCTTTTAACTGGTGTATTTAGACTATTTACATTTAGGGTAATCATCGCTACCTTAGAATTTAAGCCTGCCATTTTGCTGTTTCCTGTTTCTTTTCCATTTCTCATTTCTCAGTGTCTCATTAGTTGCCTTTCTGTAGATATTTGCACAATTTTTAGGATTCCATTTTGATTTGTTTACAATGTCCTCAAGAGCATCTCTTCCTTTTTCTGCTTTGGGTATTGTGGTACACACTTATTGTACTCTACTGTTCTCAAAATTTTACCACTTCACGATGAGTGTGAAAACCTTACCATGGTTTTGACATCCCTTTATTTCTTCCACACTTATGTAAGTATGAGATGGCACTATAATTGTTTTCAAAGTCAAATACGATTTATGCAACTCACGAGGAGAAAAGCAGCCTATTGCCTATTATTTTTTCTTCTTTCCTGGTGCTCTAAGATTCTTTTGTCCTCACCTTCCCATTTAAGAACTTGTTTCAAACATTCCTTTTATTAAACATATTTTCTTTTCTTTTTTTTATGTTATAGTTGTTATTTTATTTATTTGTATGTGGTGCTGAGAATCGAACCCAGTGCCTCATGCATGCTCAGCAAACATTCTACCACTGAGCTACAACCCCAGCCTCCAGCCCTCGAACATTCTTTGGGGGTAGGTTTGTTAACTGCAGATTCTTTTCACATTCAGGCATCGAACAATAGGCTTATTTCCCATTTATTCCTGAAGGATAGTTTTACCAGATAGAGAATTTGTGGTTGACAGTTCTTTTCTTTCGGAACTTGAAAAATGGGCCAATTCTTTCCGGCCTCTCTCATTTGGTGCCCTCCCACAGGGACTGTGTCATTTTCCTCTGGCTGCTTTTAAGAATTTTTCTCTGTCTTTATTTTGCAGAAGTTTAATTATGATTTTTGCCTTGGCATGGATTTCTTTGGATGTATCTGATTTGGAGTTCATCCATCTTCATCAGGTTATGGTCTTTGGCCAAATTTGGGAAGCTTTCAGTGTGCTATTTCTTTGAATTCTCTTCGGCCATGGGGTTGCAAAGGTTGGACCTTTTGTTATTATCACATAGGTCCTTGGGGGTTCTTTTTTTAATTCCATGTTTTCCTCTGTATTGTGTAGGTTGGGTTAATTCCATTCATATTCTTCAGTCAGCTTACTGATTCTATTTTATCTCTTCCTTTCCCCACTACTGAGGTGAATCAATACATTTAAAAAAATTTTTAGTTACTGGGTCTTTTAGTTTTATAATTTCTAATTTTTTCTTTTTTATAACTTCATTTTCTTTGCTGAGGTTTTAAATTTTTTTTTTTAAATTTCTGTCAACAGCATTTGTAATTGATTGTTGAAGTGTTTTCATAATGACCACCTTAAAATCCTTGTTGGATGATCCCCCCCTTGGATTCATTTCAGTATTAGCCTCTGTTCATTTTTTTCTTTCTTTCTTTCAGTTATCATTTTCCTGCTCTTTGGTATGCCTGGGAACTTTTTAATTGTCTCTTGGACAGTGTGATTGTCTCTCAGGAGACTGTCTTTTTAGGTTTAGTATGCAGGCTCCTGCAGTGGTTGTAATGATGGTTTCCTTTTCGTAGTCTTTTGGGACTCTTCTGTTCTGTTTGGTTTATCTGATGCTTATGAGGCTCCCACTGAGAGATGCATAGAAGGCATTTCCCCAAATTGGTTCCTTCAGGTGGGGGAAGGGACCCTCTGGCCTTTGGAAATATAGAGCACTTGCATGGGTGGATCCCCCTTGCTGGTGTGCCCTGCCACCTTGCGTCTTTGGATGGGAGAGGAGCCTCAGAGCTTTGGAGACCCAGAGGCTTCCTATGCTTAGAGTTTTTTTCTTCCTTTTATTTTTTTTTTAGTTGTTGATAGACCTTTATTTATTCATTCATTTATATGCAGTGCTGAGGATTGAACCCAGTGCCTCACACATATAAGGCAAGCACTCACAACCCCAGCCCCTGTTTAGAGTTTCTTAAGGAAAAATCTGCCATTCTAGTACTGCCTGACTTCCTGGTGTCTCTCCAGGGAGAAAATATCTCAAGCTTATAGGAAAGGACAGGCTTCCCCTGACAGCTTGTCAGCGGGGCTCCAGATCCAAACTCTTGGGATTGTCTCTTGTTCTATCCAGGGAGAGAAATCAGCCTACCTAGGGCCACTTTGTCTTGTAAAGATGGGGGTTGGGAAACCTGGGGCAGAGGTGGTTTCTTATCGTGGGTGGAGGGTCATATAAACGGCATAACCCTGCCACCATGCTGCAATTCTGGTCCTTGGTCTCCAATCAATTCACCTTCTTATTTCTACCTGTCAGAACTCCTTTTCAATGGCCTCTTAAACTAAAAAGAAAATCTCTGAGAACGAGGGGTAGGTAAAGTGTTCTTGGAATCGACACCAGAAGCAGAATCCAATTGATACTTAGGGCCTCATCAGAATTAAGAACTTTTGAGGCTGGGACTGTAGCTCAGTGGTAGAGCGCTTGCCTAGCATGCGTGGGGCACTGGGTTCGATCCTCAGCACCATATATAAATAATAAATGAATAAAATAACATCAACAACTAAACATCAACAACTAAAAAAAAAATTAAAAAAAAAATTAAGGACTTTTTCCTCCATGAAGAAAAGTATGAGCTAGTTACAGACTGGGAGAAAATATTTCCAAGCCACATATCCATTGAAGGAATAGTATCTCAAAAGTCAATGGTATCAAGAGAACAAGAAAAGCCAGGACTGGGAGAAAACATTGGCCAACCCATCTGATGAGAGCTGACCATCCAAAATATAGAAAGAGTTCTGAAAACTCAACAACAAGAAAACAAACCATTTAAAATGGGCAAAAGACTTAAACAGACACCTCGCCAAAGAAGATAGGCAGATGGCAAAGAAGTATAGGAAAAGGTGTTCAACATCATGTCATTAGTGAATGGTAAACTAAAACAATTAAATGAAATACCTCTCTAAGACACCACCACCACCCTAGGGCCAGTGTGTTAGTCAGCTTCTTTGCTGCTGTGACTTAAGAGACCTGACCAGAACAAATGTAGAGGAGGAAAAGTTTATTTAAGGGCTCATAGTTTCGAGGTCTCTGTCCACATACAGCCATGGAGGCAGAGTGTGGAAGAGGGAAGCAGCTCACATGATGATCAGGCAGCAGAGAGAGACTCCACTCGCCAGATACAAAATATATCCTCCAAAGCCACTCCACAGTGAGCTCCTTCCTCCATCCACACCCCACCTGCCTCGGGTCACCATTCAGGGATTAATTCACTGATTAGATGACCTTCTTACATGGTCTCACATGTGAGCTTTTGGGGGACACCACCTCTAAACCGTAACAGCCCCCTAGGAAGCACAACACCAGTAACCCTCGTTCATTACTGGTGAGAATGCAAACTGGGACCTCACTTTGGAAGGCAGTTTAGCAAGTTTTTTTGTTTGTTTCTTTTACAAAACCAAACATGCTCTTAGCATAAGGTCTGGTAATCAAACCCCTTGCTTTTTTTGCCCAAATTAATTGAAAACTTATGTTTACGTGCACATTCGCACGTGGGGTGGTCATAGTAACCTTTTTGTAATTGTCCAAACTTGGAAGCACCAAGAGGTCCTTCAGGAGGTAAATGGATAAACAGAGGAACGTCTTGACAATTGAATAGCCTTTAGCCCTGAAAAGAAATAGGCTGTCAAGCCATGAGGAGACGTAGAGGGAACATAAATTCACTAAGTGAAAGAAACCAATCTGAAAAGGCTGCATACCTACAAATCCAACTACAGGACATTCTGGAAAAGGCAAAATTATGGAGACAGTTTAAAAAATATATATATGATGTTTGCCAGAAGTTATGGGGGAGGGAGGAGTGAGTAGATAGAACACAGAGGAATTTTAAGGCTTTTTTTTTTTTTTTTGTACCAGGGATTCAACTCAGGGGCACTTGACCACTGAGCCACATCCCAGCTCTATTTTATTGAGAGACAGGGTCTCACTTGACTTGCTTAGGGCCTCGCTTTTGCTGAGGCTGGTTTTGAATTTGTGATCCTCCTGCCTCAGCCTCCTGAGCCGCTGGCATTACAGCTGTGCGCCACCTTACCCAGCTTTTAAGGCATTTTGTATTTGTCCAAACCCATAGAATGAACACCACCAAGAATGAACCTTAACACAAACTATGGATTTGGAATGATAACGATATGTCAGTGTAGACTCATCCATCATAATAGACCACCACTCTGATGGGTGACATCAACAGTGGGGGCTGTGCACGGGTGGGGTCAGAAGCATATTAGTAGAACTCTCTGTACTTTCCACTTGATTTTGCTGTGAACCCCAAACTTCTCTAAAAAATAAATACTACTTAAAAAAATAAAATAAACCTTTAGAGTAACACACACACACACCAATTCAGTTAGGAAATGGGTTAAAGACATGAGTAGACATTTCCAAAGGTAGCAAATCAGCACATTGAAAAGATGTTCAATGCCACTGACCTTCAGAAAAATGCAGATGGAAAGCTCATCAGAGTGACAAAAATGAACAATAGTGACAATACCAAATACTGGTGAGGATGTGAAGAAACTGGATCACTCACTCATTGTACAAGCACTCTGGAGAACAGCTTGGCAGTTTCTTATCAAACTAACCATGCAACTACCAATGCACTCTTGGGCATTTGTGCCCAAGAAATGAAGACTTACATTCATACAAAAACATTTAGACCAATGCTCGTGCAGTTTTATTTTTTGTAAGAGTTGAAAACTGGAACAACCCAATGTCCTTTAGTGGGTGGGTGGTTAAACAAACTGGTGCAGACAACCCATCGAGTTCTACTCTGCAAGAAATAGGAGCCAAATATGGATACTTGCAATCACTTGGCTCAATCTAGGGTGAATGATGCAGGGTGGAAAAAGTCAATTCCAAAGCATTGCATGTTGTATAATTTCATTTATATACTTCTGTTGAGCTAAAAAACATATAGAAATGGAAAATAGCTTAGCGTTTGCCAAAGGTGAGGGACAGAAAGGAGTCAAGGGAAGGAAGTAGGTGTGTCTATGAAAGATCAATAGAGGGGACTGTGCTGAATTGTGACTCGCGGTCCACACGCAGACCTGCATAGGTGATAGGATTGCACAGAAGTAAACACACCCCCCCCCACACACACACACAGAGAAATATGAGCAAAAGTGGAATAAGATGACTAAGATCAGGGCGTTTCATTCCTGTGAACGTCCTGGTGTGGTGTCCTGCTGTGGTGTTGCAGGAGGGCGGTAACCGAGGTGAAGACATCTCTGCATGTCTTTCTAAATGCCAATCTACAACTGCCTCCAACACTTCCACTTGCTTTCAAAGAAAGTCAATGAGCAATCACTTCTTTGGGTGAAATGCAGCTGGGCTCCGTGGGTGTGGTGCACAGGCAGGTGACAGAGAGCGATGCCTTTGCTTTAGTGGCTATACCTTGGGGACTCCCCCTGGCTAACTGGCAATACGGCTGCCAGCCTCAACTCCATCTGGATTCTGAGGTGCAGAAAATGAGAACGCCTGATGGAATCCCTCTTGCCACTTCCCTTCCAAATACTGCTGGTTCCTACAGGCCACACAGCTGTCTATCACATGCATCCTAAAAAAAGAACTTCTTCTACATGAGGCTTTCCTGCCAATGCTACTTTTCTGTAGTTGTTTGTTTGCTTTTTAATGAGACAATTAGATATGTCATGGTGGAAAGTCAAATATTTCGTGTTTAATGCTCATTAATAGATGTTGAATGTTTTTGTTCTGTAAAAAACTAAATATTGATGATCGTGGTGGTGCATGCCTATAATCCCAGCTGCTCAGGATGCTGAGGCAAGAGGATCACAAGTTCAAAGCCAGCCTAAGCAACTTAGCAAGAACTCATCCCTCAATAAGAAATTAAAAGGGCTGGGGATGTGACTCAGTGGTTAAGTACACCTGGGTTCAATCCCTGGTGTCAAAAAACTAAACCAAGACAAACAACAAAAAAATAAAAATAAACAAACAAAAACAGTAAGTATTCTTTAGAGTTAAAAAATAAACATAAAGCTCTAATATGATAACTAGCTATGCATTGCGCTAATGGAGAAAGGAGGCGGTAGGTGAAATCCGTATGTAGTTTATTTGTAACTAAGAAGAGCTCAGACAATGCATTATCAGAAAGAAACTTAACGAAACTTTTGGAAACACAAATAGAAGACATCAAGCCAGTGATTTTGTGCACAAGTCAAAATTTTACAGGCTCCTGATGGAAATCTGTAGACACCTTTCATACCCTATGCAACTAATATGGCCTCTTCTCCAGGACTCAATTGAAAAGAAAATTAGTATTAGATTATGTTATAAATATTTCTCCAAGTCAACAAATCTCTTCATAAATCCAGGCATAGTGGTGCACGCCTGCAATACTAGCACTCTGGGAGGCTGAGACAGGAGGATCGCAAGTTCAAAGCCAGCCTCAGCAATGGCAAGGCGCTAAACAACTCAGTGAGACCCTGTCTCTACATAAAACACAAAATAGGGCTGGGGGTGTGGCTCAGTGGTTGAGTGCCCCTGAGTTCAATCCCCAGTACTAAAAAAACCCCCAAAAATCCAGAAAAAATCTCTTCATAAACATAATTTTAATTCCTTTATGTTGTCAGTGGAGTAGATACATCGTCTTTTTCTTAACTATCAGACACTTACATTATCTGCCCGTTTTTTATATGTCTGGTATTGATTGTATTCTCATGTGTTGTCCCCAGGAGAATCACAAGATGAAAAAGGATGAACATCTTGAAGTAATATTTGGGTCCAATTTTTACCCCAAAGGTGTTGTGTAAACTTACATTCCATAGAAGAGGATTTGTTACAGCAAAACCTTTTAGAACATGGTGTGTATGTTTAGAGAGAAACATGCTAATTTTGTAATGGAAAAGTTGTATCCTAGAGCTTTCTAAATTTTTTTTTCCTGGTTGCTATGTGGGAAATACTTTCCCTGTGTGTCTGTTAACAATGGGCAATCTTTTCTGAAAATCGTTTGTGTCTTTTGAACAGTGCCCATGAACGGTTTCTTCCATTTTGATAAGTGTACAACTTCATTGAGAAGCCAAACTGGAACGTATTGAATCACTTTTCTGCTGGTAGCTGTGGGTTGTTTATGGATTATAGTATTATAAATTAATTCTTATATTCCCAAGCAGATGTTAAGCAGGTGGTTTCTGCAGGGGAGTCACTATGTCTGTAGCAGTGACACAGCTGGACAAAGGGCCTGCCTTTGAGGGGCTTCCATTCCCCTGCAGGTAGGGGAGACAGACCTTAACCAGATAAGCATATGGCAAGCCAGTAGGGCCAAGGTGCTAAGGAGGAAAATACCCAGGGAACGGGGAACTGAGGACCAAAGTTGGAGCCTGCGCTATTTTTAAGGCTGGTGTTAGGAGAAGACCTGACAGATGAGAGACCACAAAGAGGTCAAGCAGAGCTCAGTAGGGAAAGTATCCCACTCAGAGAGCAGATCAAATACAAAGGTTCTCATGCAGGTCCTAGAAAGAACAATGAGGCCAGTGTGGCTGTCGTCAGCAGGTTAAGGGGACGTGATGGGAGATGAGGTCATTGAGAGGGCCAGAGACCAGACTTTATTTATTTATTTATTTATTTATTTATTTATTTATTGGTACCAGGGATTGAACTCAGGGGCACTCGACCACTGAGCCACATCCCCAGCCCTATTTTGTGTTTTATGTAGAGACAGGGTCTCACTGAGTTGCTTAGCGCCTCGCCGTTGCTGAGGCTGGCTTTGAACTCGCGATTCTCCTGGCTCAGCCTCCCTAAGTGCTGGGATTACAGGCGTGTGCCACTGCGCCCGGCTCAGACTTTATTATAGGCAGATGGAAAATCATTTAGGACTTGTGGCATGGTATGGATGATATGGCTTTGTTTTATAAAGTCTTGTAGTCTCTGACTGCTCATAGAAAATAGGTTATAAAGAGTCACATGGGGAAGCAGAGAGGCCAGTTAGATCTTTGCAATACTCCCATTAAGGTGATGATGTTGGTGGTGAGAAAAAATGGTTGGATTTTTGGTGTAGTCTGGAGAACTGGCTGATGGATTGCTTGGGGCATGAGGGAGAAGGAGAAGGCAAGGATAGCTTGGAGATTTTTGGCTTAAAGTGCTATGATATTCATTCACAAGTAGAAAGTGCCACAATTGCTCCAGAGTTCTGCTCTGGTTATCATAAGCTAAAGATGATCCTGAGCCAAGGGCAGATGGGAAGGGGGCAGCAGGCTATGAGCCGGTTGTCCTGAGAGAGGCTGTGAGCAAGGGCTGGAGGGGTAGCTCAGTGGCAGAACATGTGCTTAGCTTTCACAAAGCCCTGGGTTCAATCCCCAGCAAACCCCAACGGAAAAAGGATTGCTTCCGAGGTTATGAGTGATTATAAGTAATGATCCCTCCTCGGGAGTGGCTGTGGAAAGAGAGGGGTTGATGACTGAGAACCAAGCCCTGGGTAGTCCACCAACCTTCTGTTTGAGTTTATAAAGGGGAACAAGTCTGAGAAGGAGCATTAAGGCAGGAGGAGAGCGGATAGTATTATTGGGATGTCCAGACAAAGTCCAGCTCCTTGGTGTTCTGAACAAAGAACTGAGCCAGAGACACAGAAGTAACAGAAACAGATTTATTGGAGGTGAAGATAGCATTCCGTTAGGTAGAAAAGAGTGGGCAGAGAGAGACATACAGACAGACAGACTCAAGGCCCCAGTATCTGGAAATTAGGATCTTACATTCTGAGCTGTGGGGCGTTCTCTTCCCTAAACAGACCCTGTTGAAGACCTTACCCCATTTTATCTCATTGGTTATCTTATGATACCTGATTAGAATATTTCCCAATTCCCCCACCCCCATTGGTTACTTTAAAAGACCTACTTAGAATACTGCCCACTTTATCCCCACTGGTCATTTTAAAATTTGAACTTAAGGTGGGAGTTGCCATGGTGATGTCCTCAGTGGTGGGAGTGGTCATGGTAATGGGATTTTACTGTAAACAGGGACAGGATTTGTCTCCTTGTCTGGTCTTCCCATGGCTTCTTTCTTTCTTTCTTTCTTTTTTTGGTACTGGAGATTGAACTCAGGGGCACTCGACCACTAAGCCCCAGCCCCAGCCCTATTTTGTGTTTTATGTAGAGACAGGGTCTCATTGAGGTGCTTAGCGCCTCGCTGTTGCTGAGGCTGGCTTTGAACTCGCGATCCTCCTGTCTCAGCCTCCCTCAGTGCTGGGATTACAGGTGTGCGCCACTGTGTCCGGTTCCGTGGCTTCTTTCTAATCCCTGTCTCCGCCACCTTGGTGTCTCTGCACTCCTACCTAACACAGGGAGATGGTGGGATCCTGGACCCAAGTGAAAAAAGTGTTTTAAGGAAGAGATAGTGAGTTAGATGAGGGTTTGGAACTGAACACGGGGTTGATGGTGAAGATGCGGCAGTCCTGGGTGACAGCGGACCCAGAGCGATGAGATTTGAAGGTCAGGTTCAGGTGGACTGAGAATAGATTGGGAGAGGAGGTGGAGACAGAGACTACAGTCCTTAGAGACGCTAAGAGAGAGCTGAGAAGTGGGGCTGTAGCTCACAGGGATGACAGTTTTTTATTCTTTTATTCTTTTTTTTTTTTAATTTGAGGGTAGATTTTAGCATGTTTGCATTCTCATGTAGAGATTGGGGAGTTTGTGATTTGGAGAAATAATCGAGGGGCCAATTGCTAGTGTTTTTTTAAAGGCAGAAGGGGATGGGATCCCATGGCTAAGTGGAAGCGTGGCTGAAGTAGGCACAGGGTCAGGTCGTCCCCTCTAACAGTGGTAGGCAGACTACCTGGGTCCTGACTTTGTCGAGTTGGTAGGTTTGTTGTTGGAGGTTTGCAGAAGTTCTTTTCTGATTGCTTCTGTCTTTTCAATGGGATAAGAAGCAAGTTCATCAGTTGGAGAGGAGAAGGTGTGATTGGCTGTCACAAAGGCAGAGCAGAGAAAGGGAGCATGGGTGTGCTAAGGCACCACCTGGGCTAAATGGTCATGATTTTCAAGTGAGACTTGCCTGCAGGTTGCATAGCTTTCTCCAGCCTCGTTTGGCTTCTCAGTTGCAGGTGTACAGACAGATGGATTTCTGCATGGTTGGAGTTTTGCCAGGTGAGTATAATTCAGCGAGAGATGGTCAGATATTCCAGGGTATAAGTGAAGGAGTAACAGAGCCCAATAAAGCAGGAGGCAAGCCTATAAAGATCTACGACTGTGATGATCATTTTCTTCTATATTCCCATTTTTTGGCAAGAATGATAGCAAGACCTAAGGAAGGGTAAACTTGGAAATTTAAGAGCAATCTTGTGAAGAATTAATTACCTTCACAGCTTACTTCTAACAAACTTGATTCAGGAAAGTCTGATACCTGCTAGACACAGTGCTTTTAATATAAGGGTAGTAATGTACTATGCTGGGCATTGGGTTTTATTTATTTCTCTACTTGGAAAAAGAAGAAAGAGAAACTCTTCAGATTGCCTAGCAAGCTTGGTGGTCCTGGCCCCATGTGGCCCCTGAAGTGGATGCAAGAGAGACTCTGTTTTGCAGTTAAATAAGTCTTTAGATGCAACTGGAAGGGGCTTGGGTGGGGGACATCAGACAGTGCAACATCTGTTGACTCAACCCTTACATTAGTCAGCTTTCTGTTGCTATAAAGAAACACCTGCGGCAATCTATTTATTAAAAAAAACAACAACAAAACAATAGAGAGATTTTTTTGTAGCTCAGTTTTGAATGTCCAAACAGCATGGCAGACTCTGGCGAGGGAGAACCTCATGGCGATGTAGGAATGCATTGTGGAGGAAAAGACCACATCTCAAAACAGAAAGGCAGAGAACGGTGGAGGACAGGCTTGCTCTTCCAAGCACTACCTTGATTTTTTCTGAGGGCATGCCCCCAAATGACCTAAGGACTCATCTCTTCAAGTTTCCATACCATCTCTCCATCCAGCCACCCTTGGGACAGCTCCTCTAACAGAGGAACCTTTGTACGGACACTCTGAAACCCAACTCTGTCAGTCAGCAAATGGCAGAACTCCTGCCCTAGCATAGCTTACAGTCTAGCAGGAAGAGAAGCAGTAACAGAACTGACCAGTCAAATAAAAATCCATGAAGAAGTCAGAGTGACTTAGGAGTGGGGTTGGGGACTATATTTTCCATAGAGTAGTCAGGGGCAGCCCCACTTCGAACATGACATTTATGTAGATACTTGGAGTAAAAATAATATCTGTGAATATCTGAAGAAAGTGTGCTCCAGGTAGAAGGAACTGGAAAGGCAAGGGTGTCCCTGTGTTGAACTTGTAGTGGGCAAGGACAGAAGCAGAGAGAGATGCAAGAAGACTCCTGCGGTCATCTGGGCAGGAGGCAGTGGTAGCTTGGTTGGCAGAGGATGCCATAGTAACCATTCACTCCTCTGGGAAGTTCTCATTCTACTTTGCAAACCCCACGAGGGAAAAGACCTGGGTGCCTTCAAGACAAGCAAAGTCTAATTTATTGAGTGGGGAGCAATTTGACAAGCTCTTCCCTCAGGAGTAAACTGGAAGAACAAGGGCCGGGGGAGAATATTTCATGCAGGAAAGAAGTTAATAACTATAGTTCAAAAATGAGAGAACTTGGTTGGCTCATGAAATTACAGAGGCTGAGAAATCCAAACCCAGGAGGGACAATGGAATAGTTCCAGTCCAAGTCCAAGTCCAAGAGCAAATGAAGACAGATGTCCTGGCTCAGAGACAGTGGGGCAGAGAGAAATTATTCCTTCTTACTAAGCCTTTTATTCTTTTCGAGCCTTGGATGGGTTGGATGAAGCCCACCCACATTGTGGAGGGCAATCTGTCCTCGGCCTCCTGATTCAAATGTTAATCTCCTCCAGAAATGCCCTCGCAGACACATGCATAGAAAATATTTAGGCAAATATCTGGGCACCCCATAGCCCAGTCAAATTAACCATCACGTGGGCCTTATCCCAGGAAAGCATGATCGATTTGCCATCTACAAAAATATCAATGGATGTCATATAATGAAGAAAAAGAATCACATGGTCATGTCTATAGAGGCAGGGGGTGCCTTTGACAAAATCTAACACTCCTTTTTTATAAAGACACTCAACAAACTGGGAATAGAAAGGAAATTCTTTGACCTCATATAAGGACATCCATGAGAAATTCAGAGCTAACTTCATACTTAGTGGTGAAAAAACTAGAGTTTTCCCAACCAGGAATATACCTTGGTTGATACAATATGTCTGTTCTCACTACTTCTTCTTTTTTTTTTTTTTAATATTTTTTAGTTATAGATGGACACAATATCTTTATTTTGTTTGTTTTTTTAATTTTTATGTGGTGCTGAGGATCAAACCCAGCGCCTCACATGTGTGAGGCAAGTGCTCTGCCACTGAGCCACAATCCCAGCCCTGTTCTTACCACTTCTATTCCACACTGTATGAGGAGGTTCTGGGCAAGACCATCAGGTAAGACAAAGAAACGAAAGACATCCAGTTGGAAATGAACAAGTAAAATATCTTTATTTGTAATGGTGTGGCTTGTATATAGAAAATCCTAAGGAATCCCCCTCCCTCCAAAAATGATTAGAGCTAGTAAATGAGTTCAGCAGAGTTGCAAGATGAAAGACCAATATATAAAAATGTTATTATTTCTATACACCTGTGATGAACAATCTAAAAAGAAAACCAAGAAGACTGTTCAATTTAGGATAGCATCCAAAAGAAGGATTCCCCCCACTGTTTCTCTTAGTTTGGATGCAAATATTAGCATTTGGAGCATCAGTAACGATCTGATCCTAAGTGACCCCACTAAGATGGTGACACGGTGGCTCCCAGGAGGTGTGTGGTGAGAAGGATTCAACCTGCCCTGCCACTTTCAGATCATTTTCCTTCCAACTACAAAGCCATCCTTAGATGTCCAGAGGTAGACAGCCACTCACTGGTCAAATTCAGAATCCAGTCCGCTTCCCTGGCCCCAAATTAGTCCCTCAGTCCCCACTTGAACACACTTGGACATGCAGATAAAAGTTTTGGTTTCTGTAACTGAAGAAAATGTCCCTGCAAGAGACACTCACAGTCTGCTCTGAATGAATCTGGAATCCTTTCATGCTAAACACAAAGGGGGCGGAACAAAGGGAAAGAGATTGGGCACCTCTGAAAGCCAAAATACAAGCTGGGAAGAAACAAAGGGTATTGGAAACAAACTTTTCTTGATTCTCAGTATTGATTTTGTTGAATTAAGTTTAGTGAATTCAAATGAAAGGAAGATCCTTTATCCTTGGGTGAAGCTTTACAGTTGATAAAGCATGAGTGTGGTCTTACTTGGTCTTCACAGATAACTCAATGAAGGAGTGACTCCCACTTTCTGGGAAGAAAGTAGAACACAAAAATAATGATCACCTCAGGTCACACGGCTATGAAATGATAGAGCCAGAACTCAGACTCAGGCCTCTACATTCCAAATTCTGTGTTCTGGCAAAGAATGGAGAGAGTTTATCTACTTACTCCATACAGCGATTTTAAATCACAGTTAGTACCCTTTGATATGACACCATTTTTGAAACAATAATTTGAAAGGAGTTTCTTAAGTAACTGAAAAATGAAGAGAAGAAAAGTATCAGGCACTCCTTTTCCAAATTCATCATCAGAATCTTTAAGTTCCTTTCTTGCTCCAAAAGGCCACAACCCGTGGAGGATAGAAAAAATTATTGTGCCGTGAGCTCATGTTTGAGAACTTGCTGTTTTAATACAGGCCACGGTCTGTCAAGTGAATTAAGGCATATTTTAGAACTGGCCCTTGCCGGGGGCCAAGTATGTGTCCTTCAACTGAATTACTATAAATTCTTAGAGAAATGCTAATAAGATCAGCATTTTGTGCTGTTGGGAATCAACAAGAGCCTGCCAAAAGTATTTGTGTTGGTGCTCCAAAAGGAGATCCGGGAGAATTTTTTTAGGATGAACACTCTCCTATATCCATATTGAACACTGTGTAGGTCTTTGCCTACCTAAGGGCTCGGTTGATATTGAAACTGAACCAATCAGAATTGTGTCTTCCTGGCATAGAGTTTTCAGTGGCTGAGCGAATGGCTGGTGTTCGTGCAGGGGAGGGTGGATGTTGTGGGGGAGGATGGAAGAAAAGACAAGAAGGTACAGCATCCTGAAGCCAGGTGCTCGCTCTCATCAGCAACAGCCTTGGAAAAGACTACAGGACCAACAACAGGAAGGGCACTTACACCAAAGAGGACCCTGGGAACTTGGATGATACACTAACCACACCCCAATATCGCAGCAGGCCTCTGACAGCCCTCCATCCTTCTCTCCTGGCTGGTAGGGGTAACCTCTCTGGGCCAGCAGCAGGCCTGCCTTGAGCCTAAAAGATGTGCATTGGGTTTGAGGAGCTGCTGAGGTGCGAGGTATACATTGTGCTCAAGCAAATACATTAATAATAAAATGTAGAATCTTTGCACCTTGTGTATACCGGAGCTCCTAGTTAAGACTCTGGCAATGAGAACACCAGATGGGGTTTGACGACATCCTTCTCCATTTCTGTTCATTCGTTTTTCTACACTCTTGGGGTTGCTCCCTGCTTCTATTAAAACGTTCTAGTTAGAAAAAAATTTTTTTAAAAAGTCTTTCTGGGAAACAAAGGGAAGTGTATTTTTATGGAGACATCTGGGGATGTTTTTAAACATACACCATAAAAGAATCATATTTCCAAGGAGTGAAGAAGGATAATTGCGTGAAGTGACCTTGGCCATGTGATTACATTGCTCTGGGCCTCAATGTCTTCATCAGTAAAACAAGGCAGATTTCAATTGGCTGACGGGACAACTGGAGGGTTCCCTGAGGACTCTTCTGCCTCGGAAACCCTGGAGTGGGAAGGTGGCAGAGGGAGGGTGGCCATGACCTTGTGCAAAGGCTTTATATGTAAACATAGTGAGGGCTTCACCAGCAGCAGCCAATGCTCTGGATGCCAAGATTGAGTGTCGCCAACACCGAACCTGATTTACCTTTCCCAGGTGGGACCTAGGACTCAGCTTTCAAAGTCAATGTTTCTGAAGCTTGTGAGCAGCTCTGGGGCCAGAGGGACCTGGGTGTGGCTTGTCTTAGCCACTGACTGCTTGGGGATGTTAGGCAACTTATTTAACTTTCTGGGTGTCTCTATCTGTCTTTCTTGGTAAAATGAGAATAATTGTTTTGTAGGTTCTACTCTGTGATTTAGTTGTGAAGCTTGAATGGAAAATTTCTAAGAGGAGGGTTTGGAATATAGAAATTTCTTCAATAAATATTAGTTTTAACAGAAACCTTAGTCAGAGGAACCTGCAGAATGCATCTGATATGTATTGCCTTTGGCCGTGACATGCACTGGCTTTTGGTCACTGTCTTCAAATATTTGTATGGACATTATGTGGATAAACCAGTAAAACCTGTCTGTGTGAGGATAAGATCAGGAGGAAGTGTTATAGGTTTCCTCAGCCCAGTGTTTGCTGAGCACATGGAAGAAGTTATAGCATTTAGTTGCACAAAATTCTGGAAGGGGATAGAGCTGGGTAGTCATGAGAACCATGGCAAATACCCTTAAGGAGCACCCAGGTTCCCTACAGGCATGAAAGACTTGCTTTCTCAAATGGCAGATGTCTTCATCCAGTTCCTGTTGCTATAATGAAGTACCTCGGGCTGGGTACTTTATAAAGAAAAGAGGTTTATTTAGCTCACAGTTCTGGAGGTGTAAGAGCACGTGCTGGCTTCTTCTTGGCTCTGGACAGGGCCTCATGGCAGATGGTATCACAATGGCAGGGAAGGCGTTGTGAGAATGGCAAGGTGATTGAAGGGTGGTGCCAGATGTGTTTGTAATAATCCCTTCTTGTGAGAACTAATCCAGTCCTATGAGACCTGCCTTCATCCCTTCTAAGAGTGGGGCTCCCATGACCTAATTATCTCCCACTAGGCCTCACCTCTTAAAGGTCCTGCCACCTACCCCAGTGCTACCCTACTGGGGACCAAGTTCCCAGCACACGAACTTTTGGGGTACAAACGATATCACCACTGGCTATGCTGGTAGAAGATGACCCCTGGCTGTCAGCCCTTTTCAGGAATATCTTGTCGGTGCAGAGGTGAAAAGCCCAGTCTCGGGACTCACTGGCTCAGGGCACCGTTGACAGGCTATCCCTGCCCCAAAGCTCCCTGTGGGATTGGCTGACCCTGCATTAAGACTACTCACAGCCCAGCTTCTCTGGGCTCCCTGCCTAGCCCTCTCTATCTCCTTCCTTTCCTTCCTTCCACAGGCGTTGAGAGTTTAGAGGACCCCCTGATGGAGATAGGACTGGGGATCAGATAAGGAGGAGGTTGGAAGGAGTCTGGGCCGCTAAGTTGCTAAGTCTTCACCTCCTGACGTGTTTCAAAGCCCCTGAGACGGAAGGATGCTCCACAGTGGGGCAGATTCAGAGCCCTGCCTTGGCCCCAGCCCAGGGCCATTGAAGGGTGTTCTTAGCAAGCTCCAGCATCATTCTCGACCACAAAGAAGAGCAGCTGCCTTGCAAACTAAACTTCGTATTCTTGACTCCAGCTATAGGCACAGGCAGGTAGGGTCTGAGTCTTCTGGGGTCACAGTGAGATTTGGATGTTGCTTTTCTGCCCTTAGAAGAAGAGAGCATGGACCAGTGTGGAGAGGAAGCTTTCAGAGGGGCAACATCAGATAAGGGGCTATCAGTGCCGCTGCCTGTCTCTTCTTGGTCTGGAGTGCTGCTCAGCCCTTCAGAGTGAAATGGCCTCTCAGTTTGAATAGTTTTGCTAGCCAGATCTGTTATTTCAAACAGATTTTTTTGAAAAGAGACAATTTACACAGGTGGTGTTGAAAAATGAGTCAGAGATTATTTGCAACTTTCAAATGTCATTGTCAAAGGAGGATGAGTCCCATCCAAAACAAAACAACAACAAGATCCAAAAATCTAATCTGCTATTAAATATGTAGAGGCCACTTGATTATTAATTGATTTCAATAGGAACTCAGGAAAGCACCCAAATTTCATAGCTAAGTTGATCACTCATTTGTAACCCTGACTCGAATATGAGTCATATCAGGAAAATGTGTAGTGAAAATTCAAGACTCAAGTTGAGTTTTCTTAATCACCATTTGAACTGGAGTCCAGCCTTGTGCTGAAACAGATGGTCTCTCTGGTCAGTAAACAAGGCCATCGTCAGGACATCATACTTCAGAGGAAGCGCGTGGCTTCAGTACACAGATCCGTGTGCATATCCCAGCTCCAGCATGGGTAGCCCTGTTACCTTGGGTGAGCTACCCCACCTCTCTAAGTGGGACCTGTAAAATGGGGCTAATAGACTCCTTCCTTTGCAGGTTTCTTCTGGGGTTCGGATGAGATGGGAAATCCTAGCACATGAGGCTGAGCAACGGTCCCACATAGTGCAGCCTGGTGCACCCTTGTAGTCAGCTGCAACTTCCTGCTCTCAGAGTTGTTCAATGCCCAGAGGAAGCTGGGGGGTTGGATGGGGAAGAGGCTGAAAGGTATTCTCTGTGGGTGAGAAACAAAATGGCAAACGATAGAATCAGGAAGAAAATGCTGAGTGCCAAATGAATGCAAAGAGGAGGACCCCAGGCAGGATTCACACTGCGGACGCACAAGATCTGGGAGGCCCGAGGTGGCTTTCTGGAGCAGTGGTTCTCCACCTCGGCTGCGGTGGCTTTCCAGAGCAGTGGTTCTCCACCTCGGCTGCGCAAGGGCATCCTCTGAGCCACCCAAACAAAGTGCCAAGGCTTAAGTCCCACGCCCAGAGACCCAGAGGGAATCAGCTTGGGGTGACGCCCAGGGACCTGTATTTCTCAAAATCTCTCACTTGATTCCAACATGTAACCAGGAGCCAGACCTCTTGCTAGAGGAACAAGACCTGAAAGCGGAACTTATTTGCCTCTGACATATGAACAATGCTTGGCCAATTCCAAGCACTTTCACTTAGCATAGTTTCATGAGACCAGACAGGTACGGGGAGGAGAGAAGGTCGAGTCAAGGGCTGCAGGGCCATGGGACAATGTTTCCCTTCCAGAGAATTCCAGCATCTCCTCCTTGGGCTTCATCATCAATAATGCTGTCGATTCCACCATTACACTTATTCCTTAGAGAGAAAGCAACAACTGCCAGGTACATGGTGCGCGCCTGTAATCCCAGTGTCTTGGGAGGCTGAGGCAGGAGGATCGTGAGTTCGAAGCCAGCCTCAGCAAAAGGGAGGATCTAAGCAACTCAGTGAGACTCTGTCTCTAAATAAAATACACAATAGAGCTGGGGATGCGGCCCCTGAGTTCAATCCCCGGTATGCACCCCACACACACACAGAAAAAAAAAGAAGAGGAGGAGGAGGAGGAAGAAGAAAAAGCAACTGCCTCTTAAAACAGGTAAATGGACAGAAAAGGATCTAAGTTTCTGGAGCTCATATAATTTGAGGTACCCTCCCTAACAAACACTAGAAAATCACAAATGCAAAAAGCTCCGTTTTATTAGCCTTAGGGTATATTGGCCCCTGGGAGGAGGTGACAGACGTTCAGCCTCTGAGCAGGTTAGGTAGCATGCCCAAGAAAAGCTCTTGTAGCTGGGAAAGGGCAGAATTGGCGTGGGAACCTGACTCTAACTCTGTCACCTCTTAATCGCCACTGGAAACCCTAGTGTTGGCTCTCTTTTTAGTCATTAAAATGTTTTTATTTGAATGTTAGTCCCACCGTGGAAATTAAACTTCCCTGAGTCCTGAGTCGAAGTTTCTGTTTCTGTCCTTCTCTATTGTCCCATAAGTGCTTCCTAGGAAAGGTGCCAGAAGAGCCAGCCTTAGCCTGGCACTTGCCATGCAGCAAAGCCCACCCCCTAGGAAGCAGTCCCCAGGCAACATCCCAATGCAAGCCCGAGACCTCCACGGTGGCTCATTGTCTGCCTCTAGCCAAACTAAGAACATTTATGGGCTAGCCCTGCCAGAAAACGCTCTGGGATTTAAACCCGAGAACTGGAAGTAAATCCTTTTAGGGAGACAGGAATCCAATGAAGATGTTGCTATTGGCGGAGGGGAATCTTCTGCATCCAGCTGAGAAGCCTCATGGAGGATGCGGGAAAGAGAAGCCAGAAAGGACTAGGGAACTGTATTTTTGGGCAGATCCATTAGGGGTCCAGGGGGGTTCTAAACATACTAGAGCATTTAAAAGAAATGTTGTGTACAAGTTAACTCTCAGGCTCAGAACAGCAGGTAGCCAATGTCCCACCCACTGCAATGGCTGCTCCCAAAGCTATCGCCATGTTTTTGTCTGAAACCCTCCACTGCACACCTGTCTTGGTTGAGGAACAGGCTGCAACAATAATTCTAAAGGGAAAATTGGTCAATTTCACAGACAAGAAATCTGGTAGACACCACTGTCACCAAATAGAGTCCATATTACCAATCTAGGACAGGCGGACATCAGATACTGATGTGCTGAGGAGAGTATCGATATGAATTCCTGAACTTAGTCATTGCCTTCTGTGGCAGACACTTAGGGTGGTGCCCATGGTCTCCACTTCCTGGTGTTCTTGTCTTGCGTGACACCTTCCCCTTGAGAGGGGGCAGGGCGTGGACTCTCTTCTCACCAAGAGAATATGGCAAAAGCAACTAGAGGTCTGTGGTCACGTGTACCCCACTGCACAATTGTGTGATATGCAAGTGTACCCCATCTTGCTAGGGTCCCTCCTCCCTTGGTGGTTTGGAAGATGCAGATTGCGATGTTGTGCTTGCCTACATTGGGAGGAACTAACTGAGGGTTACCTCCAGGAGCTGAAGACAGCTTCCAGCAGGTGGCCAATAAGAAACTGAAGCCTACAATCCTCCAGCTGTAAGGGAGTCTGAACTCCACCAAAAAAAAAAAAAAAAGACAGATTCTTCCCCAGACAAGCCTCAGATGAGATCCTGACCCCAGCTGGCACCTTGATTGTAACCTTGTACAACCCCATGCAGACAACCCAGCTAAGCTGTGCCCAGACTCCTGACCCACAGAAAACAGAGGCTAATAAAAGACAGTTGTATCAAGCTGCTAGATTTGTGGGAATCTGTTGTGCAGTAATAGAAATTGAGTTCCAGTGTGTTCTGTACAGGAATGTCTTTATTCATGGAAGAGGCACCCTGAAGTATGCAGGAGATTATCAGATTTACAAGTTAGTTTGAGAAGGCTCAAAAAATAAAATAAAAGTAGATAAAATGTTTCTGTATAGTGAGATGAAGCTTATGTGGCAATACATTAATGTTCTGAGTATCTCAGTAATGGCCACATGGGAATAATTATTGTAAATATCTGAGTTTGAAAATTTTCTAATAAGTTTAAATAAAGCAAAGTAACTTCCCCTGAGTACCATCACCTGTCCATGTAGCAGAGATACTAGAGGAAGAGGGATCTATGCTCCTTCCGGTCTCTCCCCAGTTTTCTTGGGAAAACTGATGCGATCATAATCTTGATTGTTTATATCATGTGTGTGTTGTTGTCTCTCCTGGTTTGGGAAAAAGAAGACATACTTTTGACTTTATTGTTTGCTATCCTTTGTTGCAATAAAGAGGTAAGTTCACCTTATTGCTGGTCACCTCTTGTTGAACATCTGGAGCTTGAGTTTGCACTTGACCTTCCCTGCTACAATTCCTTTGTGTTTAAGTGTGGTGGGTTGAAAGTTTCTCGGAGGCATGTTGGTGAAACTGGAGCACCCCATTCTTTGTAGAGTGCCCAGGAGACCAGAGCATGCATTCATTGTTTTTAAAGGCCTCATTCCTGTGAAGAGTCAGTTGGTTTTTTGGATGAACTGGACTATGGTTTGAGTATGGTGAGGGTTCAGATGCCCTATGGCTCATGTCCCCCAGCTTGCTCCTGATGGTCCCCAAACCCTAATCAGACCATTACACAAATTTTGCCTTAAGGACATCTCAGAGCCATTTTAATAGGAAAGTCATGTTGAGAAGATGATGACACTTGCAACTGCTGGGAAGTCAAGGTCTAAAGAATCCCCTTAGCAGCTAGGGAGCTGGGGACTCCTGGCCTGCGGGGAGATGTACAGGGACACAAATCTGCATCTTGAAAAGACACACAGTCCAATAACTTCAGTGATGATGGAAGCCAGGAAGGGAGGGAATCAGAGAGTCAAGCAGGCCAGGATTTTGTGGGTGACTGAGTGTCTGGGGTCACCTGGGCCTTGGGGTGTGCATGGGGCCTCCTTCCCAGGAAGAAACAGAAGCAGACGTGAGAAGTCAGTGTCCTCCCTGTGATGCAGAGCAGAGCTGGGCACGGTGGCAGTGCCCACATTCAGCCCTGCCCCTTGATCTGTGATTCTGCTACAGTTTTGGGCCCGGGACCTTGGACCTTGGGAGTCTCTGAAAAGTAGTGGTGGGTCTTTCAGCCCACTGAACCAATGGCTGTTCATACTTTTCTCGCAGACATAATGTCTTTATTCCTAACTCTCCAGTTTTCTGATAACTTTTAGCACAGGGCTTGGGTGTTTCTTTCTTTCCATGGACAGATGATGGCATTGTAGCACTTCTAGAGGAAATAAGCCACCAAGCAGTGTCTGCCCTCATTTGATTGAATCAGATGTGCTGAGAGAGCCTGAGTTTCTGGGTTTTGCTTTTTGAGTCCTGGATGAAACAGAGGAATGCTATAATCCCCGTATTTCCTAAAAGGGAGTCATGAAAACCTAACATTTCTACTAAAAACTGTTCCCACCTCATTGAAATTCTGGCCTGAACTATCCACCCTTAACATGTTCAGAATCCCTTTCTCTAATTCTGGAAGCAGTGATCTCTGGAGGGAAGTTTTCCATTGGGCTCCTTATGATCCTAAGCTGTTAGTGTGATTCATTATTTATTACATCTCCCACTTTAGGTTAAGCCGTGGTTTTCCTTTTTTTCCGTTATTAAGAATTCAGTCGGGCTGGTATAAAAATAGGGTTGGCATCCGCTTCTGCAGACTGACTTTCAGAACAGCATGTTTTGGGGGAGGTTTATAATTATTCCCAAACTGTTTTTATTCTACAGCGCCTAATATCCCGTCTGGCTGTTCACCCATGCTTCCTCTATCTGACATGACGTAATGTGAATGGCCAAAGCAGCAGTATGTCTATAGGTTTCCGGGGACCCGACACACGGGCTGGGGATGTGTCCTCCTGGAGGCCATGAGATGTCATGGGGGCATGTCTGTGTCCACCTATGCATGCACAGGGCCTCATGCTCACAGCAAACCCACGGCCTCTAAAAAGGCAGTTTGTGACGTGTGATTTAAAAAAAAAATTAACAGACAAAACAACTGACATCCCAATCATCTCCTAGTCCTCCAGGGCAGATGGTGCCATGAAAATGATGCATTAATCAGAGCAAAGCTGTCCAGGCCCACGTGGGGAGGGAAGGGAGCTGGGCTTAGGTCTGATTTCCCCCTTTTTCCATCAGAGCTTGGCTCCTGCTTCTCAGGCCTGGGGCCTTCTGCTCAGCAGGGGATCCTGCCAGTCCAGCCTGGCAGGGACACGGCTGACAACATCATCATGCAGCAGGAGAGCAGTCAGAGGAGTAACGGCACCTCTGGGCTCTAGAGGAGACACTGAAACCTTGGGGCATCCTCGTCCCAGTTCCTCTTTCTTGTTTGGTCCCACCTGCAGGAGACAGGGCAGGTTCATGTCCTGGTGTCCTGCTAATGGAAGCTCAGAGGTAGTGAAATCCTCAGATCATTTCCCACCCAGCGTCTTGTTTATAGACATGACCTATCAGACACAGAAAGGAAAAGGCCAGTGTCTTTTACACCATCGTTAAACTATCACATTTCTCCATGAGCATGATCTAGATTATTCCTCAAAAACCATTGCTTATGACAGTGGCTAGAAATGTAAGGTCGTTAGCTAGAATCGTGTGGAAAATGTTACCAGAGCGTCTTCCATAGTTGTTCATTTGATGTGTGCATTTGGAATAAACAGACTTATCTTCTCTGTCATACAACATCGTCTTTCATTTAATGGAGACGTTATTAAGATTAAATCTCTTTTCAATTCCATATTGTACCATATTAACGCATACAATTAGTAATGCTTTATCAGTTATGAAGAAAGATGAAGGCTGTTTTTAAGCTAAATTACCTTTATCATGGTAGCACATGAAGGAAACTACAAATATTTACCCAAGTGTATGTTAATTCTTGTTTAATTTTAACATTGCTTTTATCAACCGAATCAGCCAATGAATTTTATTAAAGGAAATATTATTATAAAAGAGAGCTTCCAATACTGCGTTCCATCTGCTTTTATTTATATAATTTTGATGGTTTCTTTTCCTCTTTCATTTCATTTTTAATTAAGAGGAACACGTGGAAAATTGAACATTTGGGCCTAATCTTAGCAGAATTTGGAATAATTAGAACTGCGTTCTTGTTAGCAGAAATTCTTGTCAGCAGAAGACTCCCCTACGTGGAGTCTTTTTTTCCTTCTTCTTCTTCTTTTTTATTTTTATTTTTAATTAATTAATTTATTTAAATACATTTCAAGTCATAGAACACATGTAGAACTCAATTTTCCATCTCTCTGGTTGCAAACACGGTAGAGTCACACATGTCTTCATACATGTACCTAGGGTAGTGATGTCCATCTCATTCAACCGTTTTTGCTACTCCCATTTCCCCTCCGCTCCCCATCGTCCTCCTGCCCCATCCAAAGTCCCACGTGGAGTCTTGCAAAGATGCTCAGTAATCCGACAAGCTGTTGAAGGCTGTGTCCCATGACCTTTCAACTCCCAAAGATCTGACAGAGCACACACAGCAAATCTTGCCTTGCTGATTTTCCCTTTAGGGAAGCCAAGCTATTCCTGATTATTGTTTTTAAAATGCAACTTGCAATATCAAGAGGTAGAATGCCATGACCGGGAGGATCTTCAAGTTCAAGGTGGGCTCCTTCTTCCCAGCAAATATCAACCTCGTTTCCACTCTGGACTGCCCTGGAACGTACAATGTAGGATTCTAGTTGTGCGGTGTATCTGTAGATGGGAGGGATGGAAATAAAGAAACATTCGTGTATTGAGGAGCTTCTGGACCTTCTTGGACTAGAACCTTCTGTATCTCAACTTTGTTGACCTTAGTTTGCCCAGATAAAACACTAGATGTCATAACAGTGAATTGATCTACTGTCCAAGTAGCAGCTGGCAATCAGAAAGGATATGCTTATATCTCTGGGGGCATTAGAATTTGAATTATGCTAAGTGTTTTACTTGACCTTTGGAATCCTGCAGGAACACAGAACTTATACCCGCCTTCTTTACTCAGAGGAAGGAAACCAGAGCAACTTGAGAGATGCTTTGGGGTGCAGTCATGAGCAGAGGGCCCTAGAGGTTCTCAGCAATGGGGGTGCCACAGCTGGTGTCCCCCATAGCCACTCAACTGTGACCTGTGCTCCAAGCATAGGGAAAGCGTGGTTTTGGTTGTCTTGCCTTCTCACCTTCACATGGATCTGTTGGTAACTTCAAAACATGAAGACACCATACAAAGAGGTAGACAGATTCTAGCATCAGCCCATCTGGCCAGATCTAACACTCATGTCCTTGTGTAAGACCCATGCTCAGAGAAAATGCAGTGCAAATACACTATGGTTTAGTTAACAGTGAGCAGACTGGTTTTATTTCCTGTTGCGTGCATGCACTCATGCTCTGTGGTTGAAAGGCTGCTGGTCAGGCCACCTGGGTCCTTCTCGTCCCCATGCTGACACCAACTTGATGTATGACTCTGAGCAAGCCATGAGGTCTCTCTAAGCCACAGTTCCTTGTCTGCAAAAAACCTGCTTAGTCTATAAAGTGTAACAAATAACACATCTTCCTAATGCTCAGGATCTGTTAAAAAGGAATATGAAAATACAACATTAAATTGTTTTTAAATACAGTGATTCCCCCTTATCTGTAGGGGGTATATTCTAAGACTCCCAGTGGATGCCTCAAACTGTGGATAGCATCAAACTCTGAATGTAAAATAAGTGTTATTTGAATACTGCAATACCACGGCAATTCATCTAATGCTTGAGAACACTGCTATGTGATTAATGGGTGGGTAGTGTATACAGTGAGGATACTCTGGATGAAGGGATCATTGATGTCCTGAGCAAGACAGAGTCGGATTATACAAGATTTTGTCACACTGTTCAGAGCAGTGGGCAGTTTAAGACTTATGAGTCATTTATTTCTGTAATTTTCCATTTAAAAATTTCAGGCTGCAGTAACTAAAACCACAGAAAGAGAAACCATGGATAAAGGAGCTACTATAGTTGAAAACACAACACAGTGCAAACTATAATTATCATCATTTTTATTGAAATCTGAGTTATTTTTATTCCATCTAAGCTGAAAAGATATGAACATATTACTGAAAAATAGATTAGAAAATACCTGTGAGTGAAAGGAAATCATTTCTAGTCCCAGAAATACCAAAAAGGCTATCTCTGAAAATCCAGCTCTGTAGAGGTTGAGGGCATTTATCATTTTATAAACTTGAAAACAACCTGGCGGTATTTTATCAAATTGGAAACCAGTAATTTGAATCTAGTCCATCTGTGCCAATATTCAAGTAGTAACTTGGTAGTAAGAGAAGTGTCACCATTTCTATTGAGCAATGACATCCATCTGAAAGCTGGGGTTATAATGGACATTTTTACAAAGTTTTATAGCAGTCCTAAATGACAATATAATGCATCCAAAGCCTCCATATCCCTTACTTAAGCTAGCACTTCAGAGGTATGGAAGACTCATAAAATTCAGGGGCTGGCAATTTATACTTAATCTCTGTAAAGACTGTGTTCAGGGGGGAGCCCTACTCTGTGAGATGGTATCTGAGCATCAACATCTTCAGTTATATAAAACGGCTTATCAGGAGTAAACATATTAATTTGACCCCAAGGGAGAAAAAGTGAGAGCAAATCAACCAGAATGAACCATTTACATTCTTTATTTCCGAAGATTCTTCATTTCTCATTTTCATCTTGTAATCAGGCACTTTCCAAATACACAAAAATCTCATTTTCTATCTCTACAGCATATGTGTCTCCTTGCTTTGATATGTCTTGTTTTTAGGAAGTGGAGATGGTTCCAAAAATTACATTTTAAATAGGAAAAAAAAAACAAACCCAGTCTCTATATAATTAGTGAATGTAACCAGATTATTTGCAATCAACATATACTTAATGCCTTATTATCCTAATGGAAGATATTGTACGTGATGGTAAAATTGGCAGAAAGAAGTTATGCTAAGTGATGATAAAATTGGAATTATTAAGTGGTGAAAACCTTTTATCTTCTGCTTGGTTTTTTGCCCCCATCACTGATCTACCCAAGTTCATCCCTCATGAGAGAACCTGGAAGAACTATTTATGGCATTTAGGCCAGGAAGGGAAACAGCCACAGCTTTTACCCACAGCCACAACAGATGTGTTGCCCTCCAGCCTCAGAGGGTAGGAGAGAGCTGGACAGTTGGAGAAAGCTCTAGTCCTAGTCTTAGCGTGACTTCTGTGGTTTTGCCTTTGATACATTTCTCTTTTTTTCCTTCTCTGTGTTTTTGCTGTTGGCCTGTGACTCGCAGGCTTTGTATCAGTGAAAGGATCGGAAATGAAGCGATGATTTCGCATGCCGAAGGAAAACAAAGGCAATATGTGCACCAGGTAAGCGAGGGTGGCCCTTGGCTCCAGGTGCAAGTGCTTCTGATCCTCAGAGCCTGTGGCAAGCATTGACTGAGGAAGTGTTCTCCATACCCCAGAAGCTCATCCACGCTGGTCTTACACTCATGGCTCTTTTCATTCTCTCTAGTAACACCTTTTGAATAAACTCGCAGAAAAAATAAATATGCAGGAATTGCTACCATAGGTTAGAAGGGACTCTGGCTTGTCTGCTGAAAGCTCTGATTGTTAAGGGCCAGGCTAGATGGGCAATGACCAAACACATTCCATTTTTCTCTGAGACTCCGTGTCATGTAAGAAATGCTTCTCGCATGGGAACACCCCACCTCTGTGCCCATCAGCTGTTGCTTAGCATAACCTGTTTGGCAACACAAAATGGCAATTCTTATACAATGTAAAATTGTTCTCTCTTTGGTTCCCATTTTTCTTGGACAATGTACCCTGTCAGATCGATTGTCTAGATGTTAGTAACTATTCTTTAACTTGTACTCAACTAGGGTTGTTTTGACCCACTTCCCCTTTTGCTTATGATTTTAGATCTCATGATGTTTGTTTATGGTTTTGAGTCATAGCAACAGCCACTTATGATTAATACGGTTTTGAACTACAAAATGTGGACTCAAACCCCGGGAGGGAGTCAAAGGGTGTAGACTTGCAGCCTGTCCCTTGGCCCACCAGCTAGTGGATCCAGACTGCCAGCTGGTGAATAAGATGGTTCCTTCTCCTGCTTTAAGATCGACTCGGTGACTAATTGCGATCTCGCCATAATATGATGATATGTTGTATCCATGGGAATGAGGTTGACACGGGAGATGAGATCGTGTTTTCAAGGATGAAATGCACTGAGGTGCTGGAGAGGGACACGCAGGTGAGTCTTTGGCCTGCAATTCCTGGGTCAGGGTGTTCTCTAGTGAAAAAGTGATATGTTCATTACCAACCTAGAATATAAGCTTGGAACAGGTGGCTGGTTTGTTTGGTCATGGACCACTGGATCCCCAGCACCTAAGACAGAGCCTGGGAGACACTCAGCAGATACTAGTTGAAAGAGAACACACGTGAGGGTTGCTATCGCCCAGGTTTGTAAAGAGGAAACAAAGACATTAATTATCCCTCACATTCAGATCTACTCATCTTTCCAGGGCCTCTCTGTCTTTCAAGACTCCAAAGTTTAGAAGCTCTGGGTCATTTTGATTCTTTCTCCCATGTTCCCCAAATTCTATTAGTTGGCATATCTTGTCTTTTCTGATTGCAGGATCCTTTGTATTCCCTCCACCATGGCCTTGGGCCTGGCCTTCACACCTAAGCAGCCTCTGCAGCCTCCTCACTGGCCTCCCTAATTGGCCTCCTTGCCTTCACAGTGCATCCTACAGTGCAGGGCAGGATTGATCTCCCTCAAATACACCTGAAACCATTGTTCCTCTGTTCAGAAATTTCTACTGCCTATGGAATGAAGCGCAGGTGCCTCATGCAGGAATGAGAGGCCCTGTGTTATGGAGCCCAAATTTACTTTCTCAGTTTTGCCTTCTTTAGGTACACGTTATTTTAATGGTCTTCTTTGGTTTTGACATGATTGCTTAAAATGTAGATTTTAGTAATATTCAGGTATGGTGAGACCAGTGGATCAGGAAATGGGTCACTGAAAAGGCAGTTTATTACTCACAGATACCAAGAGGAGGGGACACACCAGTCAGGGACCAAAAGAGATATACCAGGTCCATCGGGAACTAGAGAGAGTAAGGGTAAAACCTGAGCCAGAGAATTTCCTGTGGTTTCTGCAGGCAGGAATGGGAAAGACAGGCTAGGACTGGCTAGTTGGAACAATTTTTGTGGGATCTGGGGTGTAAGGGCTACCCTCAGTTTTCTGCTACCTGGCTCTGGGCTGAAGGGACAGGTGGACAGAGGCCCAGATTGTAAGAGCTTGATCAAGGAAGCACCTGGGAGTATGGGTTCTGGGTTGGTTGTTCTGCATATGAAAGGTATATTCATCCACAACATCAGCAAAGCCATTGGCCATCTCTAGGAATCAGCCACAGGTCAGCAAGTCTCCAAGATGTCGAAGCATCAGGAAATACAGAAAATAAAAACAGGATGAATACAGTGGTCTAAAAAGAACCCAAACCATTCAACTATTCCATAATGCTTACACTAGCCCTCCTGGCTCTGTGGCTGGGTGGCCCATCCCAGAGGCCCACCATAACCAGACTCCCCCTCAACTCCATTCCCAGTACAGACTTGCCCTTTAATATGCTAGAAAATGCTCAACAGGGATGGGAAATTAGACTTGGCTTCTCACGTCTGCTCCCCGGGGACCTGCTGATCCTTATATTTAGAGGGACTCCCCGCCATTGGGGGTCTCAGCGCTGATGGCTGGGTGCATCCCTGTCTGAAAGCCTGCTGTGGTCCATTTCCTTCACAATTGGCTGTTAAGAATCAAACCAGTCGTCTGTTCAGCTAGGCGGTTGCCACTTGCCAGTTCATAATGCTACACATAGTAATCTCAAGCTATGTGGTTAATTTTTGATAGCTGTGTCTGCGCCCCTGGGTGCTGGTTCCTGAGAGTCAGCCACTCAGCTCAGCCTCCTGATTATCTAAGGACCTGGCCGAACCCCCAAAGGCTTCTCTTTTTCCATCTCATAGACTTTTATTCCAGCTTCAGGATCACATAAGTTCCACCTGATTACTCACTTCCTTATTTAATTCACACTTAGTCATCTGTTTTATTAAAATGGTGGCTGACCCAAATGCCATTACATGTAAAAGTGGCTTTACCTTCAGTATTCAAAAACTCCTCTTTTTTTTTTGGTACAGGGATTGAAGCCAGGGACACTGAACCACTCAGCCACGTCCCCAGCCCTGTTCTGTATTTTATTTAGAGACAGGATCTCACTGAATTGCTTAGGGCCTCACTAAATTGCTGAGGCTGGCTTTGAACTCGCGATCCTCCTGTCTCAGCCTCCTGAGCCGCTGGGATTACAGGCGTGCGCCACTGCGCCCAGCCTTCTTTTGAAGATAGTTTTATTCCCAATTTTTTTTCCAGAAAACAATTTTGGATAATGAACAAAAAGATGAGAATGGCACATTGTCATTTCTTACTTATTCCTCAACATCTTTCTTTTAAAGAAACATATTGTTTCGCCAACTTCATCTATTAAAATTTACTATATTTTGGTAGCTTAAAAAAACTATGTATGTATGTACACATATGGTTATAGTTATATAGTTTTAAAAATCATAGCATTTGACATATACTGTTTTATTTAAATATCAGTTATATGTATGCATACGTGTATGCATATACATAATATATGTCAAATATAAATGGGTGTGTGTATATATACATGCATTACATGTCAGGTATACGTGTGTGTGTACAGACATAAGCTAAAGGGCACCCAACTTTGAGCAGTTAACTGCACACAAAGCACTTAATCCCAAGGTTACAATTGTTCACCAAACAGGTAGGATTAGCTAAGGTCCAATGTGTGGGTGAAGATGGTTGGTGTGGGACAGAGGTTGCCTGTGTGGATGACGTAGCAGCATTGGACATTGTGCTGAATGTTCCATGGAGATTTTTTCAGAATAAGGCCATGTGGTAGGTACTCTGACGATCTCCACTGGACAGATGACAAAGCTGAATTTACCCAGGTTGTCCAACTGCTGAGCCTGGTCCCCTGACTGCCTAGGGCCCAGGCCGGCTCTGCACAGGGCCTCCTCCCTAACCCTGGTAAAGTGCAGGAACCACAAAACTTTGACCATCCCTTGGAGACTGTACACTCCCTGGGGGCAGGATATGTGTGAACCTTCTTTTAATTACACCCACCGCCACCTCCAGGTTAAAGCCTAGTTGAAGCAACAAGAAACAAACCAGCCCTGGTAATGACAGAGTGCCACCCTCCACAGTGCTCAGCTGAGGAAGACTTTCCCTTAGTGGACAGAGCTCTGCCCTGGAGGTCACACGAGGCATCGGAACGCCCAGCTTTGACTCTTGGCTCTGGTCTTTGCTGTGTGACATTAGGCAAGTCACCTAACCTCTGAGTCTCCACTCTCTCATCTGGAAGGATGGGGATGAAATCTGCTTCCTGGGGTAGTTGTGAAAACAAGTGAGAAAATTATTGTGAAAGTGTTTAGTAAACTGCAATTAATACAAATATAAGCAAGTATGCGAATCCTAGTTGAATTGCAACCCATATAATGCCCAGACCCTCCCGTCACCGGCTCTCTAGCATCCTTTCCTTGACGCCCCAGGGACCCCCCTGTCTGAGTGCACATTGTGCAAGCTTCCTAGGAGGGCTGAGAACAGGGGTGGAGATGTTTGGTAATATTTGAGGAACTCAAAGTCAAAATCCCATAAAGCCAAGTAACCCTGCGGCCCTGCCTGGCAGTGAGGGCGCCACAGTCTCTAACATCAGGTTTTGCTTCCTGCACTGCACTCTGGCCGCTTCTGGGGACCTCGCCTTCCCTTGGCCAGCTGAGGCAAGGAATGCTATTGCCCCATAAATGCCCAGAGGCCAGGTGAGGGGGAGAGGGCTCCCTCGAGGTCATGGAGCCCGGGAGATGCAAAGGCAGCCTGCTCTCCAGCGTAGTCTAACTCTAGTTTTTTGAGGGGTTTGTTTGTTTGTCTTGGTACCAGGGATTGAACCCAGAGGCACTCAACCATGGAGCCACATCCCCACCTTTTTTTTTGTATTTTATTTAGAGACAGAGTTTCACTGAGTTGCTTAGGGCCTCACTAAGTTGCTGAGGCTGGCTTTGAACTTGCGATCCTCCTGCCTCAGCCTCCTGAGCTGCTGGGATTATAAGGCATGCACCATCATGCCAGACTCGGTGTACACTAACCCTGGAGTCCCACACCAACCACTGTGGGACTCCGCTCTCCTCGCGGGATGCTTGGGGAGTTTTGTAGGGCCGAGAGCTGTGTACCCTACCCTCTGGGGCCCAGTCCTCAGGGCATAGAATCCCAGAGACGCGACTGACTCATGAAAAAATAAACCTCTCTCTGCACCTCAAGCTCCTCCTCACTACTTCTCACTTGAGTCAAGAGGACAGACAGAAATGTCTATCTCTCACTCCAACTGACCTTTGTGGAGGGTAACTCACATTCATGACCTGGCCCTGTCAGGTAACATCACAAGGGCAAATGTGGGGAGGGCTGGCCTGGTCTGAGAGAAGGAAGAAGGTCGAAGAGCTGGGGACTGGTCTCTGTGGGGCGGAAGGGCTTGAGGGAGGTGTTTTAGTTTTTATCGAGATGAAATTCATATAATAGAAAATCGAACATTTTCAAAGGTACAATTCAATGGTATTTGGTACATCCATGAATTGGGATGCCGCTGCCTTCATCTAGTTCTAAGACACTTTTATGTTTGTTTTCTGTTACTGTAACAAAATACCTGAGGCCGAGTGTTATATAAAGAAGGTAGGTTAATGTAGCTCACAGTTCTGAAGGTCCAAATGACATTAGCTTCTGGTAAGGCCCTCATGGCAGTTGACATCCCATGGTGGAAACTCACGTGACAGAGGTCCCATGGCAAGAGTGAAAGAAAGAATGAGAACCAAGAGTGCCAAACGTGCTTTATGACAACCTACTCTCTCAGTAGCCAATCCAGGCCCACCAGATGGGCATTAATTCCTTCTGGGGATGATGCCCCCATTACCTAATCACCTCCCACTAGGGTCCACCTTTTAAAGATCCACTACCTTTCAGTGCTATAATACTTGGGATCAAGCTCCAAGCACAAAAGCCTGGGGGGACAAACCACATCATGAGGTTGTGAGCTATGAAGTGTATAACATAAACCCACCCGTGTCCTCCAAAACACCACCAAGGCTACGTCCAGGTAAGTTCTTACACTGGCTCATGTGGCCTTGGTGTAAATGGGCTCCAGTGGGAAAACCTAGGCAGGGTCCATATCCGAACCCTCCTCAGAGCAGAAGGCAGAGGATTCCGGGGTGGGCAGGACCAGACAGAGAAAATCTGGGCATGGCACAGGCCAGCAGGAGCCAGCAGGAGGCTGGACAGGGCAGAGAAAATGTACCTCAGCCTCAGGGGCAGAGAGGCCCAGCTGACATTTCGGTTGTATGAGCAATTTGTGAGTCTCAAAGGCAGCTTCTCTAGCTGGGCACAGAAATTTCTAGCACACAGAATGCCTTCCTCGGAGCCGTGCTGGCTGTGCCTCACCTCACAGAAGGCTCTGTGCCTCAGACAGCCGCTGTAAATTGTCTGTACCGCGGAGGCTGTTTTCCTATTGGCTCTGAGATCATCTCCGAGGCCTATTCCCATCGCTCCCTGTTTCTGCCTTGGGCTGATAACGGTGCCAAGCAGGCCAGGAGGGGAGGGGCCAGGAAGAGGAGCAGCGCATGGCCTGGCCTTCCTGGCTGTGGCCTCCGTCCCTGCACACTCTCTCTCTCCTCTACCCCTGAACCATAGCCACATTAAAAAATGTTTCCCTTCTGGTGCATTTCTGGTGTTTCTCAGTGGCTTTACCCATAAGTCACTTCAAAGAGCATCCTTCATTCTTGAAAGCAAGGTCTACCTAGTACTCCTGAGCAAAGAGGGCGTTTTATTGAGGATCCTCTCAGATTGTGATTATTTAATGGACAATCAGCCCCGCTGGGAATGGCCACAAATATAACTATTGACAGGGGGGGAGAGAGATGCTTTTTCTGAGACACATTTGGCAAAGTAAATCCAGCTTCTTACAAGAAAAGAATGTAATGAATTTTCCTCTATTTTTAGTTACGCATAAATCCCTTTAATAGGTTGGAGCTCAAAACTCCATATTTGTCTTGGTCTGAAGTGAAATCTACAGGATAAATGGAAAAGACAGCATATTTGTCCAGGGCTATGCATCGAGGCTCCCAGAACGGGACCCCGGGTGTTAAGACCACCCTAGAACTGGGATTCCTGAACATGTCCAGGGATGGGAAGGAAAGGATTGCTCTGCATGTTTGTGGGGCCAGGCCACATGGGGACAAAATGCCCACCCAAGGGCCTGGGAATACTAGTTTTGACATTTAGTCAGGATCAATGACAGGGGACGATTTTGAATTCAGCCTTTAGGGAATTTAAACGAAGGCCCTTAGTGGGGCAGGGTGCATGTGACTATATCAAAATCAAAGTTAAAGCCAAAGAAAAGAGTCATAGGACGAGGGTCGTGGTCAGAGTCTAAGCATTCCTGTTTGAGGATCTCACTCTTTCTAACATCTTGGCACAGACAGAGTTCTTGCCCTAACCAATGGACAGGGCAAGGATTATATGGAATGAGAGAGGTGAGCCCAACTTTAGTAATCAGAGGAACAGGGGGGTGACATCAATAGGAGGTCAAGTCATGGCTGAACCTAAAATTGTACAAGTATTGCACCATTGTCACCAGCCCCCCAGGGAGGAAGTACACTGGAGGCTGAGGAAGTGAACAGGAAAGGAGAGTGTCCCCGACTTCAGAGGTAGAGTCCCCAAGGACCACTTATGAGCAACCTCAGAACCCCGGCAGGAATCTAGAAGGATAGTAGTGCTGGGGGATTGAGGAGGAAAGGGAGCTGAGTTAAGCCACCAGCAAACCCACCTCCCCTTGACCATCCATTTGGGTGGCTAAGGTTGGGGAACCCAATTCACATACCTCTTTTTTTTGGAAGAGTACAGGAGATGGAATTCAGGGGCACTCGACCACTGAGCCACATCCCCAGCCCTATTTTGTGTTTTATGTAGAGACAGGGTCTCACTGGGTTGCTTAGTGCTTCACTTTTGCTGAGGCTGGCTTTGAACTCACGATCCTCCTGCCTCAGCCTCCCAAGCCACTGGGATGACAGGCGTGCACCACCGGGCCCGGCTCCCAACTCACATACTCTTACATCAGGGCAACTAGCTAGGAGGAAGGGGAAGCCTTTCAGCTCAGGTCATCTGTCCAGAGGTCTCCCCAGGTCACCAGGCAGGGTTCACAGTGTCCCGGGCCTGGGAGGTGCTGCCATTCCTGGCTGGTGTGCGTGCACAGTTTACCTCCTCTGAAGTCCACAGAACTGGCTCCTGTGAGTGCAGCGGATGCTCCCCACACCCTCTCTCAAATCCAGACAGGGGACATCCCTGTGTGAGTAGCCAGAAGGCCAAAGAATGGTACTGGGTCTTCCATATGATGCTCTGTGTTTCTCAACACACCTAATGTGTTCCCGTACTGTCCCTGATGACCCGCAGTGAGCCAGTGTGACAGGAATGGTCATCTTCATGTACTTGTTGAGAAATCAAGCCACAAAGTAGCTCAGCCAATTGCCAGTGTCTAAAGTCCTGCAGTAGAGCACAGGTCCCTGAGGGGTTCTCTGGAGTATCGCCTTCACCAGTGGACCACAACCTTCCTATTCTGTCCGCATGATTTTAAGCAGATCCTTTGGGATGCATATGACATGGACATAAATAACTCCTTTTTTAGGCTTTGAGTTTTTTGTTGTTGTTGGTAGTGTTTTTTGGGGTAACAGGTTGAACTCGGGGTACTCGACCACTGAGCCACATCCTCAGCCCTATTTTGTGTTTTATGTAGAGACAGGGTCTCACTGAGTTGCTTAGCGCCTCGCCATTGCTGAGGCTGGCTTTGAACTCGCGATCCTCTTGTCTCAGCCTCCCAAAGTGCTGGGATTACAGGCGTGCGCCAGAGACTTTTTAAAAATAAATCACAGTAAGGAATCTGCTCCAAATTCTACATACTAAACTTGCCCAATGTGAGTAATCACAGGCCTCCGTGTCTCTCCCAACCTGCCACTGTGTCCATTCCTGAAGGGGCGATGGAGCCCTGGCCGTTCTTCCTGTGATGGACAGAAGAATGTAACTCTTCCCAGTGTTGCTTCTTCTGAGCGAGTTTACAGAAGGACCAGCGCAATCTACGTTTCCTTTTTAAGAGAAGTGTGCTTTCAAGGAAAGACTCTTCTGCAACTTTTCTGTTTTCTTCAGGGCAACAGGGAAATCTAGATGGACCACAAAGGCATTTTCCTGCCTTACTACCATTATGAAGATATCCACATAGACCATCGTGGGTGCCCAATCCCAACGAATGCACTTGGTAAATTGGAAAAACAAACCAAACCCAAAAACTACTGAGTACTTGTGTTTACCCTTCTTATACCATAGCCCCATGTTATGTTTTAGATCTTAACTACACCCAAAAGCCCATAAGCTAAGGGCTTGGTCCTCTCCCACTGAACTGCTGGGGAGGTGGTGAAACCTTTAAGAGGCAGGGCGTACTGGAAGGAAATTAGGACACGAGAGGCGTGCCTTTAAAGGCCGTATGGGATCCCAGCTGCCTCTTTCCCACTGCCCCTTTGCTTTCTGACCACCACAAGGTGAACATCCCCTCTACCACATTCTCCCACTGTGATGTATTGTGTTGCCACAGGGGCAAAATAACTGGGCCGATCAACCACTGACTAAAACCTCTGAAACAATGAGCTGAAATAGGTCTTATTTAAGTTGATTATCTCAGGCATTTTGTCACAGTAACAGAAAACTGACTAACACATTCCCGAAGATGTAATGGTTTCCCAGAGTTATAACAACATCCCTGTTGATTCCTATACCTCTATAGCTGGTCCCTGCACTAAGCTCTTTGCTGGCATTATCTGGATGTACTCTGTTTCTTGCTGGGACCCAAACAGATAGATATTAACTTTATCATCTTTCGTGGTTTTAATATGTTCCCAATCCCCAAAGTCAACTGTTAACGGTATTTGGAGATTGGACCTTTAGAGATAATTAGGAGTAGATGAGGTCATGAAGCCCCCATGATGGCATTAGTAGCTTTACAAGAAGAGAAAACTGGGCTAGTACCTTATTCTCTCCCACCCTTTGCCATCTGCAATGCCCTCTACTACATTATGGTGCCAGTAGAAGGCCTTCATCTGATGTCAAGCCAATGCTGGCCAGGCTCTTAGATTTCCCAGCCTCCAGACCTATGAGTTGTATAAAATTCTATTCTTTATAAATTACCCAGTCTATGGTGTTCAGTTATAGTCACAGAAAACAGACGGATGGCACCCAAGATAAATTATTCAAGTACTTTTCAATGCCCTTCCGCTCTCTTCTCTGGTGGCATTTATTGCCTCCACTGGAATCATTACATTTCCTCTGGTCTCTGCATTAAACCATAGACTCCCTGAGACCTGATGTTGACTTACTCACTTTTTACCCCCAGCATCCAAGATGCTTTGAGGCCTCGTGTGGGAAGTTCAATACTGCTCGAATGCACTTGGAATTGTAGGTTAAACAAACAGGGTCTGACGGTTTTCTGAGACAAACAAGGAATGCTTTCCTTCTCACTGAAGTGTGCACACTTCATTAACACCTGCTGCATGCCAGGCTGGGTGCTGGGTAACAGGAACAGACCCATGGACATGGTAGACTTCCTCATGACCCTCAAGGAATTTATAATTTAATTGTTAGAGGAACTGACAAGAAAATTGTGGGTCAAGTGTTTTGATGAGGGGAGAGGAGGGTGCTTTGTCAACAAACAGCAAACACCCAATCCAAATTGGGTGTGGCCAGCCACAGGCAGTCCAAGGCAGGCTTGGAAGTCTCAAATGCCTACAGGGCCAGGCAGGCCATATAAATGTGTTAATCCAGCCAGGTGGGACCAGAGTGTGCCCTCCCCACAGAAGGCCACTCATCCTCAGCTTGAGCAAATGGAGCCCTGGGGCCATCTGGGACCAGCGTCTGTCCCCAATTTTTCAAGTAAAGTCAAAAAACTGGATTTTTCTTTTTAAATATTCCTAAGTAATCCCCAAATAGGAAAACAGAGGGAATCAAATAGAACATATCAATAGGCCAGATGTTGTGAGCGTTCTATTCCTTTACACTACCGGTCTAAAGGATGAGCAGGGGTAATCAGATGAAGGTCCATGTGTGCGTGTACCTGTTCTTCTGTGTGTTGGGACCAGAACCAGCACTTCAGTGGAGAGAGAGTTCCAGGGGAAAAGAACAGCATGAGCAGATAACCCCAACAAAGCCAGGGGAGGTCAGGTTGAGAAATGAAGAGGATTTTTTGGTGCTGCTGAGGAATGGGATGTGAGGAGGTGGGGGCAATGGATGAGGCTGGCCAGGCCAGCAGGGCCAAGGACAAAGAAGGGTCTTGTTGGTCTAGTATGGTGGGCATTGCTGGTTGCCTTACCAACAACTCTACCTCTTTGCAACTAGAGTCTCCAAATTGTTTAGTTACCAGGCAGCAAGTCACTGAGAGGAGAGAAGTTCCCTCCCCAGTCCAGGGTCCAAGCTTATCATGGTAACCCCATTACCATTCTAAGGATGGTTTAGCATTGGTAAGAATGTAATATGGTAGCCGGGGCCCCCAGTGGATGCCTGAGACCACAGATGGTACTGTTCCCTAAAAATACTGCATTTTTGTCTATACATATCCACCTATGGTAAAGTTTAATTTATAAATCAGGTTCAGGAAGAGTTAATGAAACTAATAATAACAGAACAACCATAACAATTACTATCATAACAGCAAATGGGGTCTTTCTGAATATCTTATTAATACTGTAGGTTTAGTAACCTCAGTGTTTGGTTTTTTCTTTCAAACTTCCTTATTAAATTGAGAACTTTAAATTTTCACTTAAAGGAAGCATTTTATGGATTCTTTTTGACATATTTGAATTGACAGCCTCACTACTCTTGCATTTGGGGACCACTATTAAATAAAATAAGGGTTATATGAACACAAGCACTTCAGTATCACAACAGGTAATCTGACAACTGGGATGGCTGCTAAGTAGCTACTGGTCAGATAGCATATACAGTGTGGACACTCTGGATAAAGGGATGAATGAAATGGTACAAGATTTCATCATGCCATTCAGAACAGCATGTAATTTAAAACTTATGAATTGTTTATTTCTTTTTTTCTTTTTCTTTTTCTGGGGGTGGGGGTACCAGGTATTGAACTCAGGGGTACTTGACCACTGAGCCACCTCCCCAGCCCTATTTTGTGTTTTATGTAGAGACAGGGTCTCACTGAGTTGCTTAGCGCCTCGCCGTTGCTGAGGCTGGCTTTGAACTCGCAATCCTCCTGTCTCAGCCTCCCAAAGTGCTGGGATTACAGGCATGCGCCATTGCGCCCGGCTATGAATTGTTTATTTCCAGAATTTTTCATTTACTATTTTTGAACCATACATGATCTTGGGTAACTGAACCCATGGAAATCAAAACCATGGATAAGAGAGGGACTACTGTATTTGCTAATGAGATAGTGGGGAAAGACAGCTTTCTACAAATGTTTTTCTGCTGACTAAGAGTTCCATAGAAACAGACATACCCTCTTCTAATTTCCCTGTGGACATAGCATGCTGGCTGCCATCTTTAGGATCAAAATGAAAACCAGGATCAGCAGACAAATCAATACACTGGAAAAGCAGAGGTGTTGGATGAAAACTGGAGGATGGTGTCCATCATGAAGTCATTGGGCTCATGAATTAACCAATTTAAAGTGCCTCTCCCTGAGACTTATAGTTATGGGACGTGCTGCCTTTACTTATTGCTGGCCCATTATGAGCTGTAGTCTGGGATCATAATGGCAGGAAATGTGTGGCATGAATCACCACCAGCTAGGGATTTTGAACTTCATCTTGAGGGCACTGGGAAGCCCCTGAAGGGTTTTAAAGAAAGATGTGCACTATCCAGATCTAACTTTTAGAAAGGTCTCTCTGGCTGCAGTGAAGATAAATTGCTGGATTCAGGCAAAATTAGAGCAGGCAAGAACCTGTGTGCTTCATCTTGCTCCAGAAACTCCAAGTTCCTCAAGGAACAGAATCACCTCCTTAGTCTGTCATAATAGCCTCCTATGGTTGGCACTCAGTGATTTTTCGGTGAATGGGATATATTGCTGAGTGGGCGTCTCTTCCCTTGTGGCAGGAATAGCTGGCGGTTGGCCTCCAACTGGTCACAAATAGGTTTCTGGCCAAGCATTACCAATTAGTTCTCATTCTCTCGTTCTCTCTCTCTTTTTCTGATATGTAGTATTCCTTTATACAGAACCAGCTACAAAATTAATTTATGGTGCATAGTGGGAAATGAGCATCGGGAACCATTGGTCCAAAAAAAAAGGCTAAACGTGTCATTAAAGGTACTAAACTATGCATCTCCTCTTCTCAGGTGAATGCTACATTGTCCTATGGGATTCCACAGACAAAATACACATTCGAAGAATTATTCAAAATTTAAAGCAAGTGAGAGCAGTGGGCTACCTCCCAGGGCTGGGACCCATTTTAGGGGTGCATAGGCCTAGCACCCCCTGCAGCCAATCCTGGCAAGAGCCAAGAGCTTTAAGCTCTGAGGTGCACAGGGGGCTGGTGACAGGGGAGGGCCACACAGAGGTGAGTTTCTTGGGTACTAACCACATTCTTGTTAATGACGAGAGTAACTTTATAACTACAGTGCATTGTAATTTATTTTTACGCATTTTTTATCTTTATTGTATTTTCTAATTATAAAAATGTAAGTGAATGATAAAGACGAACTCATCATGAGTCTAATGAATTTTCAGAATTCTCCTCTCCTAGGACCTTTTTCTTCATTTCCATGATGGTCCCAGGGTGTTTCCATCTTCTCATTCATTCCCTGCTGACACCCTAGGAGCAATTCAGATACATAAATCCCAGAATGCATGCTTTCTTAAGGTGCCGAAGCACAATAAATAAACCCAGAACAGAATTCAGGGATGAACTGATAGCTTAACCTTCCCCCGAAGTGCTAGGACCAAGGAAAAATTGTATCACACACCAGAAAACACAACTAAATCTTAACAGTGCACAAAGTCCATTCTGCTCCCTGTGGGCTGAAAGAGGGCCTCGGTATTTGTTCCTTATAAGCCTGTTTCTCACTGCAGGGCCATAAGCCTCTTCCTGATCAAGAGTCACGGTATCAGCACCTACTGTCAACCCAGCGCACCTTCTAGGTGGGGAACAGCATTGTCACTCTTGCTCATGGGGACATAGGATGAAAAGGTTTCTAGTCTCATTGCACAAGGTGGACTATTTCCTCCTGTCCCAGTGATTAAGTAATTTCAAAATTGGGGACTGGGCTCTAGTAGAGTCTTCCTATTAAGTGATCCACGTGCAAAACATAACACTATTATACTTGATCATCTCATGTCAGCATTTCTATAATACATGCTTATTTTTTCTTGTTTTAACCTTTCTGGAATTAAGATAGTCCTTGCAATCAAGGACATCTTGGGTTCTCTGTCTGTGGTCATGGGATAATTGCCATTGCCTAGGCAGGCTTTGACATCGAAAGCACCAGGATCAAAGCTGGGCACAGTGGCGCACACCTGTAATCCTAGCACTTTGGGAGGCTGAGACAGGAGAATCGCGAGTTCAAAGCCAGCCTCAGCAACTGCGAGGCGCTAAGCAACTCAGTGAGACCCTGTCTCTACATAAAACACAAAATAGGACTGGGGATGTGGCTCAGTGGTGGAGAACCCCTGAGTTCAATACCTGATACAAAAAAAAAAAAATAACAACCACAAAAAAAAAAAAAAACCCACCAGGATCAAAACATGCAGAATGGGGATCAGCTGCCTGGATGAAAATCCTGGAAGTCAGAGTGGAACACTGTTCTAATTCCTATGAACTAATGGATTCCTAGGACATGGTAGTGCAGATGGGCAACCAGGTGCATCCTCAGAGCAGGAGTCGCATGTACATTAACTCTACCAGAAGAGTATCAGTAGAGGAGCCCAGCACCCATGCTTTGTAGGGCTTCTTTAACAATTGTGTGTCACCAGTGAGTTTGATGGTCCTAGAGACCGTCACACGGAGTGGGAAGTACATGTTCTCTGAGCCATTTAGTGGCTCGGGAAAGTCACACTGAATGTAAAGATGTTTCAGAATGCCTAGAACGATTGGTTTCACTTACATTTTTATTGTTTTGGAATCACAGAGTGATATGTGATTTTTAAAAAAGCCTATGCCTATTTAGAATGACTATTACAAACAAACAAACCAACCCAGAAAATGGAAAATAGTAGACATTGGTGATATGGAGAACTTAGAAGGTTTGTGCATTGCTGGTGAGCATGTAAAATGGTGTAGCCACTGCAGAAAGAAGTATTTCCTTCCTCAAAAAATTAAACACAGAGTCACCATATGGGCCAGCAAATCCACCTGTGGGTATAAACCCAAAAGAATTAAAAGAGGTCACTCAAACATATCGTGTACACTTATATTCACTGCAACATTATTTATAATAGTCAAAAGATGGAAGCAATTCAAGTGTCCTTCATCAGATGAATGGATAAGCAAAATCTGATTTCATCTATATAATGGAATATTATTAAGCCTTAACATGAAAGAAAATTCTTTTTTTTTTTTTTGGCACCAAGGATTATACCCAGAGGGTCTTAACCACTGAGCCTCATTCCCAGTCCTTTTAAAAAAATTTTTAAAATTTTGAGACAGGGTCTCATTAAGTTGCTTAGGGCCTCACTAAGTTGCTCAGGCTGGCTTTGAACTTGTGATCCTCTTGCCTCAGCCTCCCAAGAAGCTGAGATTACAGGCATGCATCACAATGCCTGGCAAAAAGAAAGGAAACTCAGAGATATGCTACAATGTGAATGAACCTTGAAGACATCAGACTAAGCGAAATAAGCCAGTCATACAGGTCCGAAACTGTCTGATTCCATTCATATGAGATATCTAGAGTAGGGTTCTAGAAGCAGAAAACAGAAGAGTGATTTCCAGAGGCTGGAGAGAGGAGAGGAGTAGGAATAATTAAGTCTGATGGACACAGAGTTTCAGTTTGGGAAGAAGAGAAGGTTCTGGAGATGGATGGTGACAGCGGTTACCCAACGTAATGTAGTTAATGCCACTGAACCGCACACTTAGAAATGGTAAATTTTATGTTATGTATTTTTGCCACAAGAAAACTTGAATGTTAGCTGGGCGCAGTGGCGCACGCTTGTAATCCCAGCACACCTGTAATCCCAGGGGGGCTGAGACAGGAGAATCGAGAGTTCAAAGCCAGCCTCAGCAATCGCGAGGTGCTAAGCAACTCAGTGAGACCCTGTCTCTACATAAAACACAAAATAGGGCTGGGGATGTGGCTCAGTGGTCGAGTGCCCCTGAGTTCAATCCTCGGTACCAAAAAGAAAAAGAAAACTTGAATGTTTTATGAAGCCTATGTGAGCTCTATTAATTAAACTATGAAGGACTAATTTCAAGTGATAAGCATTTTGCTATGGTTAACTGTGTATTTTTCTTTCTTACTGGTCTGTAAAGTCAGGTTGTCCCTTTCAGACATGGCATCCCAGATTTGTGAAAGACAGATGTGTGTCTTTCTTTGTCTTTTCCTTCCATATACAAAAGGCCCGTTCAGAGTTTCAGCTTCAACAGCGAAAGGTTGCACTCTGCAGCTTCACCTCTGATCAACTGTGAGGATTTATTTCCTGGCCATTTCCATCCCACCAGCTGGGGTTAGAAATCTAATCCCTGACCTCAATGAGAACATGGCTGATCAACCAGGTAAAAATAATCTCAATGTCCTGGGTAGAACTGTAAGCTCGGCTCCAGGGATCCAAGAGTCTGGTCTGAACTTTTTGCACCAGGTAAGTCATTTTGTTTCTCTAACCCTCATCTATAAAATGAGATGTTTGATTAAGTTTCTGACATCCCTAAATATTTCCCTGCGTTTATGAAAATAATTAGGCAAAACATGATCAAAGAAACGCATTAACGAGCACAGTAGAGACACTGCATATGTGCCCACCAAAAGGGTCCCCTTCCCTCCCAGGCAGACAGCTCGACGACATTTCCCAGGGTCCACAGCAGGTAAGTAGGGCAGGTGTCCGAGCTCTGGCCAAGGGAAGGTGGTTAGAAATTGCAAGTGTACTCTCAGGCCTGGCCCCTGGAAGAGCACCCACTTCCTGCCCTTCACTGGTGCCCTTGGAGGTCAGGGGTTAAAGATGTTCCTGTGCCCCACCCAGTAGGAAGGTGACTTGAGCAAGAATGTCAGTGTCATCCCTCTAAGTCATTCAGGTTTGTTTTTGTTTTTGTGAATAATTAGCTACTGTTATGGTTTGGATGTGAGGTGTCCCCCAAAACCTCATGTGTAAGGCAATGCAAGAAGGTCCAGAGGGGGAATAATTGGGTTGTGAGAGTCTTAAGCCCAATCAGTGAATTAGTCCCCTGATAGGGATTAACTGAGTGGTAACTGAAGGCAGGTGGGGTGTGGCTGGAGGAGGTGGACATTGGGGGCACGATTTTGGGGTATATATTTGTATCTGGCCAGCAGAGTCTCTCTCTGCTCCCTGATCATCACGTGAGCTGCTTCCCTCCACCACACTCTTCCACCATGATGTCCAGCCTCATCTGGAGTCCAGGGAATGGAGCAAGCTGTCTATGGACTGAGACCTCTGGAACTGTGAGCCCCTAAATAAACTTTTCCTCCCTTAATATTGTTCTAGTTAGATCTTGTAGTCACAGAAGCAAAAAGCTGACTAAAAACGTCTACCTTGAATAAAACCAAATGAAAGTTCAGTTAGAATTCTCCAGGTATTGAAAAAGTCAGAGGGGGCGTCACTGATGCCAGCCCTACAGTCCCAAAAGGAAGAAAGGAGAATTTCCAGCCCTGAAACAATTTGGAATTTGAGATTTAATTTGTTCTGCGAGCTGTGGATGAATAATGGATGTTATGGTCTACCTACACACCTCAACCCCAATGAACCCCCCAGTGCACACGCACCCAAAAACCTTCTCCAGCATGAAGTAGTATCACCAGGAAATCTAAAAATGACTCTGGATGGAGACACACATCACCATGAAGAAACCAAGTCAACGTGGATCCTGGGGATATTGCCTGCGAGGGAGCTGACTTAGCACCAACCCAAGGTCAATCTTCAGTGCTGTAAGCCAGGAAACCCAGATGGAGAGCGGGAGGTGGGCACCGTGTACACGGGGATGCCTGAAATGCCAAAATGGGGGTGATTAGGCAGGGGGTGAGAATAAACTCGAAGGAACCCCGCCCCACGCACCCCACCTGTGTGTGTAGTTGACAGGCAGCACTGGGCCCAGGGATGCAGGGCCCCCTCCAGCAGGCCTTGCTCCTATCAAGAGCCACCAGCCCCAAGCTGAGTGCCTCAGTTCATCCCCTGGATACCAGTGAGAGCGTGGGAAGAGAGAGAGAGGCAAAGGAGGAGAGCTGGGAGGGGGAAAGGGAGGGAGGGAGGAAGAAGGATGGGTAGAATCATCAGGGAGAATTGTCTTGACTTGGTAGAGAGAAGATAGTCAAGAATTCTAAATAAAGGGCTGAGGTGGTGGCTCAGGACTAGAGCGCTTGCCTAGCATGCATGAAGCACTGGATTGGATTATCAGCATCACATATAAATAAATGAATATAATAAAGGTCCATCAACATCTAAAAACATGTTTGTTTTTTTTTTTAAAAAAAGAATTCGAAATAAAGGCCAAAACATCACTAAAGAGTTCAGGAGAAAATACCCGGAAGATCAGTCCAACCAACTGATCTTACACAAGTAAAGATGATCAATGTTTAACCAATAAGCAAAACAAGTCTCTGGACCCCTGCAGCTTCCAGAAGGGCTTTTAGGCACCTCAGTAAGACGTTTCAAAGCATTTTATAATAAGGCCAGGCTCAGAGACAAAGGCGAGGCTTTTTCACAGGTGAGCAGTGATAGTGTAATGACTATCTTTGGCCAGGAAATAGTTCTCTTTCTATTTTGGAATTAGGAGCAGGCTGAGGAGCAGGGACAGCCAGTGCCCCAGGGCCTCTGCACTTCCTCTGCCTAGAAGGCTTTCCCTTGGGGTGTTGGTAGAGTTAGTCCCGGGCTCAAATATCTTCTCCTCCTCAGGTCACTATTAGCAAAGTCATTCCCAGGAAACCTATCTCCTCGTTGGGCTTTAAATTTTCTTTCATTCCGGTTATTTTCCCTACCTGACATTAAATTAGGCGTCTGCCTGTCTTCTCTCTAGGCATGTGCTTTGGCACTTCTGCTGCTGTGTCCCAGGACCCAGAAGAGGTACTGCTGAGCTGTCTTGCTGCTAACTCACATTAGTGTACGGTGGCCACATGGAGGGCTGCTCTGAGAAAGACCTGGAGGGTCAGAGTGTGGCCATCATTGTCTGAGAGCTCGCCTGGCCATGGCAGAGCTACCAGGTAGGCTGGTGACGTTGCTGCCTCGTAGAAGGGTCAAAATGGTGCTGAGTTTGGACTTAACTAGCATACCAGCCAATACGTCAGCGTAATGGGCGTCACAGAGCAAACACAGGGGAAAGATTTCCGCTGGCAAGAAACCCCTCTGCCCGTGGTGTTTCCTCTGCCTAGAGGGCTTTCCCTCCCCATGCAGACAGAGCAGTTGGAGTCTGCCCTGGGCTCATTTGAGATCTTGCCCGGGCTTAAGGGAAGAAGGGTTGAGATCAGGAGGGTCCACTCTGGCCACTGTCCCTGTCCCCGCCCTCCTCAGCCTCCTCCTGTCACTCCCAGCTATTCCACTCCCTTCCTGATGCAGAGCAGACCTGAAAAGAGTTCACGCAAGAGAAATAAGCAGGGAATGAACAAGCCCAGAAGTTAATACAGATGTTCCTCTGGTGACGGTGGGGTAACGTTCAGAGAAAAACCTTAGTAAGCTGAAAATCGTACGTAAAAAATGCCTCAATTACATCGCACCTCTGGGGCATCACAGCTCCCCAACCAGCACTCTGTAGTGTCGGCAGTTTTCCCACGATCTGGGGCTGGGGTGTGACTGGGAGCTGGCCCTGTCCAGCATCGCCAGAGAATACTGTACAACGTACTGCCAAGCCAGAAAAAAAA
>CM053411.1:5141410-5161225 GCA_028644305.1 Xerus rutilus
GGCATTCACAAAACATAAACATGTATCGTTTTCTTACTGTCACATTCCAAGTATTAATTATGTAAAAGACTATTCCAAATAACAAAACTCTTGGGTGCCTGTTGGTCATTTAATGCCTTCAACAAATAATCAAAACTGCACCTTTCATTTGTCTATCGGGTTTTATAGTTTCCAAGATGCTTCTCGACATATTTCATTTATTGAGCAACTACTACATGCATGGTGTTGCATCAGTTGCCTTGACACTGTCTATCCCTGGATGGACTATGTGTGTGTCTGGTTGTGGGTGAGTGGGTGGGGGCAGTACAAACGTGAGATATTTGGGACTAGCAGAGGTCAGGGAATTCCACAGGGGAAGTGCAAAGAACAGATATTAACCTGGCTCAAAAAGTGCAGCTGGTGGTCAGGCAGGGTGCAGCAGCCAGGTGGGCTGGATTTGGGGGCAGGAGAGAGTGGAGTCAAAAGGGAAGAACACCATAAAAGGAAGCCACAGGCAAGATGGGACGTGGGACTCTCCTAGGTCTGCAGATCCTTGTCTGTTTGGAAGGAAAGGACACACAAAGGGGGTTGGCCAGGGCCTTTGTGACTGCGGCCCCGTCTGCCTCATCTCAGGCCCAGGCAATGCCAGTGGGGGCCAGAAATTGTCAACAGGGTTAAAAACTGTTAACCTAGGTGTGCGCAGGGTCCTGGTGGTACACAGAGAGTACATGCCAGCTGGGTCAATGCATGATTTAATAAAGGAGCTATTTACAAAAGTAGGACAGTGGGACATGAGGGCACATGCCTGATGTCCCAGCTACTCAGGAGGCTGAGGCAGGAGGATCGCTTGAGCCTAGGAGTTGGAGGTACCTTAGCATTTTCACTTTTATTCCAGAAATAATTGGTATCCCCCATCAAGAGACACATGAAGCCTCTCTCCAGCAGTGGAGGGTAAATTTGGTCAAACTCTCTCCAGTCCTCTCCACGGACATCAGAAAACAGAGGTAAGCCAGGCGCCGTGGCGCACGCCTGTCATCCCAGCACTTAGGGAGGCTGAGGCAGGAGGATCGCGAGTTCAAGGCCAGCCTCAGCAACGGCGAGGCCCTAAGCAACTCAGTGAGACCCTGTCTCTACATAAAACACAAAATAGGGCTGGGGATGTGGCTCAGTGGTCGAGCGCCCCTGAGTTCAATCCCTGGTACAGAAAGAAAGAAAGAAAAAGAAAAACAAAAAGGAAGGAAGGAAAGAGAGAGAAAGAAGAGAAGAGAAGAAAAGAAAAAAGAAAGAAAACACAGGTGACGGCAATTCCTTACTGAACACTCAGGTGCTTAAGTCCCCACTTCTGGGGCTGGTCAGGAGCCTCCCGTGATAACGCAGCTCCTTCTTCTACCACGCATGCCCCGTGCTCCTTTTCCCTCTGCGAGCACCTCAGTGAAGAAGGCAGGGTGACCGCAATCTTTATTCCTACATAATCTGAATCTTGGGTGTTCTTGCTTTAGCTAGGTTGCCACAGATTTTTTTGTTTGTTTTCCCAGGACTAAGAGTGTGATTGCAAATGGCGTTTGGATTGCAAATGGTGTTTCTCTTGTGCCCATTTCCTAACAGTCACCCAATCTCCCCTTTGGCAATCAGATCAATCTATTGATTGACTTTAATGATTGTAACCACAACCAGAATCACCATTGCAATCAGGATCACCAACTGCTGAAGTTTGTGCTCATCCGGAGCCAACTGGCTACTTGAGCTGGTGATTCAAGTAGCAAGATGGCCGGAGTCTCTGCCCCCGTGGATATGTCAGATCTTGGGTAGCAGGACAGATCTCTGCCAGTTCCCAGGGACATGCATCTGTTCAGTTTACTTTCTTAATGATGGGTACTGGGGCAATTCCAGGGCCTTCCACCTGACCCTTCTACTTTCACAGTCTAAATTCTACAGGCCAAGGAATCAGTATTGAGATCCTTACTTAGTATATTTATTTCCACTCTAATTCTGGTAATGGGCATCTTTGTCTGTTTTATACTACTATAACAGAATACCACAGACTGGGTAATTTATCCTAAGTTTATTGGCTTGCAATTCTGAGGCTGGAAAGTCCAATATCAAGGAGCTGGAATCTTGGTGTGGCCTTCTGGTAATAGTCCCACGGCAGAGGGCAGAACGGAGCGGAAACCACCCTCTGATAACAACACCAGTTCTACCCATGAGGGTGAAGGCTCCGTGGCTTACACACTTTAAACGTCCCACCTCTTAATACTGTTACAATGGCAGTTAAATTTCAATGTGTTTTTGAAAGAAAACACTCAAATCATAGTAGTGAGAAAATTAACCACAGAATGGGCTCAGGATGTGATAGAGCTTAGATTAAAGACTCCATCACTGGCCCCAAAATGTCCCCATGGTGGTACAAGGGCCACAGTAGCTTTGGGCTTTGTGTAGTTTAGCACTGGTACAGACCAGTATCTAACTCCTGGGAAGTCTGGGGACCTCAGGGCACCATCCTGAAAAATGGCCTCAGATACTCTGGGGAAGGTTTGCAAAATTACTCACAATAGGCTGTACCTCTGTGACATATTGCTGGATCCTTCTTCAAAGGAACCCAACACTCCCTCTACTGAGAAATTCTTGAGCTACAAACTCAAGAATTTATGAGTGACATCTGCACACATTTTATGAGTGAGATCAGCTTATGTGTGAGATCTGCACAAAAGATCTTGAGTTCCCATTTTGGCAACTCAAGTTAGGTTTCTACCCATTGGACCTATTATTTTTTCATCTATATGCACATCAAGCAGAAACTTGGGAGGCTACCCATCTACGCATTCCCAGAACCCAGGTCTTGTCTTACACTGGTCAAAACCTCCTGATAACGACTCTGTCTCTGTCATTTATTATGGTCATCACCCCTGCTTTGATTCTGAATATTCAATATGACAACATGCTTTCTAAAATATGAAGTTGGGAGAATCCACTAAGGTAGTTCCAACCTTCAGAAAACAGCCATCTCAGCTGTTCAAGGATTCAGGGACCCTCCTCACCAATGCACTTCTTATGGCTTGCTGATTTTTTTAAAAAAATTGTTTTTATTTATTGTATTTATTTTTATTTTTATTTATTTATTTTTTAAATTGAGGATTGAACCCAGGAGCAACTTATGGAGCCAACTTAACTATGGAGCCACATCTCTACTACTTTTTTGTTTTATTATTATTACTTCTTCATTTTGAGACAGGGCCTAAATTGTTTGAGGCTAGCCTTGAACTTGCAATCTTCCTGCCTCAGCTCCTTGAGCTTCTAGGATTATAAGCATGCACCGTGGCACCCAGCTGGCCTGCTGACTCTTATTCACCAAAAAAAGTTTTCAAGGCTGGGGATGTAGCTCCATAGTGAAGCACTTGCCTAGCATGCATGAGGCACTGGGTTCAAATTCAGCTACAGGCCACCCTTTGAGTCCAGGTTCAGTTAGTCCTAACCAACTATGGATACCACTCTCAGATGTATAAGCCAATATTTTGCACCCTGAAATTCCAACTAGTTACATATATATTAATTAATTTGGCCTAATCCTATTTTATATTTCTTCTTCCTTGGCTGTCCATCCTTTCCCATACGTGGTTCCTAGACTCTTGTTTCCTGGGCCCACCACCAGGAAAACTCAGTCTTTGCTGATTGGCAGGTGAAGAGGCCAATGAAGGTCAAGGTGATTGAGCCCTGGTACCTGCCCTGGACACATTTTCAACTCTTGACCATCCACTTCTGTTTTACTCTCTATTTCTCTCTCCAGAGATCTGATGGCACTTTCTCTTTTCTCTTCCAGCCTGTCACACAATTCCGGCACAGTGACCTTCTGTCCACTCTGACAGGAAGCACAATCCTTCCCATCCTGGGGTTCCAAGCCCCTGACACTGCGCTCCCAGGTGTTCCCTTTCTTCTTTTAAAGCCTTGTTTTTTCTAAGCAGCTTCATCTGTTGTGTATCCATCTCAATGACAAATTGTAAGAAAATTCAGGATGCATCAGTTTTTCCACCCAGAATTGAAATGCGGCAACATTTCCCAACACCGGAAGAGAGTTTTGACCACGTTTGCATTTCTGCTCATATGCAGCCCCCAGCACTGGCTCTCCCACCCTGGCGGGATGCTGGGCCAGGTATGAGAACACCACAGTCAAAGCAGCCCCCATCTTGTCCTATCCACTCAGGGGTCACATCTGGAGGCTTCCCCACATGCCCTAAGAGGACAATCAACTTGGCTCTGCTGAGGTTTGGACACAAAAATGTCCCTGAGAAAGTGTTTCTGAAATTCTAGTCCTGGAATGTGGATTAAAAAGCCTTCCTGGGGTGATCTGCTAAATCTTGACAAATGTTTAGGATAAAGCACAAATGAGAAGAATATGTTCAGGGAGGCTTTTGGTTTCCAACTAAACTGTGTTTTTAATTCTCTTCTACTGAAATGTAGGTGTTGAGACCCAGCAGAAAACAATTGCAGACCAGATGCCAAAGCCTTTTTCTCCAGGGGCTATGCATGCTCTCTCTCTCTCTCTTTCTCTTTTTCCCCCCTGTTCACGACAAGAAGAGCTAATATTTGGGGCATCTTATTTAATAACAGTACAGTGACTCTGAGCCGCAGTTTCCTGGGCTGCTCACAAACATTTTAGATGGAGGTAGACACTTTGGTGGACTAAGGTGTTTGCTACTCAGAACCCTGAAAAGAAACTGGTATAAAATGACAATAAGAAGAAAGTAAATTGTGGGAGGAGAATTGGATTTCCATGATTTTTATAGATTTTGAAAGTGAAGTTATGGACGTGTGATCCATATCTACGTATATATACAGAAGGGTTCAGCGTACAGCTCTGTAAATTTTCACCAGATGAATAGATATGTGTTAGTCAGGTTTTCATCGCTGTGACCAAAATACCTGACAAGAACAACTTGGAAGAGCAAAGATTTAGTTTGGCTTCCAGTTTCAGAGTCTTAACACATGGTCCGCTGACTCCCAGGCAGAGACTGTATGACAGAAGGGCATGGTGGAGGAAAGCTGGGGCGCAGAGAGAGGACAGAGAGAGAAGGAGCCAGAGAGAGAGTCCAGGCTACACCCCAGGGACCTACCGCCAGGCCCTACCTGCTGACAGTTCCCACCCAGTGGTCCATTCAGAGTATTAATCCACCAAATGGATTAATCCACTGACAAGGTTGTGGCTCTCATAACCCATTTGTTTCCTACAAGCTCCAGCTCTGAACCTTACCATGCTGAGGACCATGCTTTCAACGCTTCAGCTTTTGGGGAGACGTTCCAGATCCAACCATAACAATGCATAAGCTGTCAGGTAATGACCCATCTCAGATACTTTTTCTGCATCCTTTGCCATCATTGCTATAATCCCCAGAGATGACTTCTACCAAGACTTCTATTGCCATCCGTTTTGCTGGAATTATAAACATGCATTCTCTGTGAATATGTTTTCTCATGCATGTTGTTTGTGCAAGTCACATTATTGCATGTTGCAGTAATACATTCATTGCTCTTAGCCTAGAGCACAGACAGGTGAACTGCAGCCTACCATGACCTGATTTTGTATCACTCACCAGCTGAGAATGGCTTCTGCTTTGATAAAGGGATGTGTAAAAAAACAGCAAAGAAGAACACACAACAGGACATGTGGCTTGCAAAACCTAAAATACTTACTCTCTGGCCCTTGACAGGAAAAGGTTTCTGACCCCACCTATATTCTGCTGTATGACTATACCACAATTTATTGATTCTGCTGGAGTGTTTCCTATTGTAGCATTTGTGAGTAGTGCTGCTATAAAATTCTTGCACTTTCATGTACTTTGCTATATGTGTGTCCTTTTTTCAGTTGAGGATAAATCTGGGGTGGTATTATTGGAGCATAAGATAGTACCAGAATTACTTTCATCAGCAGTGACTAAGAGTTCTAGTTGCTCCACATCCTTGTCAACACTTGTGATTGTCTTTCATATTGTGACCATTTTAGAGAATGTATAGCAACATATCTCCTTTGGTTGAGGGTTATATTCACCTGATTCCTCATGATGCTGAACACTTTTTCATAGAAATATTGAGCATTTGTGTATTTCTTTTGTGACATAACTACTCGCATGCTTTGTCCACACTTTGGTCATATTTTCCATATTTTCAATTTTAATTGATTGCCATAAGTTCTTTATTAAGTTCTTTGTTGAAGCTGAATTGCAAATAATTTGCTCTACTCTGTCATATGTATGTTAACTCCCTAGTGGTATTCTTCAATGGGCAGAAATTCTTGATATTAAAATAGTCTATCAATTTTCCTTTAGAGCAAATGCCATTAATTTCGTTCTTCTTTAATGCTGAGTAATAGTCCATTGTGTATATATACCACATTTTCTTTTTCCATTCATCTGTTGAGGGGCACCTATAAATAAACAAACATATTAACACTGAAAAAAACAAATAGCCCAATCAATAGATGAGCTAAGGAACTGAACAGACATTTCACAGAAGAAGAAATACAATCAACCAACAAATACATGAAAGAATATTCAACATTTTTAGCAATTAGAGAAATGCAAATCAAAACTTCCGTAAGATTTCATCTCACTCCAGTCAGAATGGCAATTGTCAAGAATATGAGCAACAATAATTGTTGGCGAGGATGTGGGGAAAACTACACTCATACATTGCTGGTTTGACTGCAAACTGGTGCAACCACTCCAGAAAATAGTATGGAGATTCTTCAGAAAACTTGGACTGGAACCATCATGTGACCCAATTATCCCACTCCTCAGTTTATACTCAAAGGACTTAAAATCTGCATATTACAGTGTTGGAGCCACATCAGTGTTTATAGTAGCTCAACTCACAATGGCTAAACTGTGGAACCAACCTAGGCGGATCCTCATTTTTATGTTGTATCCAAGACAAGCAGATAATTCACCTGAGTTGGTGGCAATGGAGAGAGCGAGATTCGGAGAACCGTGGTGCAGCAGATGCTATTGGTGTTCTGCCCCAGCCATCCCCTGGCCCTAAGGACCCGAGAGTGGGCCAGTCTCACCTCCACCAGCCAGGGCTTGAACTTTGGGCTGCAAATCCCACTTGGCCTTGCTCTGTGGCAGAGTCGAAGTCTGAGAATGACCACCTCCAGCAAGCAGACTTCCGCAACAGGAGTCTGCATCTGCACACCCAGCCCCAGCCCTGAGCTGTGTACTGCACACTGGTTCCCAGGCCATTTTTTCCAGAAAGGTAGGTTGCAGTTGGCCACCGTGGCTGCTTTCCCTCCCTCCTCTCTCCCCAAACTCCCTATGATTGTTTCCTTTACTTCCTAATAAAGCTATTTGTCCTGGAACCCTTGTCTCAGTGTCAGTTTCCAGGAGAACCCCAACTAAGGCTTGGACTCGTGTGGATGTGCAGGGACCTGATGCCCAGGCAGCGACCAGAGGAGGCAGTGAGAATCCAGAGAGGAAAGATGGGGGATGCATGAGTGCCTTGGGCCAGGGGGAGGCTTGCAGAGGCCTGTCTGTTGGAGAGGCATTGAATAAAAAGTCCTCTACACTAGGGAGTGCTCCGTGTTACACTTGGGTGAGTGCCGGTAAGCTGAAAATAAGTGAATGACTCCCCAGACACAAACAAGTGCTTTTCTTTGAAAGTGTAGCCTGGGCTGACCTTTCTCTCTTAGCCCAGTACTGGGGCTAGAACCCAGGGTCTCACACATACTAGGCAAGCACCCTACCACTCAGCTATATCCTCAGCACTTTCTTTACATTTCATTTTGAGACAGGGCTTGGCTAACTTTCTGAAGTCGGCCTTGAGCTTGAGATCCTCCTGCCTCAGCCTCCCAAGTAGCTGGGATGACAGGTATGTGTCACCGCACCCAGAATAGATTAAGCTTTTAATCTGCATGTTGTGTTCTGCTCCGTTTACCTTTTTTTGTCCTGTATTAACCATCAGAATGTTAAAAACCAGGGAGCTTTTCCTGAATGTATAGCACCTAATAGATTATAATCACTGTCTTAGATGATATTAATTTCAAGTCTTCTGATAGAAAAGAAATCAGAAGTTAAGCATTTTCTTAAGCCATTGAAGTATGGTACAACACAGTGATTTCCAACTCCTTTCTGAAATTTCTGTTTTGCTTGTTAAGCCTTAGAAGTCAGATGCTATTATGAAGCTGGTGGTGAAGTAGTTTGAAGGATTAAATCTGTCCTCAACTTCAAAATGCAAAATAAATTTTTTTTCTAGAGATGGAAAAGTCCATTATTGACAGTCTTCTATATGTATACATATGTATGGACAAATATGCTTTCCCTACAGAAGTCCAGTTATCCTTTATTCTATTTCTTCTCTCTTCAAAGTTAACAGGAAACTTTCTTGTACATTCCTTTTCAAGGGAAACTGTAAGAGATCCCGTTAGCCCAGCAGTCATTATCCAAATCACTGCAGTTATGAGATAATACGGAAAAGACAAATCATAAAATTAGAAGACCTGCAGCAGGATAACCCATAGTTACACATCTCAGAAATAACAGTTAACAACATAGTATATTTCAATCATTTTTCCATATATACATTTGGGTTTTACCAAAATGGAGTAGTATCAAATATTGTCTTACCACCCTCTGAAAATTATGAAGCACCCCACTAAATATGTTAGAATGCTAACATAATTAATGTACTTGGTTAGTCCTCAAACACTTTTAGGAAAGGCTGGAGTTCAGTACAGATTCTAGCTACAGAAGAAGATGCTGGTGAGCTCCTGCATTCCGAAGGCTTAAGGATTCCTTCTAACATTTGAATCCGCATCTAACATCCTAGAAGCAATGACTAAATCCTGAGTCTGCATGAAGATAATCATGCTCTAACATATGAGACCAATTCTTAAATAATCTTTGAGTTTTGGAAAACTCATAATAACCTCCCATCTTCCCCTGGTCATTGCTGATATTATTATATTACCTGATTTGGAATTTTAAGCTCTTTTTAGGATACCTTCATTGATTAGGCCATGACATTTTATTACTCCTTGATTCTGTTGTTGCTATTTTAAGAGCTTATCACTTTTAATTCACTTGAGTAAAAAGTCTTAATTAAAAAAAAAAAAAGAGAACCATAGCAAGTTGAGCACTGAGAACATTTGTCCCCATTTGAACGTGCTCCCCCACTTCACAAGGGTCACAGAGTTAAAATGGCAGTTTGTTTTAGGCTGTAGAACGGATCATTTTTCCCTATCCCTCTAGATCCAGTGTCTCCTTTCCCTGTGAGCTTTGTGTCCCGGGGCTCCCAGTTAGAAATGTCACCCAGGGGCTCCCTCGCTTTCTGGATTCCACTTGGGTTTGGCCAATGCAAGTCACTGGCTGGAGACCCAGAGAAGAGAAGAGGAAGATCAGGGGAGCAGCTTTCCCAGCTCCTTCTCAGCTGAGTTACTACAGAGGGGCTGTGGCATGTGGCAGAAGTCCCTGGTCCTTTGAGGCAGCCCCTCCCCCCACATCTGACTTCCTGCTGTTGCTAACCCAGATATCTTTGGGCCTCCTTTGCTGGTTTCCCCTAACTTGACCCAGTAGCACTTCTTAGGGCCCCTTTATTTAAAAAATCCTCAATTGCATAACCTGAGTGAAAAGGCCATCTGTTTCCTGCTGAGGACCAAGGTGGGGACCATTCACCCCTCTCCACGTCTCAGACATAAGCAGTACCAGACCACACACCACCATGGATAGGCGATACTAGTCGATTGCAGAGTGAGATGATGCCACCTGCAAAAGAAGATGAAACTGATGTTGGAGAATTGTTCAAATCACATATAAAGTCATCCTCTAATGTGGTTTGGCAATTCTCCAGTTACAAATGGAAAAGCAAACCTAAAATTCACTGTATTAAAAAAACAGTGTTTTCAATGTCAAAGGATTAAGACAAGCATTGGACAAACATGTAAATATGCACACCTTACTTTTTAGGCAAAGAAACAGACATTTCCTTTTTGTTTTTGTTTTTTCAAGAGACACATTCTTTAGACCTGTGACACAGAACTCTGCATGAAGTAAAGAACTTTTTGACAGAACTACCCTACAGTCAGGAATCGGAAAGCCACCAAAATAGTACTCAGTTTGATCTTTCTATTGTTAGAATTAACACATACTTAGAATTGTAACCTACATCTTAATGCAAACCACATCATCTTACTTTCACAAATCTCATTCTATTTTTAAAGATAATGTCACAACTAAGCTGCTTTTTTCCATGCTCTATTGGTGTATTATAGTTGTACATATTGATGGAATTTGTTGTTATATATTTGCACATGTACACGATTTAACAATATAATTTGGCCAATATCATTCCCCAATATTTCTCTTACAATCCACTTTTTTTAAAAAAAATATTTTTTAGCTGTTGATGGACTTTTCTTTTCTTTCTTTCTTTATATGCAGTGCTGAGAATCAACCCCAGTGCCTCACACAGGCTAGGCAAGCGCTCTGCCACTGAGCCACAACCCCAGCCTCCCAGTCAACCTTCTCGTTCTACTGTTACATATCAAATTTTAAGTGGCCTTTTCCAAGGATCAGTTATCTCTGGTCCTTGGAACCTTCTGAATCTTGGAGGAGCTGCAGAAGAAGGAGGGGTACATCTGTCCCTCACACGGTTCCCCAGGGCCTCCCTTAGGAGATGAAAGCTGGCTTATAGAATCACACAGCCTAGAGTCTGGTTCCAGCTCCATCCCCTGCCACCCTCTGGGCCCTGGAGCCTCCATTACCCAGGAGACACTTGGAAACACTTCGCCACCTAGCCAAGGTTTCTGGCACACAGTAAGTGCTCAGTTAATTTTAGCCCTTACCAGAGTTACTAGGATAATTGCGCATCTGTTGCTCTACTTAATATGCAGCTCTGTTAAACGTAGCATTTGTTTTTCTATGTTTCCAACAGTAAATATTGCTGATTTTTTAAATGGCAGTTTCAAATGATTAGATTTAAAGAATAAAAGAACTAAAACAGAATCTGTATCTTTCAAAGGAAGTAACACACAATTCTTCTAAAAATGTCAAAACAAGAGAAGCAAGAAATGTCAGCAAGGAGAAGCTTGAAAAATAACAGAAGAAAAGGCAAGTTAATTAATGAGGACAATAAAAGTAAATGGGAAAAAATCCATTTTTAAAGGGCAAATACCAGGGAAAACATAAACTCAAACTAGGCTGTCAATACGTAAATCTAAATGATAAAGAACTATTAAAACTAGAAAAATAAAGACTCAGAAAAATGCTAAGAATAAAGGAGGCAGGGGTTGTGGTATTTCTAGCCATATGTGGTCAAGTTCAGAGGAAAATGCATTGTAATTACCCTGAGAAATGGAATTGTTGTTAAAGGTACACTCAATAGTGAAATTAAAGTTAACAAGAACATTTATGTGCCCAGAAACAAGCCTCAAAATACAGAAAGCAAACATTCCAAGACAGAGAGTCATTAACAAACCTCAAGAGAGGGAAGTAATCACACACTCCTATCAGTCAATGGTACAGTGAGTTGGAGCATCATAACCAGCTCAGCTTGTGAACTTTAGAAGTTTCCCAACCAATAAACACTCTTGGACCATACAGTTGCCCAAGCCTTCAGGTCATCTACAGAGATTAGGGCTGCTCAGAACCTCAGGTTGGGCACCTCCAGCCTGGACTGGCCTCTTCTGGAATCCCTCAAGCAAAGACCTTGAGTAGGGTTGATTCTGACCTATGGCTCAGGGGCCCTGACACCAGACTGAGAATCCAAGGAGCTACATTCAGCTCACTTCACAGCATGCAATCCACTGAACACGAGCAAGGAAGCATCTGTTACAGGGGCATCTGATTCAGCAGCCACTCCGAGTGACCTTTAGCTGCCCATCAGGAGCAGGGAAGTTCACACAGGAGTGAGTCTTACATCAGGGATGGGCTAGGCGGTAGGCCAGGAGCAGGTCCAGGCCTCAGCCCCAAATCTCGGTTGTTACCTATTTTGAAGACTTCTGTCTCTTGGTGGCTAATGTGACTTTCCACGCCAGCCACTCTCCCAGCAATGCATGGGAGCGACAGCCTCCTCACGATTTTAAACTATTGACACGCGGTTTAATTTGATACAAAGTCTATTCGCATGTCACAATGTATCTCAACAATGCTTTTTTCAAGAAAAGTAAGGGAATTAGATTCCTCACACATAATATTAGCTGCTGTAAAACTCCATATAGTTACTTGTAAAAGTTGCACTATTTCTTACCCATTTACACAAGCAAAGCATGTGTCCATTGTTAACAAGGAAGTATTTGAAGAAATTACTCTTTAAAAATCTTGCCTAGGAATCGTATGCAGCCTGTCTCATGAAAATTAAAACTTATGTTTGGGAAAATGTAGTGTTTATTTAAAAATATTAGTGCCTAAAATAATACTTCAAATGCACGTGGCCACGCAGGAAAGCAAGAGACAGACACACATAAAATCTTAGTTCTCGCATTAAATTGAAAGCCATGTACCTGTTTAAAGCTCAGTATGTCACTTAAATTTATTTTGGTGATGAAAGGTAGCTAAACCTACACAGCATCAATTTAATGGATTTTTTCCCCCTGCCGACATGCTTTAATAACATGTATGAGTTCTTATCCCTGTCTTCCTTCTCTGCCTTCGCCACCTCATTTGTATGCAAATTCTCTTGTATGCAACTTATTCTTTGGTAAATGCTACCAGCAGATTGAGAGGCTCTGTAATTACGCTCCCTCCCCGTCTGCTCTATTTGTTTCTTATTATATCACTGCTGCGGTCCCTGCTTCATGTTCCCGTCATGAATTACTGAGTGGCTCAGGCAGCAATTTTTCTTAAGGGTGATCATGCCCTCCCCAAACACATCGCAGCTTCTGTGGTATCTTTCTAAATGGAATATGTAGAACTTGTTCTTTCTTTCCTTTTTTTAATCTTTTTTTTTCCAACTAGAAGTCTTTTTTTGTTTTGGGGTTGTTGTTTTTTTTTTTTTTTTTGGTACCAAGGATTGAACCCAGGTGTGCTTAACCACTGAGCCCCATCTCCATCCCTTTTTTGTATTTTATTTAGAGACAGGGTCTTGCTAAGTTGCTTTAGAGCCTTGCTAAGTTGCTGAGGCTGGCTTTGAACTCATGATCCTCCTGCCTCAGCCTCCTCAGCTGTGGGGATTACAGGTGTGTGCCACTGCGCCCTGCTAACTAGAGGTCTTTTGATTCTAACAGAAATAAGTTCACCTAACTCAATTAGCCTCTTCCTGTGCCCTCTCCTGGTTTGATTTATGCAACACGAAAACATAAGGTGACATTATTTTATATACAAGTGTAAGTTTGGGGTTGTTTATAGTAAGGCTGAGAAATCGAAGGAAATTTTCATGTGAGACAGTCACGCCAGGAATAAACATTCTGCATATAGATTTACATACAAATACAAACACAATGTGTTTCACAGGTATACACGTGAATATGAATAGATTTGTGTGTGTGTAGAGAGAGGGAGAGATTAAGCCTATATGCTCTGAAAAAATAACACCTGTATTTGAGCCCTAGGTCTATCATTAATCATATGTCTGACTTGGGCAATACCTTGAACTTCCGGGCTTCATTTTCCTCATTGAGGAAATGAGGCTAAGAACATCACTTATTTCAGTGTTATGATGTTTCAATAAATTAGTACCTGAAAAGTGCTGCTTTTTTTTTTTAATTTATGTATTTATTTATATTTAGAGACAGGGTCTCACTGAGTTGCTTAGCGCCTCGCCATTGCTGAGGCTGGCTTTGAACTCACGATTCTCCTGTCTCAGCCTCCCTAAGTGCTGGGATGACAGGTGTGCGCCACTGCACCTGTCTTGAAAAGTGCTTCTTGATGCATGGTAAGCTTTAATAGGTGTCGGCTCTTTTTACTATCACATAGGATAAATAGATAGATATACACCAGATGTTGATTAGATTAGATTAGATCCCTTATTCACTCAGACAAAATTCCTGACACCTGCTGGGTACCAACCTCCCTCTGGTCGTGAGAACAGGGGTCCTCATGGGGACAGGAGGGTGGAGAGGGCTCTCAGATGTGTGTCCCTGGGCCTGCACAGATCCCCTGGTGACAAACCAGTGGAGCTTCCTCCCTCTGTGCCTATCCTTACCTGTCCTCACACCTGAACAGACCGGGCCACCAACACCCGGCCTGGTTGGAGATGATGGTAAATGGCCCTAGTCGACACTAACCAGAGCTTCTTGCCACACTCGCCTTTGCCTAAACACAATTTGCACATTGTGTTAGTTTTCCATCACTGTGACAAAATGCCTGAGATAAATTAACTGAGAAGGAAAAAAAAAGGTCTCTCTTGATTCCATTTCAAAGGTTTCAGTCCACAGTCACTTGGCCCATTGCTTTGGGGCCTATAGCAAAGCATACCATCATGGCGGGGGAACTTGCGGTGGCTTAGAGCTGCTCACCTCACAGCATCCAGGAAGCAGAGGAACAGGAAGGAAGGGAGGAGGATCAGGGTCCAAATATTTCCTCCAAAGGCACGTCCCCATGGATCCAACCTCTGGTCACTAGGCACCACCTCCTACAGGCTCCATCACCTCCCAATGGCACTATAGGTCAGAGACCAAACCTCAGACACATGGGCTTTTGGGGGATATGCTTCCAAACCACAGCACACGGTGAACAGAGGGACGGCAGCCACAGGCAGCACTTGCTGCCCAGAGGTGAAGCCAGCTTTCTCATGCTGGAGAAGCAGGGCATGGTTAGGCCAGGGCCCGTTCAGGCTGTGGTGCTGGTCCAGTCCCTTCCAGAATTCCCTAACACCACATCTCACCCCCAGCAACAACTACACTCAGGGACATCATTTTTTGGAAAGACAACCTGGTTTGGTGACAACCCTGTCCCGTGGGAGGGTGGATATTGTGCTTCCTCGACCTTACAGATTTGGAAACTGAAGCTAAGGAATGTTACAAATCACTTCAGGTCACACAGTGACGATGGGACAGAATTTGGGTTCAAAATTGGTTTTACCCAACCGCAGTCTAATAACCTTCTCGTTCATTTATTTGCTCAACAAATAGTTATTTAGGGTCCACTCTGAGCCACGGGACCTGCAGAGATAGGCCCAGGCGGAGCAGGGCCCACCCCACAGGGCCTGCAGTCTCAGAAGAAGCCTCACGAGTATATAATTGATTATAATTAAGTGTGGTGGGTGTTTTGGCAGAGGAAGTACATTTATTAAACATTGTGCCAGATATTCTGCCAGAGGCTGGAAATAAATTTGAATGAATAAATCTGTGACCAGCTCTGCCTCTGGAGACCTGTTGTGGCCGACACTCCATGTCTGCCTTAAGTGTGTCCAGCTGTTTGCCCAGGGTGGGGCTGACTGTGGGGTCAGAGGGGGATGCTCACCCTGAGGAGCTTGGGCTGGCCTCCTCTGGGTCCTCCCTGACAGCACAGGGACAGAAAAGACCTTGCATAGGAGCACAGTGGCAACATTCAGCCCACGGTGTTCATCACCTTGCCAGTGCTAGTGTGTGGCTGGTGGGCTGTGGGCGGTGAGCAGAAGGGACATGGACAGGCATGGTGGCAGAAAATGCATTGTCTGAATTCTGTTACAATTGAACACTAAATAATTCAGACTTTTTTTTGTTTTGTTTTGGTAATGAAGACATTCTGCCTTACTGGGAGAAGCTCTCCTTGGTATAAAATGTCTGAATTTTACAAGAAGTTTACAGAATGGTAACATAAACAAAAAAATATTCATCATGTTAATCCCTGCCACTTTCTGAACACATACTACATTCAATGGCGGGACGGGCACTCATCATTTTTGTGTTGCTGTAACAAAATTCCTGAGGTGAGGGACTTTATAAAGAAAAGGAGTTTATGTAGCTCATGGTTCTGGAGATTCAAGAGCAAAGCTGCTGGTATCAGCTTCTGATGAGGTCCTGATTGGGAGATAGCATTCCATGGGAAGAGCTCATGAGAGAGAGAGAGAGAGAGAGAGAGAACATGGAGAGAGAAGGAGAGAGCTAGTCTGGGAAAGCCAAACTAGCTTTATGACAACTTGCTCTCATAGCCATCAATTCAGTCCCAGAAGACAGAATTGCTCTCTTCCAAGGGTGGTGTCTGTCCCTAATCACTTCCCACCAGGCTCCACCTCTTAAAGGTCCATCACCTTTCAAATCCGGGATTCAGACCTAGATCTTTTGGATGGCAAAGCCCACCCTCCTCACCACCAAATCACCTACAGTGCCATCCAACATGGGTAATGGCTTCAGGGATCCCCCGTAGGTGATGAATCCTGCCTCTGAGAGGATGAATAAGGAAGGATTTCCAACACGTATGGAATCTGCCACACAGCCGAGAGACGTGAAGTCCTCCCTGAAGGAGCACCAAGCTCCAGCAAAGCTAAGTGACCTAACACAGCCCAGATGTGCAAGAACCAGCAGGAGTTGTGGGGCATGGGGAGGACGTGTGGGGAGAGTGGAAAGAGGTGATGTGGGGGAGAGGCCTGAGGCCAGCACGTCAGATGCCCCATCTGTCCAGCAACGGGACTGTGGGATTTCCCTGTGGGTGACAGGGAGCCACAGAAGGGTTGAAGACTTGGTAGTGGGGTCAGGGGTCTGTACTGCTATCGGTTTTGAAGTCTTGTACAAGGATAATTTGGAGGCAGTCTGGAAAATACTCTGTAGCTTGTCAAGCGAGAGATGGCGGAGGTCATGTTTCTGTATGTGCCCATGATGTGCATTAAAATGTACACGGAAAGTAAACACTGAAAAGATGACATCAAAATAATCCTGAAGCCGGGCTCGGTGGCGCACACTTGTAATCCCAGCGGCTCAGGAAGCTGAGGCAGGGGGATCGCGAGTTCAAAGCCAGACTCAGCAATTAGGGAGACCCTGTCTCTAAGTAAAATACACACACACAGACACACACACACACACACACACACACACACACATGGCTAGGGTTGTGGCTCGGTGGGTAAGTGCCTCTGGGTTCAATCTCCAGTACCAAAAAAAACAAAAAAACTGAGTCTTGGAAATAGGTGGAGGAAATGGTCTCACCTGGGGAACGTACTCAGTGCCACAGGATCCTACACTTGAAAATGATTCGTTTTATATGATGTGAATATTACCCCAAGAAAATGCAAACAAAAAAATAAGTGTGGTCGAGAGAAACTCAAGCCTTTTCTTCCCACATCTGGGGACTTGTCCTGCTCACCCTGGGTACCCTTAGCCTTTGGGGCTCAGGGCTGGGGTGTGGGACGCCGCAGGGAGGTCTGCCCCTGGGAAGGAGGAAGAGGGAACGTACTTGAGTGAAGCGCATTTGAGAAACACAGGAACGAGGGCGGACTCTCCATTTCTGGTTTGGGTACAGGAGACAGAAAGGCTTTCCCCTTGTCGAGGAACTGGTGTAGCCAATACTGGGTTAAGGTCCCCGTGGTTGGTAGAGAATGGGGTGGGGACATTTTGAGTTATGTCCAGAAGTAGATCTGGTTTGAGGAGAAGGATGTTCTCACGAAACTGATTTCATGGCAAATCTGAAGAAGCCAGAGGAGCAGAAGTCAGAGGAAGGAAAACCCAAGGACAAGCTGGGGACAAGCCAGGAAGGAATCCACAGGCCATGGTAAGTGACACAGACAAGGATCTCAAAATGTGGGTCCAACCAGAGGTGCCCAGGGGGACATTCTGGGAGAACAGCAGGGACTTGGAAGGAGGTGGATCTGGGCTTGGGGAGTAACACCTAGAGAGCAGAGGATGCCGCCCACGGAGAACACTGCCCACCAGGCTGAGCACGGAGCCCAGGAAGGACCAACTCCATTGGCTGCAGAATGGAAACCTGGGGATGAGAGAGATCACCTGAGCCTGCCAGGAGAACAAGGGGTCCTGGGGGCCAAAAGAAAGATTCCAGAAGGCAAGAAATGGCCACTGGTGTCAAATACTTCTGGGCGAGAGGGAGAGTGGAGAGAGAGGCAAACAAGATAGAAACTGAAAGTGCCCGTGGGCTCCTGGTGCTGGTAGTGAAAGTAATTCCAAGATGAATGAGTAGAAGCGGAGGCTGGGGGCTGACTCAGGAGTGGGAGATGAGGAGGTGAGAGCCTTTCAAGGACAGCAGCCTTGGGGCATTGGATTGCTTCACTAGTGCTTTTTCTCCTTTCCTAGAAAGTTCTAGAACACTTATTGCAAACCGAAAGGCAGGATGATCCTGGTCTTTTGGAGGTCCTGACAATTTGGGAATCCAGCCTGCTGACATCAGCACACCTGATGATAAGGGTGTCCTTAAAGAATGCCAGCGTGCTCCTGGGGTGCCTGGGGTGAGGGAGTGGCAACAGAGACCACAGCCGCCTTGCTCCGTCTTTGGTCAGGTCTCTCCGGGGTGCAGCCCAGGCTGTGCTCCCCCGGCTTCTGGTAGACCTTGGGCTGCCCCGGGGGAGGGAGGCTGTTTGGGGGCCTGGTGCCTTCCTTCGCCTCCACATTCTCACATCCTCTATCGACACCTGCACGCTTGGGTGGTGACCACACACACTCTTCCTGTTTGCACAGAAAGTGCCATTCAGAAGCTGCTAGCCGAAGGGAGCTCCACACCGTGCAGAAGCAAGAGGGCAAACCATTTATTTGGGACAGGAAGAAAAGGACCGTGAGGGTTCAGAGGTAAGATGGGGCAGGAGAGCATCTGGACCCTCTGGGCGGCTGTGGGGGCACTCCGGGCCCTGCAGGGCAGGACTCTAAGGAGCCAGGCCCAGGCTCCCAGGGCCTGGGCAGCAGGGAGCATTCCCAACTGCTCCACAGAGACTCCAGCCCTGTCTGAATGGCTGAGCAGATTGAGATGACCCAGGTGGAATGGGACCAAGGGAGGTCTCAGGATTCACATGCGTGTCGCATGTAAGGAAAACACAGCCTGGGTGCAAACATGCCCCCGCTTATACTGGTGATGCTGTCTGGGCCCGGGGGCCTTAGGGAGAGTGTGTCTGCACCTCATAGAGGCCTTTAGCTGGACCTCAAAAAAGAACTCACGAACTCATGGCATGATTGCAGACTGGACCTTCGAAGGGCCTCAGTGAGTGATCTCAGACAGGCCTGGCTGCAGGAAGGCCAGCGTGCGGGTGGTGTTGCTAAGGTCACCACGACTCCTGCAGATGTGGCTTAGAACACGGGAGCTTCTCACCACGGTGGCGCTATCGCTGTTGTTTCTTGGACAGCACATGGTGTTTGTGTGTGTGTGTGTGTGTGTGTGTGTGTGTGTATGCACATCATGAATTTCCACAGAGTGGATTTTGTGTATGTATGTACACACATACATTCAAATACATATACCTGTATTTACACACAACATATGTGCATGTATACACACATTCCACACACACTCAGACATATATACACATATACACACAACGTGTCTACACACACATGATATGTGAATGTCACAGTATAAAATAGCATAACAACCATATTTTTGAAACCAAAGAATACTAATAGAACGACAAAATGATTTTTTTTCTATGTGCAATTTCTTTGCTATTCAAGTTTTACAATTGTACAAGTGGTTACGCTTAGATGTGCATTTCACAGCCCCTTTTATCCAAAGCGGGGATAGAAATCCCATGACACAGGGTTGGTGCAGGTAGTATGAAGCCCAACATGGCAATAAAAATAGCTAAAAACCAGCCGGGCGCGGTGGCTCAAGCCTGTAATCCCAGCACTTAGGGAGGCTGAGACAGGAGAATCGCGAGTTCAAAGCCAGCCTCAGCAATGGCGAGGCGCTAAGCAACTCAGTGAGACCCTGTCTCTACATAAAACACAAAATAGGGCTGGGGATGTGGCTCAGTGGTCAAGTACCTCTGAGTTCAATCCCCAGTACCAAA
>CM053411.1:5161725-5243916 GCA_028644305.1 Xerus rutilus
GCGCGGTGGCTCAAGCCTGTAATCCCAGCACTTAGGGAGGCTGAGACAGGAGAATCGCGAGTTCAAAGCCAGCCTCAGCAATGGCGAGGCGCTAAGCAACTCAGTGAGACCCTGTCTCTACATAAAACACAAAATAGGGCTGGGGATGTGGCTCAGTGGTCAAGTACCTCTGAGTTCAATCCCCAGTACCAAAAAAAAAGAATAGCTAAAAACCAAATGTCCAAATGAACAAGTGTCGGTAAACTCATTCTTTCAGTGTCAATTGTACAACTGATCAATTTTTTAAAAAAAATATTGTCTCAGCTTTTCTCAAAAGCAATTGTTCCTTAGTGCAAACTTTAGGAATTCTTCTAACCACAGAGCGCCTTCCTTCTCTTAGGGCTGAGGCGGATTCCCGGCTCGCTGCTGCGGTGAGATGCCGGTAGTGAAAATAACACAAACAATATTCTCTGGGTTTTGCTCTTGTTTCTGGCTGCTCCCTTGGGTGTTACCTGCAGTTACTGTTTGGTTGTATCATGCATGTTTTTATTTAATGGAAAAATATGCATTCCTTATTTGCTAGACTTAGAGGTTCAGATCTCAACTCTAACAGGATGTCTTTGGGCAAGTCCCCGTGCCTCTCTGCATCAGAATTCCTGCTTCTGTGAAATGGGTACAATAACAATCTACCTCGCAAATAAGGGCTAATTGCATTCACACGTGCAAAGTGCTTAGAAAAGCACCTGGTACACTGAAAGGTGCCAATAAGTATTAGCAGCTGTCAACAGAATCAGCAGCAGCTGCAGAACCACCACCACCACCACCACCACCACCTTTTACGCAATTAAGCCATCAAACTTATAGGTAGGAGGCTGGTAAAGGTGGAAAGTGAGAGGTGAGGTGTATAGAATGGGTTTAGGAGATACTCAAGGCCAGAGCAATGGTACCACAGCCCTTAGCTGCAGAGAGGTAGTGAGTAGGAGGCCGAGAAAGGAGACAGATAGCCTCTCTTGATGAGGTCCACTTGTGAGGGGTGAGCACAAACTCTGGGCTTGAGCACAGGAGCTTACAGGTGTCTTGCATGCCCAGATGCACAACAACCTAGAGAACACACCCATGTCACCAGGGCATCCTAAGGACGGAAACTCACGTGGAGTTTACCTCTCACGTATGAAGCCTGTGCACGGCGGTTCACATGCATCCTCTCTTTTAATTGCATCTGAGCCATTGTGACTCTGCCTGTCTTACAGAGAAGGTCAGTAGATGTCCTACAAGGGCAGAGCTTGGAGATGGTGGCATTGGGATCTGACTCCATCCAGGTTCTGTGCTCTGAGCCCCAACATCTCCCCTCTAGAAAACAAATTAATAGTGAAGAAATATAACCAATGAGGAAACCAACTCCGAAAGAATTCAAGAAACAAGTTCAAAGTCACAATGAGAGGAAAGGATGGTACAGAGCTGGGTGCTGGGCTTCCATCTATGGACCCTTAATTTGGGCTGGGGGTACAGCTCAGTGGTAGAACATGTCCCTAGCATGCACAAGGCCCTGGGTTGGACCCCCAGCACTGCAACAACAAAAAAGTGTGGCTTATTAACCTTTATTTCAACACCACTGTTCAGAGGAAGGACCCCTAGGCTGACATCTGTCTCTCAAGGTTGACAGCTACAGGAACCCTTCATAAATCACTTTTATTTTCTGTACTTCAGTTTCTTTATGTGTCCAGTGGGCATAATCTCTCCTGCATAGTGTTTCAGGAGAGTCCAAAAAGGCTCCACATATAAAATGCTCCTATATTATCTCTGAACACAAGGAAAACATTTGGGGGGCTACTTTCAGTTTCAAATGATATTGGTTCTTAATGACGGATCATTAAGTGTGGCCTTATTGGTTCTTTGAAATAGCTCCTCTGTGCTCTCTGGTACTGACGATTCACAATTTGTTAAGCCATTCCCATAGAGGAAAATTTAACTTCTTCCTGAGTTTCGAATCTTTCAAATCAAACCGTGCTGACTCTTCTTCCATTCCTGTTTTTAATTTTTTTTTTTTTTCAAATCTGAGAAGCAAATGGTGTTCCTTCTCTCTCTCTCTCTCTCTCTCTGTCTTTATTAGTGAGCTGATCCTGAGAGTTTTAAAACATAGCCTTGGAAATAACTAAAAACATTATCTCTCATCCAGAAAACAATCCAAGTGCAGTTTCCTTTGAAAGTGAAATAGCACCATTTTCCTCCTGATTAAAATAGAAGCAGGTGTTTGTATACCCATATAAACCGATTAAAAAGCATCTTGCACAAATATATCTCTTTGTAGCTTTTATCTGTGCTAAAAATGGGGTGGGGGTTAATGAATACAAGACAACTCGACTCCGGCAATAACGAATAAACATGACAATTTGATTTATTGCTGTTCCTCTGCTCTAGCCTGTTGACAATTTTTCTTTATGGAAAAATTACCGTGGTTTAAATCTCTATCATATGGCACTTAATTCAATCGACAATATGTTACCAATTAGATCCTGCTTAAACTACCATCAGCCAGCAGACCACGGGACATGTTAAGTAGTATGACATTCGGGTAACTTGTAAACTGCTCTGAGGCAGCTTTCCCCGGGCCAAGGTGCAAAGCTTAGAGAGGCAATAAAGAGAGAAAGAGACGTTGCTTCTCCCCATCCTGAAAACTGGACTAGTTCTGAGTTCCCCTAAAAACCTACCTAGATGGCTGGATACATTGGTATTTACCATTCCTCTTTGGCTTCTCCATCCTCTGGCTCTTTGATGACAAATTTGCAAATTGAAAAGCATCCCAATCCCTGTCACCCAGGAAAGGCATGATTTCAATGCGGTTGCCAGGTCCCGTTCAGTGATGGGTTTCACCTCTCCCCAAAGCCCTGGATGTTGGTCACAAAAAGAGAAAAGCTTTTTAACATAGGGTGAACCCCCTTTTTTCCTTCCCTCTTGGAGTCTGGTTGTATCCGAGGGTGCTGCTGTTGCAAAAGAAAGAGACCAAATTGGGCAGTGATCAACGAAAAGGCAACCTTGGGAACAATACTAGGGGAATGACCAGGTTTAAAATAGTTAAGTACAGCCAAGTATGGTGTCGCACACCTGTGATCCTAGCAGCTTGGGAGGCTGAGGCAAGAGGATCACAAGTTCAAAGCCAGCCACAGCAAAAGCGAGGCGCTAAGCAACTCAGTGTCTCTAAATAAAATACAAAGTAGGGCTGGAGATGTGGCGCGGTGGTCGCGTACCCTTGCGTTCAATCCCCGGTACCAGAAGAAAAAAGAAAAGAAATGAAATTAATAAGCACAGGATCTGAAGGCCAGGCAGTGAGAACACTGCTCCAACAGGGAAACGTCTGGGCCACCGCTGTGACAGGTATGGCCTCAAGCGTCCCGTGGTGGGATGTCACTTATTTGAAAATTCCAGCGAGGAGGGAGACAGGGATGAGCTATGCTTAGTTCTTGTGCCTCCAGTGAAGGTCAGACCCGTCCATTTGACTTTAGGCCCTGAAGCTATGCAGCCAGGCATCCATCACAGGAGGACTGGGATAGTAAGAGGAGGGGCTATGGTTGGTGGTGACAATAAAAATCACAAGTGGCCGGACGTGGTGCACGCCTTTAATCCCAGCACTTAGGGAGGCTGAGACAGGAGAATCGCGAGTTCAAAGCCAGCCTCAGCAACAGCGAGGCGCTAAGCAACTCAGTGAGACCTGTCTCTACATAAAACACAAAATAGGGCTGGGGATGTGGCTCAGTGGTCGAGTGCCCCTGAGTTCAATCCCTGGTACCAAAAAAAAAAAAAAAAAAAAAATCACAAGCGTCTCCCATGACTGGCTTTCTTACCTGCTTACAACAAACCAGCCTCCACCCAGAGGTGGCTGTTGGTGGGCTGCGCAGAAAGATAGAGAGGAACGAAAGGAAGAACTGGGAGAGAGCCACCCCACCACCTCCTGACTTCTTGTCGGGCAGCTTTGTTTCTACAGCTGGTGTGACTATGAGACCAGGGAATTTTTTTTTTTTTTTTTGGTACCAAGGATTGAATCCAGGGGCACTTAATCACTGAGCCACACCCTGGCCTTTTTTACTTTTTATTTTGAGACAAAATTGGTGAGGCTGGCTTTGAACTTGCGGTCCTCCTGCCTCAGCCTCCCAAGCCACTGGGATTAACAGCCATGCACCACGGCGCCCAGTGGGAATTTTCTTTATGGGGCTGAGTGACCTTGTGGAGCTCCCTGCTATGTTATACCAATAGCCTTGTTTCCCAGCTTCTGCTCTGCACTGGGCATTTTAGGGACATTTTTCTGAGTCCCTACAGGGTAGATGTTCTACACTTCTTTGATACATGAAGAATGGAGGCTCTACAAGGTTAAATGACCTCCCCAAGAGCACATAGTTAGATGTGGGGTTCAAAGCTGGCTTAACTCTAAAAGCTCCCACACCATCGTTAGGGGGCTCCGGAGGCTAAGCTGCATAGCAACTGACATGTGGTCTTGTTTGAAAAAAAAAAATCCCTTTTCTCCAGGAGGCCTCTGTGCGAACGTGTTTGTGTGTGTGTGTGTGCGCGCGCATGCATTTTCCAGGCACGCATAACCGGGAAGAATGCTGGAGAACATTAGGGTCTCTGAGGAAAACCTTCCCAGATGTTCTGACTTTGCCTGGGCTGTCCCTGTTTTTGAATACCGTAACAATATTTTCTGAAGCAAAGATCAAAAGACATATGGTCTGACTCACGGGTTAACAAAGGGGAAAAAATGTTTGAAATTGGGAAGATCTGGGACATTTTGAGATGTGTGACTACAGTCACCCCCAGAGCACCTGGAAATCATGGAGTTCTTTGGGAAATTCCAGGACATACTGATATGAAATCCCATCCTCCAAACCAGGAATGGTTTCACTAGCAGAAACTAGGACAGTGTTGGATGTTTGTGATATGATCCACAACTGAGATCCCATCCCCACAGAAATGACAAAGGTATTGAGATGTGTCTCTGTCACTCTAACATTAGTAGAAACAATTGGAGAATTCTTTATTTATAAATGGATTTCTATGGCAAAAATAAGCAGTAAGAAAATACAAAGAGGAATTGGATACACAAAAGGTACCAACATGTTAATACCTAACAAAGAACTGAATAGGAAACACACAAGACTTACATGGGAAAAAAATCTACTTAGGGCAAAAAAAATCTACATATAAATGGAAACACATTTATATCTCTGTATCAGCCCCCAACAAACTCGATGTAAAAAACAAAATTAAAATTCCTATGGACTTGGGAAGGGAGAAGACTTGATAAAATTTCAATCTAGCCAGGCACAGCGCACGCCTATAAGCCCAGCAGCTCGGGAGGCTGAGGCAGGAGGATCGTGAGTTCAAAGCCAGCCTCATAAGTTCAAAGCAAGGCGCTAAGCAACTCAGTGAGACCCTGTCTCTACATAAAACACAAAATAGGGCTGGGGATGTGGCTCAGTGGTCGAGTGCCCCTGAGTTCAATCCTCGGTACAAAAAAAGAAAAAAATTCAAGTGAATTCTAGATAGGAATAACCAGGATATCTTTGAGAAAGGAAGAAGTGGGCGTGGCTGAGCTGCTTTTGTCAGGTATGGTCCAGTGGTCACCCCGGTCCAGATGGATAAATCAGCGAGATAAAAGAGAAAAAACAAAAGTCCTTGCTCTCACACACACACACACGTGCAGATTTAGTCTGTGAGAAAAGCCCCTGTTCCAAACAGTCAGATCGAGAATGAGGACAGTCACATCAGGCGCCTCCGCCGTCATGGGACTTGGTTCTTTTTGCACTCTCTCTTGAGACACCTTTCTCCTGGGCTTCCAGAACAGTGTTCTCTTACTCCTTTGGGAGGGGCTTTCCTCAGTTCCCACACTGCTGGTCCTCCCACATCTCTACTCTGCAGTGGCCCAACGTCACCATGACCGTGACCGTGACCGAGGCCGACTTCCACCTCCTGTCCTGACTTCCCTCCTGGCCCACCCCAGCCAGCCTCCCGTGGGGATCTCTTCTTCCAGGGCGCACACCCTGGCCATCTCAGGTAGGTGCTCTTTCCTGGAAGCATGTTACCTCTCACTACCTTCGAGTCTCTGCCCAGGGCCGCAGTTTCAGAGAGCGTCGCTGACCTTCTCTGAACGGCCAGCCTGGCCCTCCCTGACCACCACATTTAGCACCTTCTAACATCTACATTTAGTTGCCATTATTGGTCCTTCCCGTAAGTACATAAATTCCCTGCTGTCTGCTCAGAGTAGGTTCTAGATAAACTATTTGTTGGATGAGGAACTTCATAGCGAATGATAAGGGGACACCCTCAGATTATTATGAGGGCCGAGGAGGAGAGTAAAACTAGGTGCACACCTAATACATTAAACCACAACAAATTCTAGAACAATCTTAAAGTCATCTAATACACTTGGGAATTTACTTGGGAAAATTCAGGCAAATACCAAGTGATCTTGAGATAACAAAGGTTTTTAAAATACTGATATTAAATAGATTGAGTATAAATAAAAAAGCAAGGATAAGATATGACTGTCAAAAGAAATCCCACAAAAAGATGAGCAGCAAACTTGGAAAAATACTTCAATATAAAATGAGTCTTACTCTCTTTTGTCTATAAAAAGCTCTGTCAAATAAATTTTTAAAAATACAAATGCAGGGCTGGGGTCAAAGCTCAGTGGTAGAGCACTTGCCTAGCATGTATGAGGTACCACATATAAATAAATAAAATAAAGATCCATTGACAACTAAAAAAATTTTTTTAAATACAAATGCATAAGTATTTGAAAAAAATTTCACTTCAGTTGTAAGCTACACATTGAAACACTGTAATATTAATAAAAATTTCATGTTGGTGTTACTACTGAAAAATACACGTTTTTATACAACATTGGCACATAAGCCAGTTGGTACAAATGTTCTCATTGGGAATCACCAATTTTTAAGGAAAAGCTTTAAAAATTAGAAATGTCTCCTAATGGTTATATATGCATGTATATTGTAATGTATCTTATTATAGCAAAATCTTGTAAAATAGATATATTTCCAAAGATAGAAGGTGACTTAAATGCATAGTAATACATCATGCTGGTGAAATACTATGCAGCCATGAAAAATAATTGATGTATATCTCTTTTGCAATGTAAAGGTGACTCTTTGATGTTGTTAAGTGAAAAAAAAAGCTGTCTAAAAGTTAGTATTTATAATATGCCTGCACTCTGATCTAATATATATACATACTAGAATACATCAGGTTGAGCATGTGTGTGTGTGTGTGTGTGTGTGTGTGTGTGTGTAGTTGCTGGAATTACAGGCATGTGGCACCCTGCCCAGTGCAAATTTTTAAATTTAATAATATATTTTATTTAACTCAAACCATGAGGAAATGTTACTATTTATCAATGTACAATCAATATAAAACATTGAGTGAGAAATTTTCTATTCTTTGTTTGGTACTAAGTCTTCAGGTTGGACTAGCCACACTTCAGATGCTCATGTGTGATTAGCAGCTACCATATTGGACAGTGAGAATCTAGGCGTTCAACTGCTTTGACACTTAATTCTAAACTGAAGGTGGAGGATGGAGAGGAGGAGACATACTTATTTTTTATTTTTTTGGAAACATCTCAAATTTTCCCTTTTCTTCTTTCTTTCTCTCTACAGCATTATATTCCATTGATCTTTCTCTTTGACTAAACAGAAAAAAGATTATACTACCTTCTCTGTCTTTGTGGTACTATTGGTCTTTTTGTAAAATAGATTTCTGCTATTTCCTGCTTTATTTTATATGCTTTTAATTATCTATTTTAATTTGACCCATAAAATTGTGTATTTATGGTGTCCAACATGATGCTTTGGTGTGTATACACATTGCACAATGGTCACATCTAACTCATTAACATACGCGTTGTCTCCAACATTGGTTTTGTTTTTTTAGCAAGAACACTTAACATCTATTTTCCTAACAATTTTCGAGTGTCTGTGACGTTGCTGTTCCGTACAGTCATCGTGCTGTGCAATGGGTCTCTAGAACTTTTTCCTCTCAGGTGCAGCATTTTTCAATTTTTCATTTCTATTTTTTCTTTTTTAAATTAATGGTATTGGAGCATTCTAATGATGCACGACGACAGGATTCACTGTGATACATTTATAAAGCAATGGACATAATGTGGTCGATTTCACCCCCCAGGACCCCCTTTCCTTCCCCTCATCCTTCCTCCTGGCCTCCTTTTTTTCTAGCTTTTACATAGGAGAGAAAATATACAACCCTTGACTTTCTGAGTCTGGCCCATTTTCCTTAACCTAATACTGTCATTCAGTCATAAAGAAAAATGATAGCCAGGCACGGTGGCTCAAGCCTGTAATCCCAGCACTTAGGGAGGCTGAGACAGGAGAATCGCGAGTTCAAAGCCAGCCTCAGCAATGGCGAGGTGCTAAGCAACTCAGTGAGACCCTGTCTCTACATAAAACACAAAATAGGGCTGGGGATGTGGCTCAGTGGTCGAGTGCCCCCAAGTTCCATCCCTGGTGCCAAAAATAAAGAAAAGAAAAATGAATGAAGTCATTTGCAGGGAAATGAGGGCAGCATTATTCAATCTGAACAGCAGAACCCTAGGTGCATCCCGTGGACTCAGACTGGGAATCACTTCTTTCAGGCATGTGGTAGGAGGGTCCTGGCTCCAAGCGGGTGGTGTTCCCCCAAGGCAGGTGCTCGCTCCTTCGTCACTGTGGCTGTAGTAGTCTACTCTGTTCAAGAGAAAAACAGGGCACACAGATTCCAAGAGCGAGTGTATGTACCCACCTTAGGACAGCATCTGGCCTGTAGTAGGTGCTCAATAAACATCCGTGTGTCTACTACGGCTATTATGTTCTATTGCCATGCTGGCCGGGCGGATGGAATCTGAACACGGTCACCCATTCTTTCTCTTACTCATTTTTTCGTCCCCTGGAGGGCGTATGTGAATCCACTTTGAGGGCAGTGCATCGTTTTCTTCTACTATTTGACTCATAAACATAACACAGAGGTGCTGCAGAATGTCTCTGAATTCTTGAGAAATCTATTTTAGATGGCACTTTCTTCCTGGAAAACTGCACTTACATCATATCAATAATTCTAATCTGAAAATCATACTCATCTGAGTAGCTCCAGGGCTGAGAAACACCTCGGACCCATTGAACCAACTCCTCCTTGGTTTGGTCAAAAAAAAAAAAAAAAAAAAAGTTGAATATGTCCCCCGGGTCTGAGTTTCACGGGATGAGCAGACGGCCCTTTCCTCAGGTCCGCCTTTTTGTTTTTGTTTCTTGAATGGCATATTTATGATCTGGGCCTAGAGAAATGCAGGGCTGAAAATCCTGCTGTGGAATTTCTGGCCATTAATTTTATGAGTCTATTATTCCATCTTTACTGTTGTCTGGCCTGCAATTATATTTTCGTACATTAGGAGAGGCTTGGCAATCTTTGTTTTAGCTATAAAGACTAAGCCATCTACCTTCTTGACTGGCAAACGTCCTCTGTCATCCCAGCAGAGATTGTCCCGGTTTTGGTTGAGCTTGCCCATAAAGTGGCATGGGACCGAGGAAGCCGCCACGGCAGGAATACCATCTCATGGCCCCACACAACATCCCATGCTTTAGCCCATCACCCACTAGCAGAACTCCAGGCAACCTTGTCCTTGAACCTTCCTGGACATCCATCTTTGAAACTGCCCCCTGGGTACTCAGTGGCTTTTATTTCTAGGAAACACACTACCGGGACATTGTCCTAAGCTTTGTGCAGTTATCAGCACCTCGCCAAGCCCCGAGCCTGCACCTCCCAGAGCAGGCTTTGGTGCACAGGACAGGCTCCGGGGAGGGGAGAGCCTGGCCTGACACAAGTCTGTGGTGCAGACAGGTGGAGCTGGCGTTCAGTGTGGCCACAGAGCTGAGAACCTGGGACAGGTTCCAGTAATCCTAAAAGTAGTGGTGAGCTTCTAGAAACTGTACACGTCATACTCAAGTTGGGAGAGGACCGTCTTAGGCATTCCCAACTGAGAGGGAGCCATGGAAAGTGTCCCACTAGAGACACTGGGCCATGACACACGTCCTTTCTATGACCATACAAGCTGTGCTCAGCAGAACTACATAGAAGCCAAGTATGGAGGTTCAGACCAGGTTTGCAATCCCAGCTGGAACTTCTGGTCTAATATCAGCCATCCAGCACTTCCTGAGGGCCAAGCCCTGAAAACGATGTGACTGTGGGCAAATTACTTCTCTCTCTGAATCTCAATTTATACTCTTCTGTTAAAATAGGGATAATAATGTATCTGTCATCTGGGCATTTGTGAGGATTCGAGGAGAGTATCCACAATGCATCTGAGGTGCCTGGAATAGACTAAGCACTCAGTTTAAAAAGTAGCCGTTTTTTTTATTGTGTGGACACTGGACCTGCATCAACTTTAACACACCAATTACTTGAAGAACAAGTAAATTAGACGTATTGGGAAGAGGGTTAATTCCTCCAACTGGTGGAGTGTTGTGTGAATTACAATAGTCATTTTCTAAATGGCTCTGAGGCAACCTGAAAAAGATCTCACATGTGCATGGGCCTGGTTGATTTCCCAGAGAGTAAATTGCCGATTGCAATGGCCTGACCCTTCCTTGCTCATAATGGAAACTGTTTTATACACACACACACACACACACACACACACACAGTAATAATCCAATTGCCAGAAAAACTACTAGGTTGATGTTTTTGCTTAAGTAGCTAAATTTTGGACTTTTTTTTGTTTGTTTGTTTTTGGATTTTTTCAGGGGCAAGGGACTGGAAAAATGTGTCAAATAAGCTGGGTGCTGTGGTGCATGCCTGTAATCCCAGCACTTTGGGAGGCTGAGACAGGAGGTTCACAAGTTCAAAGCCAGCCTCAGCAACAGTAAGGCACTAAGCAACTCAGTGAGACCCTGTCTCTACATAAAACACAAAATAGGGCTGGGGATGTGGCTCAGTGGTCAAGTACCCCTGAGTTCAATACCTGGTACCAAAAAAAAAAGTCAAATATATGATTTAGATTTTTCGTTCAGCTGATTATTTCTGTAGGAAAGCCTCAGTCCAGAGTAATCGCACATGTGTACACATTCAAAATGATAAAACAGAACCCCTGCCTCATTTTCCTGGTTCCAGGGGAAAATCTTTAGGGACTCTTGCTTCAGGATCTCATCGCAAAATATCCTTTGGTTTAGGGACACGGTTGCTGCGGAGTTTGTCTGTGGTGACCAAGTAGGTGATACCCTGGTGACTGACAGACAGCTGGGCCTGTGAGCTCAAGTGCTTGGTACCAAGACCACAAGCGCCTGGCTGGACTTGGTGGACAGTCAGTGCTGAGTGGCGGAGGCGACAGATGGACGGGAGGCCCTGACCGTTGGCCCTGACCTCTGACCCCGACTCCCCCCCTCTGTCCCCTAGAAATGTGTTCACAGGAAGAATAAACAAATTAACTGTCTCAGTGTTGGACCCTTAGAGGTCATCTGTTCTGAGCACTCCCCTTTCCCAGCTCACTGAGATAAGCAGTCGTGGATTCTGGTCAGCTACTTCTGGCAAGGAAGCTTCTCTGCCCCTCCACGGGCCCATGCCTTTTAGCTATTTGAAAGTCCTTCATTTCAAACTGGAAAAAGACTCTCTGCAATTTCAACCCTGGGGTTCCATTTGGCCAACTCGTGTCACCGCAGATAAATCCAAGATCATGAGATGGACTTAGGTTCACAGGTCTCAATCCTCTGCCTTCAAAGCTTTCTCTGGTTCAAATACCCACGATCAGGATCCATTCATCTCTGGTGGCTTGGGATGGGACAGGCAGGCTTTGGAGAAAGCATTGCTTGGACTCTGAAGTTGGCCTTCCTTGAGTGGGTCACTGGGGTCTTCCTTAACTAAGCGCAAAGACTGCAGATGCCTCTTGAGAGTGTGTCCCAGGAGAATGGGCTGAGGGTGGTGAAGGGAGGGAGACAAAGGGGACTCCCACGAGGAAAGGGAGCCAGAGAGGCGGATGGAAGATCTACTTGCTCCATGAGTGACGTTTTCTGATGAAGGTCCACTGGCCTGGAGTAGGCTCTAACCTAGCTCAGAGATTCTGTGCAGCCCTGGCTGGAAGACTGGGTGAGGCTCCAAGGTCAGGCAATGCAGGCCCCGGGGACAGGAGGTCAGCAGGCCCCAGGGATAGGAGGTCAGCAGGAAGTGCCTGCAGGGAATCAGGAGACTCCCACCCTCAATCTGGGTCTGGCAGTGGCACCCAGTAGTCTCCTAACCTCACACATACATATTCTCGACCTTTCTGAGCCCCTGTGTTCCTTACCCATTCAAGGGGAACAACCTCTGCTACCATCCCACCCACATCAGGGCAGTGGTGACAGAATCCAGTGAGGTGATGCAGGTAAGGGACAATAAGGGCCCCCCTGAAGGGACACAGAGAAGGAGCAGAACTGGGTTTTCTGATGAAAGTGGACACAGTGCAGGTCAGTGACCCTGGGTTCCCTGCACCACTGAGTCGTGGGCACTAGACATCTGGGACATCATTTACTTTTCCTCCGACTAAACAGTAGCTGCAGACCTAGGTCCTAGGGGTGGTAAGACCATGTATATAGGACGGCTACCCCCACCCCCCAAGCACAGGCAATAGCATCCCTGTCACCTCACAGAGCAGCCCGAGGGCTCACTGAAGCACATTAATATGCAGCTGCATGTTGTCATCTTAGCTTTCAAACCACTTTAATTAATAATACCCTCCTCCGTCGGAGTGTCGAGGCAACTCCACCTTTTCATTTAGAAAGAACTTAAATAAATATAGAAATAAAACATTCAATGATTGGAAACAGAAATGAGAAAATATAATTGACTGGAGAGGCTTTTGCTACAAAAATTCCCCAGGGCTGCTGACTACATTTTATTTTATTTTATTTTTTAAAAAATCACACACTTACAGTTCTCCATTTCTTATGTGATCATTCTGCATTTCTCAGGGGGGAAATAGTACTATTGAAAGAGAAAAAAAAATAATTATGACAAGTGTTAAAGATTAGTGAGCTGGATTCCCCTCGTGGGCCACCGACACCCTGGGAGAAAGTGGAGTGCCTTAGAAAGCGACGTGAACTCTTATCACGAGTAAATTACTGCTTTGATATACTAACAAGGACCCTAGTGGGTTGGAAGAGTTAATTCAGCTTCCCAAAGCTCAGAGTCGAATCCCTGGGCAGCATTTGTGCTCTGTGAGAATTTGGATCTGTGTTCATCCACATCTATTTCTGTCTTGGAAGAACGGGCCTTTCTTCAAGAGTAAAGCCAGGATCTTCACAGTGATCACTGGCAGCTGGCCTGGGCCCACACTCCTGAGAGCCCAGGAAAGTCTCCACCAGCTTCTTAAACAGAACATGCTTTGCCACCGATCAATGCCCAAATTGCCCTGATAATGTTCTTCTGCCACCCTGCTAAAACAGTGCCACCACTCCTTGACAGGCACCCCTACCTGGTGACGAGAAAATCTAGCCATATATAACCCCAGCATTCCCAGGGTGCCACATTCAACGTCCTCACAATGTGTGCAGCATGTGGAAAACATTCCACTCAGTTGTCCAGGAGGTTATGAGCTATTAAAAATCAAATCCAAAAGTCCAGTTCATCCCTCCAGGAATAGAGAGCAATAGCCGCTCTGGTCCCCTGTGCATGGAGAGACCCTCCTCAGGCAGATCAGCACCATCAGTAATGGCCCACGGCAGCCCTCAGAGACTGACCGGGCTTTCCACCCCAAGCTCCCCAAGGGCTTCTGCGCACCTCGCCTCTGACCCAGGCACCCCGGCCTTTTTTCTCCCTCAAGTCTTCAGGCTGTTCCTCCAGCCTGGGAGACCTTGTCCTCTTCCAGGATGCTCCCTCCCCCAAGTCTCCTCTCTCAGTCCCCTTCCCTAAGGTCACCAGCTCCTTCCCAGCATGCTCCATTCTTTGTTTTCACTCTGACAACTTTTTTTTTTGGTACCAGGGATTGAACTCAGGGGTACTTGACCACTGAGCCACATCCCCAGCCCTATTTTGTGTTTTATGTAGAGACAGGGTCTCACTGAGTTGCTTAGCGCCTTGTGGTTGCTGAAGCTGGCTTTGAACTCGCGATTCTCCTGTCTCAGCCTCCCTAAGTGGACAACTTTTTTTTTTTTTGGTCAAAATACTACCTTCACCTGGTAATCACTCAGGTTGGAAAGCAACAGCTTCAGGTCCTTCCCCTTCCCACTTCTGGTACTGTCTCCAGAGCTGATTTCTCCTTCACCATTTACCGAGCAGGTGTCCTGAGCATTGGGCCATCCTAGGTGCCAGAGAAACGAGGCTGAATATGGGAAACAACCATGGCTCCGGCTCTAAGAGGTTGTTTCATTTTCTATCTTCTTGTCTTGCCTCCATGGATCTTCCATGGACAAAACATGCTTATACCTTTTTTTTTTTCACTTATTCACCATAGATCATATTTATAGATCCTTCAAAATGGAAGTGGAGGAGTTAGCTCAGTGGTTAGCCAGTGTCTGACATTTCTCTGGCTATTTTTGTCTTTCTTGTTTGATATAGTAATCTAAAATATTATAATAAGTGTCAATTTCTCATTTCATCAACATTTTTTTTGTCCCTGAGAATGAACCCAGGGGTGCTTAAGCACAGAGCCACATCCCCCGCCCCTTTTTTATATTTTATTTAGAGAAAGGGTCTCGCTAAGTTGCTTTAGAGACTTGCTAAGTTGCTGAGGCTGGCTTTGAACTTAGGATCCTCCTACCTCAGCCTCCTGAACAACTGGGATCCTAGGCATATGCCACCATGCCCAGCTCATTTCATCAACTTTTGATCATCTCTCTTGATCCCCCACTTTAAAAGATAAAGTTATTTGTGTCCCTCTCCTCTTCTCCACCTCCATCCCCAACTTCTAGGTCACTTTTTATTTTTTTAGATAAATGTTTACTTTTTATTTTTCATGAAGTTGCAACTGAGCCTCCATGATCCATCTGTAGACTGGTCAAACTGTATGAAGAGTAAATTCTTTTCAGTGGATCTCACATTTTGACTTCTGGACCAGCCAGGGTTTCCAGAATCCAGATTCCACAGAATGTCTCCCTTTGTTTTTTTACCCTAATATTGCCGTATTTGAGTTTGTTTCACAAAAATAAATTACAGCCTTAGCTGGGCGCGGTGGCGCAAGCCTGTAATCCCAGCACTTAGGGAGGCTGAGACAGGAGAATCGCGAGTTCAAAGGCAGCCTCAGCAATGGCGAGGCGCTAAGCAACTCAGTGAGACCCTGTCTCTACATAAAACACAAAATAGGGCTGGGGATGTGGCTCAGGGGTCGAGTGCCCCTGAGTTCAATCCCTGGTACCAATAAACAAACAAACAAACAAACAAACAAACAAACAGCCTTAATAGACATCTAAGTTTATCATACATTTTTTTCACCTGATCACAGAGTTTTCAATTAGGTTGCTTTCCTTGCATTAAAGAAGAGAATGTACAAAAAGTAACTTTCTCTGAGATTTTTATGTCTGAAAATAGCATTATTTTACTCTCATGCTCATTGATACCCGGCTGGGTATAGAAGCCTTTGGAATTTCTTTTCTGTGGATATTGGTACTTGAGTCAAGGATGTGCTTGGCGTGGCTCTTTTTTACTTACTGCTTGGGGTACTCAAGAAACCATTTAAATCTGAAGAATTTTATCTGTCATCTTTGAAATGTTTTCAAGTATTTCTTTAACAATTTCTTTTATTTCCAACTTTGTATGTTAAACCTTCTAGACTGATTTGCTAGGATCTCTCACATCATTTCAAATTCTTTTGCTTTTCTCTCCTTGCATTCTGAGAGGAAAGAAATAGTTCTTGGGCTCATTCTCTAGTCCTTTAAATAAAAAAAAAAAAAATTTTTTTTGTAGTTCCTTCATTCTTCATTCCAAACTCCCCCTGGTGTATTATTAGAGTGCTTTGGATGTTGTCTTCTCTTAGTTAATTGCCTATTTTTTCCCCTGGGACCTTCTTGTTTATTTTGGTTTTCCTCTTGCGGTTGCCATTTTCTTTCCATGAGTGGTGATGCTTAGTCTCACATTTCTACATGAGGGGGACTCTGGCTTTTGTGCACTTAGTCTTAGTAGGTCTCTGCTTGGGCTCCGACCTGTCCTGTGACTGAGTGGGATGGGGCTGGGCATGTCTGCTAGGAAGCTGCTTTAGGGTGGAATGATGATAACTTCTAGCACTAAAATCAGGAGGGCTTTATTCCATATTCCAACAAAGACCTGCCCCTGGTTATATAGGTGGCACGTGATGAAGCCGAAGTTCAAAGACCACCTCGATTCTTCCTTCCACCAAACCAAATGCACTTCAGAGTGAAGTAGAAGAGAGTTCCAGGAAGCATTAACTCTATTTTCTTATGAATATGGACTTTCATAAGCTGGGCAGAGCGCCCTGCGCCTTTCCACCCATGGAACCGCTCATGGCTTCTTTCCCTCTTAAACAATTAGTCCACTCTCTGCTATTAAAGATGTGATCCATAAATTTCAATCATAGTTAGAAGGCTCCTGAGCAGAATGAACAGTTTCAGAGAAATGATGTGCTGCAGCTAGGGGGAATAATTTATCCTTGGATTGAACAAACCCTGGGTAAACAGGTCTGAATTGTTTTTAGTAAATGTTAAGAAAGCCACATTCTTCCTAACCCTAAGGTTTTCTTCTGACTGTAACGTTCATGGCTATTTCATTTATTTTAGATCCATTTTTTGAGAAACTGTTGAGAACATATAATGATATGTGTATGTGTGTGTGTGTGTGTGTGTGTTTTAGAAAATTTCCTCACAAGATTAAAAAATAAGCATTCACTGGTCAACCAGAGAATGAGACGTTGGTTTCTTCATTCAATACGTCTTCCACGTTCCTGGGAGATGTTTCATGAGAAACGCATCCCCAGGCCAAGTGGGTTTGCTCTGCAGTGGGTTATAAGTGGTTTGCTTTGCTGCAGGTTTTCTTAGAACCGCTCATTGCTAATATGCATCGTGAATCTCTAAGGGATTCAAACTTTGGGAAATGCACATTTTGGGAACTGCTCAATTTAGAAAACTCACGTTTTGAGAAATATTGACTTAACTTATGAAAAAATCATTTTGCTTCCCATTCCTCTCCAGAGACATCATTGTTCTCAATTATTCACACCTGGGCCATGACTCTGAGGTACGCAGTTCCAACCCAAGGTCATATATTCAGTTTTCATTACTTTGGATTGGGCGACCTCACTATTATATTCTTCTAAATCCTCTGCCTCTTTTCTCTTAAAATTGCCCTACACATTCTTAAATGATGTCATCTCTTAAAACCTCAGTTTCCTCTTCTATAAAAAGTTAACATAAGGGGCTGGGGTTATGGCGCAGTGGTAGCGCGCTCGCCTAGCATGCGTGAGGCACTGGGTTCAATCCTCAGCACCACATAAAAATAAAATAAAGATATTCTGTCCACCTACAACTAAAAAAATAAATAAATATTTAAAAAAAAAAAGTTAACATAATACCAGATCAGGCTTTAGTGAGAAATGAAAAAGAAAAGGCCCAACTATTCCATGAAGGTGAAATTAAGTAAATTTGAAATGAAATTCTGGTTTAGGAGGATTCTCTCACAATCAACTCAAGCTTCAGTAAATAATCCCCTATTGTGGTAAACAACAACATTAAAATTATAAAACCGGGGCTGGGGTTGTGGCTCAGTGGTAGAGTGCTTGCCTGGTACATGTGAGGCACTGGGATTGATCCTCAGCACCACATAAAAATAAATAAAATAAAGATATTGACCCATCTACAACTAAAAAAAAAAATTTAAAAAGAGTATAAAACCACTTGAGCTCTAAGACAAAGAATACAGCAATACCCAGGCATGATGGTGCACACCTGAAATTCCAGCAGCTCAGGAGGCTAAAGCAGGAGGATCACGAGTTCAAAGCCAGCCTCAAGAACAGCAAGGTACTAAGCAACTCAGTGAGACCCTGTCTGTAAATAAAATACAAAATAGGGCTAGAGATGTGGCTCAGTGCCCCTGAGTTCAATCCCGTTACCCACCCCCCAAAAAAGAATGCAGCAATAAAAAAGTTGTTTGTTTATGTAAAACTTTAGACACTAACACTTAAATGATGTACCAGTCTGTTAAACAGTAATGTCCCCAATTTGTGACAAAATGCCATGTGTTTGTTATTAACTCGACTGACACTTGCTTCCCCAGCCACCATTTTGTTTAGCTCATGGCCCCGCTGCCCACCCATCTTTCTCAGTGAGAAATCCAAAGCTGTTCTTGCCCTACATATTTTCTTTTCTGAGTTGAACTAACTTCTTTTCCACTGTCCCTACTCATCCCAGTTAAATTGCATGCATGCATGAATATATAACAACAAATCCCACCATTATGTGCAAACATCATGCACCAATAAAAAAGTATGGGAAATAATAAGAAAGACCCAGCTCAAAGCCTTGCCTGGCTCAGACACTCTCTAACCCATGTATTCACTCTGCTCATATTGGTACCAGGAACAGCCCTGGATGGCTGACTAGCAATGTTCAGACCAGGTCTATGAAAACTTCATTTCCAAATCTTCACTGTGAGAAGATGCTGGTATAGATTTCATAACCAATCCTTCTCCATTGCCGCCATCTTTGGAATTTCACCTTCTCACCTCAACCTTGACATAGCGGTCTCTGAATCTATTTCTACCCACAACTTAAACTGGTCACAGTAGGTTAAAAGGCTCAAGTGGAGTGAAAGTTTCTTCAATCTCATGCTAATTTTTTGAAGCTACATTTTAATTGCCTCAAAGAAGTGAAGGAGTAAATTTATTTCCTCTCCTCATATAAGTAAAAATAACCAGGAGTATTTGGATCAGCGTGGGCCTCAACCTTCAAGGTTCCTCCTTCTGACTGGGCTAGTACTCAGGAAAAACAAACTAACATGCCAACAAAACAAGTAAGAACTTTTTCTAAGAAAGCAAGGTAGCCAGACCACTAAGTAACTTACCAAATTCTATTATTATTTTAATTTAATTTTACCTCCATAAAATACCCTCAGGTACAATTATTTCTATGCAAGGTCTTGGGTTGGGGCTGTTAGAATTTTTTTTTCAGATTCATTTATTTATTCTACTTAGGTGTACATGATAGCAGAATGCATTTTGATTCATTGTACACAGATGGAGCACAACTTTTCATTTCTCTGGTTGTGTGTGATGTAGAATCCCATCATATACAGTCATACATGAAGCTGGGGCTAAGATGTCCATCTCGTTCCACCATCTTTACTGTGCCCTTGCCCTCTCCCCCTCCCTCCCTTTGACCAAAGTTCCTCCATTCTGTTAGAATCTAATGGGGGCAGCTCCTATGATGTTGTTAGCCACTGAATGTGTCTAGTCAGAGAGCTTGTGGGAACATGCATTCTAGCTGGACCTAGAAGGTTGAGTGCTTACAGGCTTACCTGGGTGCTGTCTTCCATTTTGTCCATTAAAACCTCCCTAAGAAGCTTCTTACCAAGATCTGTGAAGGCTCCTTCTTATGCACAATGTGCTAAGCACCATCGCCCCCAGGACTGGAAGATATCCCTTTGCTGCCAGACTCTCTTCTCTCTCTGTTCTGAAGTGTTGGTTTTAATGTTAGCTAACTCGTTTGTTTTAATTAGGTCCTCAGACTCCATCCCCATCAGGATGGTCTATGGAAGCATAACCGACTCCATTTAATGGAGAAAATCTGTTAATAACTATAGACCTATTAATCTGGTGGAAATTCTTTCAAAATTCCATAAGCTCCTCTGTAATAAGCCAAGGGTCTGAGTTTCTTAGCCTAATTTTCCTGAGTCCACATACTCCAGGAATGGCCATGAACCTTGTGGCTGGATTGTGGCCTTGGGTTAAATAGTTTGCCCCTGTAAAACGCAGTTGTTCCCCTGTAAAACAGGGGTGATGACAATGCCTACCTTGTTTGGTTGTTTTGTGAATCAAATGTGCTCACATGTGTGAGAGAATGTGCTTACATTACCTGCCAGTTTGTTAACACCCAATACTTGTTAGCCACTGTTAAGCCATAATTAACAATGGTTAAACTCTTCCATTGTTTTGGGAAGTCCAGCCAAGAATAACATAACATTGTTTGCTGCTTTTATTGACTTTTCACAGGGCTTTGACTCTGGGGTCAAGACCAGGTTAGGAATTAAGCAGCATGAGGTCAATGGAGACTCCTAGTTACTGGTGCTTAAATGAACCAGGTTTTAACAGCCCAGCAGTGAGAATTGGCAGGAATGGTCTCTTGAAGAGAGAATAATCTCTCCACATGTAAAACAGAGCCAAGTGGCTTAAAGTAGGGCTATAAGGAGAGAGTCCTCGAGGGTAATCACAGGGACTTTTTACGATGCACTTTTGGCCTCACCTGTGGGCAAAGAGGAAACTAGTAAAGTCATTTAGGCAATTAGGGAAATGATAGAAACTGAGACACATAACCAGGGGTCTCACACATCTCTGTCAGAGGTGTGCTTTAAGGCTACGTGTAGGCAATACCAGACTTTTCCTTAGTTGGATTTGTGATTGACCCCAGAAAGCAAGCAAGTATTCCACTGGGTCCCTGAATCCTACAGCATCAACATTGCTAAGCTTTGGGTATGGAAAACCTATAAAATGCTGAGTGCAGTGGTGCACTCCTGTAATCCCAGCACTTTGGATGGGGAGTTCAAAGCCAGCCTCAGCAACAGTGAGGCACTAAGCAGCTCAGTGAGACCTTGTCTCTAATTAAAATACAAAATAGGGCTGGGATGTGACTCAGTGGTTGAGTGCCTGAGTTCAAGCCCCGGTAACAAAACAAAAACAAAAACAAAACAGAACTATAAAGTGGATATTCTCAGGAGCCCAAGATGATGACCTAAGAGTTTCTTCCTGAAATACAGCAATTAGGGAAAAAAATCCGTAAATAACCATATTCAACCAAACATACTTATCATTGGAAGAAATTATGTTAAATGTTTCAAATAGATTAAGAATAGTTACTATTTAATAGGTGCTTATATTAGATATGTCTTTGCAATGTTATTTATTTGTCAACAAAGCAGCTATAATCGTAGGCAGCAGGAATTAGAAAGTTTAAATAAGTTGCCAAAATTTATGCTGTTAATAGAAGTACAACAAGAATTTGAACCAGATTTGCTGGATCTAAATTATGTGCTCTTAACCAATACAAGAATAGTTTATAATCCCCTGGTGAAGGAGGAGAAAGTTACCCAAATCCAAATAAAATTTTGTTTTTCACAATATATATGCATCTATTCAGTTTATCTAAAAGATGCTTTCAAATAATTGGGATATAGATACATGTTTTCAAGTAGTATGGGATAGAGAGATAAAAGAAAGTAATTTGGTGTTTAGGATCCCTTTTCTTCTGGTATCCTATCCCAGTTTTGGAGGTAATGATCAAGAGGCTAACATACCACTTTGATAGCTTTCTGGAGCTCAGGTGATAACAGGGAGGACAATCAAAGGGAAAATAGAGCATAGTGCATCCCCATCATTTGGACTGGTATCTTGAAAGTGCACTGTAGAAGAAATGGGGGCCTTAAAAGTACACATGCCTCTCAGTGGACTGCAGTACAGTTTAAAATCCCCTGGCCTTAGCCAGGTGCGGTTCCTCATGCTTGTAATCCCAGCACTTAGGGAGGCTGAGACAGGAGAATCGTGAGTTCAAGGCCAGCCTCAGCAACGGCGAGGCGCTAAGCAACTCAGTGAGACCCTGTCTCTACATAAAACTCAAAATAGGACTGGGGATGTGGCTCAGTGGTTGAGTACCCCTGAGTTCAATCCCTAATACCAAAAAAAAAAAAAAAAAAAAAAAAAAAAAATCCCCTGGCCTATGAAATTGTGTAGAGATAATCCTGAATTACTACTGTTCCCAGGTATGTGGCAGAATCAGACCTAATGTTGGGAGAAAAATAACATAACCTTAGGCTTCAAATTATTTCTATAAGTGTTTGCAAATGCCATATCAATTGCATTAAAAATAATTAAATGTAATGAGATAAATTAAGTTTGGCAGTAGAAATAATAAATAGGAGACATAGATAGCCGAGGGCTTCAGATAGGGGAGTTATTAGACACCAACTTTAAGATAAGTATATTTATTGTGTCCAAATTGAAAAAAGATGTGATTGAGAAACCATAAAAATTAACCAAGTAAAAAAATAGGAATCAAAAAACATAACATTCCTAATTAAATACTCAGCAGATGGATTTACCTACAGATAGAGCTGAAGAAAGAATTAGTTAACTGAAACAAACTGTAGAAGAAAATATTAAGAAAATTTAAAAAGACAAAAAGTAAAACAAAATTCCAAGAAAGAAAGCAAAAGGTAGAAAAAAAAGTAAGAAATTATAACATACAGAATCAGAATCTCAGAAGAAGAGAGAATAAATGGATCAAAGTAAATAATTAAAGAGATAATGGCTAATAACTTCTCAAAACTGATGAAAGATGATGAAGTCAGATAATGAAATTTTAAGGCAAAAATTTATAGGTTGAATGAAAATAAATCCATACTGTATTAGTCAATTTTGCATTGATGTGACCAAAAGATGTGATACGAACAACTTAGAGGAGGAAAAATTTATTTTGGCTCATGGTTTCAGAGATTCAGTCCATGATCAACTGACTTCATAGCTCTTCATCCAGGATGAGGCTGCTTATCATGGCAAAAGGGCACAGCAGAGGAAAGCTGCTCAGTTATGGCAGCCAGGAAGCAGAGAGCTTGAATATAAGGAGCCAGGGATAACAGAATCCAAGAGAACACATCCCCACCACTGACATATTTCCTCTAGCCACACCCTACCTGTCTACGGTTATCACCCATTACTCTATTCAAATTATTAATCCATCAAACAGATTAATCCATTGATTAGGTTATAGCTTTCATAGTCTGATCCTTTCACCTCTGAACATTCCTGCACTGTCTCATACATGAGCTTTCAAGGAACCCATCACATCCAAACTATGACATCTTCCTAGGCACATCATGTTAAAACTGCTGGTAATCAAAGACAAAATAAAATCTTAATAGCAGCAGATGGAAGAGGCTTTATCTTCATGGAAACAACAGACTTGACAGCTGACTTTTTAATAGGTACAATAAAAGCCAGAGGACATTGATGTAGTACCTTCAAATAATTAAAAGAACTGTTAACCTGGAATTTTAAGCCCAGAGAAAATATTTGCAATTGTAAAGGTAAAATGACATTTCTGTGCTAAAATAAATGGAGAAAAATTTTTAGCAATAGAAACATAGTAAATGCTAATTGGTATTCTTTTTTTTTTGGTACTGAAGATTGAACTCAGGGGCACTCAACCACTGAGCCACATCCCCAGCCCTGTTTTGTGTTTTATGTAGAGACAGGGTCTCACTGAGTTGCTTAGCACCTTGCCCTTGCTGAGGCTGGCTTTGAACTCGCGATTCTCCTGTCTCAGCCTCCCTAAGTGCTGGGATTACAGGCTTGAGCCACCACACCCGGCTCTAATTGGTATTCTTCAAGTAGAAGAAAAATTATCCTAAATGGAAGTTCAGAGGCATAAGAATGAATGAATGAGCAGCAAAATGCTAATGCAAATTAACTGTATAAAACAATGCTGTCTTTTGGTTTTTAATATACAGAGAACTAAATACACAACAACAGTCATACATGAATTAGGACGGGGTTAATAGAATGTTCTAAGTTCCTTTCATTTTCCTGGAAGAAAACCAAACTAACACTAGATTTTCATAACTCAAGAAGGTGTGTATTTTATTATCAAGTTCAAAAAATAAATAGTAAAAACCATACAAGTTTGAAGCTAGTAGAAGAGGAGGAACACAGAATAATAAAAGCATACTCATATAATCCAAACAAGAGCAAAACAAAAATAGAAAAAGAAACAGAACAATCAGAGTATAATTAGCTCTTAGCAAATGGTAGATGCAAAGCTTAATACAGATGTAATTATGTTAAATGTAAATGGATTAGGTACTTCAATTAACAGGCAAATTTTGTCAAGCTGAGTAAAAAACAAATAAGCATACAGCTACATGTTTACAAGCACCACATCTAAATATAAGGATATAGAAAGGATAAAAGTACAAGCAGGGAAAATATTTTTTTTATAAACAGTAACCCAAGGAAAGTGAATGTAGTTATATCTATAATTTTTTAAAGCAGAAATATCATCAGAAATTAAGAGGGACAACTTGTTATTATACAAGGATGTTTCAGTCAATTTTTTCGCTACTGTGACTAAATGACCCAACCAGCACAACTGTAGAGGAGAAAGTTTATTTGAGGCCTCATGGTTTCAGAGGTCTTAGTTCATAGGAGGCCAATTCCATTCCTAGAAGCTCAAGGTGAGGCTGAACATCATGGCGCAAGAGTGCGGCAGAGGAAACAGTTCACATGAGATTAGGAAGCAGAGACAGAGACTCCACTTGCCAGATACAAATATATACCCAAGGCCACGCCCCAATTCCCACCTTCTCCAGCCACACCCTACTACTTTGGTTACCACTCAGTTAATCCCTTTCAGGGGATTAAATCAATGATTGGGTTAAGGCTCTTGTAACCCAATCATTTCTTCTCTGAACCTTCTTGTATTGCCCTGCACATAAGTTTTGGGGGACATCTCACAACAAACCATAACAAAGGACAATTTGCAATTGATATAATTATTCTAAATGTATGCACCTAATAATATGATTTCCATATGTAAATTAAAACTTGAAAAATATAAGAATTTTTAAAAATCCTCAATCACAGTAAGAAATGTTAGTAAACCTCTTAGAAATTATAAAACTTGTAGACATAATATCAGTAAGAATGAAAAGTTTTGAACAACCTGATTAGAAAATGACATGTGAGCATATCAGTAGAACACTATTCCAACAACAGTATAATACACATATTGTTAAGCACATATGGAAAAATGGCTATATGTGGCACAATGGAAGGAGTCTCAACAAATTTCAAAATATCAATAGATCAAAGTATGTTCTGTGGTTACAGAGCGACTGAGCTACATGACATCATGAAAAAGAGAATTAGAAAATCCTACATGTTTGGAAACAAAGAATTATATTAATAAATAATTAACGTGTCACAGAAGGAATCAGAATGAAAATTAGAAAATACTGTACTTTGGACTACAAGGTGATCAAAATTTGTAGAATATAACTAAATCTGCACTCAGAGGAAAATGTATATCAATAAATGTATTGATTAGAAAAGAAAGAACAAATCTCAATGAAACAAGCATCCAACTCAAGAAATTAGGAAAAGCACAGCAAGTCAAAACCAAACACATTGGAACAAAAGGAATGATAATGAGAGCAGAAATTAGCAAAGTCAAAAACAAATATACAATACACATTACTGATCAAAAAAAACCAAGAGGTGGTTCTTTGAAACACTAATAAGGTTGAGCAAGTCCTATTAAGACTGAGCAAGACAAAAAGAGACAGAGTGCTGTAGGATGGATCTGGAGTGTCCCTCTAAGACCCATGTATAGCACCAGCCCTCTGGGAGCTCCACCTACTGGGTGTGGTAGAACCTTAGGAGGTGGAGCCTAGTGGGAGGAAGTTAGGTCATTGAAAGTGTGTCCTTGAAGAGGAGATTAGCCTCTACACTTTCTTCTCCCTTTCCTTCCCAACTTCCATGAGGGGAGAAGCTCTGTTGAACCATGCCTGCCCATCCCTGATGTCCTACCTTACCAGGCCCCCAAACAACAGGCAAGTAGTCATGGACAGAAACTTCCAAAATGATGAGTCAAAATAAATCCTCCTTTTAAGTTGATTATTTCAGATATTTTGTGATAGTGATAGGTATTTTGTGATAGTAACAGAAAGCTGGCTAACACAGAGAGAAGCCACAAATAAGAAATGTAGGGAATAGAAACAGGAATAACTACTAATCCTAACATATTAAAGGGATAATGAGTGAATGGAACTTTAGGTAATTATCTTGAAAAATATGGAGACTTGGACACATTTCTGGAAAAATAAAACCAAAATTGATAGAAAATAGACTTTAAACTACTGAAAAATTGAATGTATAATTTAAATTTTTCCTTCAAAGAAAACTCCAGTCTCAGATGACTTTACTGGGAAATACTATTAATTCGGTAAAAAATTCCAATATTATGCAAATTCTCCTTTTTTTTTTTTTTTTAAATGAGGAGTGAAACCAGGGATGCTTTACCACTGAGTTACATCTCCAGCCCATTTTATTTTTTACTTGGGGACAAGACTTCACTAAGTTTCTGAGGCTGGACTCCAACTTGCCATCCTTCTGGCTCAGCCTCCTGAATATATAGGATTACAGGCGTGCACAATAGGAAAATTGCCCTCACTTATAAGACCAATCTCAGACATGATCATGGTATAGCAGTCGTTTTTAAAAAGGCAAATTGAACCTACTAATAAGTATATGAGCAGTGCCTCACCACAAGAGATGTCTATTCCATGAACACAAGCTTGGCTTAACTTGTGAAAATTAATCAGTGTAATCCAGTACATTAACCACTAATAGAAAAATGGAGCCATACAGTACGATCGTTTCAAGAGGCCACAGAAAACATTTTATAAATTTTAGCATCAATTCACTATTTCAATAAAGCAAATAAATAGATGTAAGTTTAACAAAACTGCCATAGACAGGAAATTTCCTAACCTGAAAAAGGGTCTATAAAAAATATCCCTACGGTTTTGATGGCCACTGTCACTCCTTCTATTCAATACTGTATATGCAGATATAGCTGGCACAGTAAGAAAATAAAATAGCCAGATGCAGTGGTGCACGCCTGTAATCTCAGTACTTAGGGAGGCTGAGACAGGAGAATCGTGAGTTCAAAGCCAGCCTCAGCAACGGCGAGGCACTAAGCAACTCAGTGAGACCCTGTCTCTACATAAAACACAAAATAGGGCTGGGGGTGTGGCTCAGTGGTCGAGTGCCCCTGAGTTCCATCCCCAGTATCAAAAATAAATAAATAAATAAAATAAATAAAATAAATAGAGTTGTAAGGATTACAAAGAAATAGCCATCACTCACGAATGATTATTGGGGTATTGTAAATATAGAAAGAATGAACTTCCATATAAACTATCAGAAAGAATGGGTCAACTTAATCAAAAACCTGAGGGACAAATGTGAAAAATCCTCTAGATCTCTTTGCAATCCACTCTTAAGCATTATTGATATAGATAAAAGGAAATTTATATAAACAAAGGTATACCATGTTCAGATATCAGAAGACTCAACATCGTTAACAAAGTGAGCTACCTATTCAGTTAAAATGCTAACAGCCTTTTTGTGTGTGTGCACACCTGTACGTGTGTGTGCATGTGTGTGCGTGTGTGTGTGTGTATGTATGTGGCTTAACAAGCTGGTTCCAAAATAATGCTGGAAAACAAAAGATTAAGAATACAAGATTAGCTTACAGAAGAAGAGGTGCCAGTGAATGACTTTACCAGCCATGGTGTTTTATAAAAGTGACAGTAATTAAGAGCATGGCCCTGACCTGGCACAGACAAATGGACCAATGAAAGTGGAAAGGTCACAAAAGAAAAGGCCTTGGACGAGGGCTGGATGGGATGTCACGCCCTAGCCATCCTGGTGTGACAGCCTGGCCCTAGGTCAGGACTGCCTCAGAATCAGTATCTTGGGGTAGGGCATGTGGCTGGAAATGTTTCATCAGGTGACTCAATCTGCAGCTTAAAAACCATTTCCCTAAGCCAGGCACGGTGGCGCACGCCTGCAATCCCAGCACTCTGGGAGGCTGAGACAGGAGAATCGCGAGTTCAAAGCCAGCCTCAGCAACGGCGAGGCGCTAAGCAACTCAGTGAGACCCTGTCTCTACATAAAACACAAAATAGGGCTGGGGATGTGGCTCAGTGGTCGAGTGCCCCTGAGTTCAATCTCTAGTACCAAAAAAAAATCCAGTTCCCCCAACACATGGACTCACACATATGATTTCCTGAATTTTGATGAATAATGCAGTTTTTAACTTTTATTTGCTTATTATTTTGCATGGCTGAGGATTGAACCCAGGGCTTTGTGCATGCTAGGCAAGTGCTCTACCACTGAGCCACACCCCAGCCCCATTTTTTTTTTTCTTAAATGGAAACTCATTAGGAAGATGGAGAATTGTATCACATCATATTGCCAAACTTTCCAAAATCCCATTTAAATATTTCTGCCTTTCTCCCCAAATCCTATTCCTTTAAAGCAGCTGCTCCTTCCCTTCCTGTCCCCTCTGGCAAATGGGCCAAGCCCTTCATTTCTTCCCATGCTTATTTATATATGATATGTGTATATATAGTTTTGTACACCCATTTCCCCTTTCCTCAGTTTCCCTCACCTACATCTCTATCATCACCTTGCTTATCAAATGAAAGTCATTCAGAAGAGTGTCCTAAAAGGGAGAGGGAACAATGAAAAGGAATGGCATCCCCTCGCCATGACACACTATCTGTGCATGGCTTGAGTTGTATTCCTGAGTGTCTATCATGAACACAACCAGGACATAAAAGAACGTTTTCATTATGATGGGCTTTCATCATGCTGAGCTCCACGTGTGCCAGCAGCTGGTCCTTGTGACGCCAAGTTCTAAGAAGCCAGCACCCACCCACTCTGCTCATGAAAAAGGTTCCCAAGAACATGAAAACGCCACCAAGGCTGTGGAGGACTTCTTGTGCGGGATGGGCTTCAGGTGCCTGCGACCTGTGCTGTTGCTCGGGACCTGCACTTAGAAGGGTCCTGCCTTGATTTAATGCTCTGCTGTCAGCGTTTTGAAGGTCTTAATAATGTATGAACAGAAGGCTCCGCGTTTTCTTTTTGCAAATGAGGGTGGTGGCCCCCGGGAGCGAAGGGGTTTGCAGACTTGCTGGATTTTTTCTACAGAAGCAAAACCTCTGGTTTGAGGACTCCCTGAAATACTTTCTCTGGCTTCTCAGAAGCCGTTTCCTCTTTTCGGCTCTCGGTGTTCCCTCTGGGTTTGGCAGCTGGGTGTTCACAGGCTGTTTTACTGAGTCTCTGATGTTTGTTTCCTGCTTGCTTAAAATGCTTTTAAGACACCAAAGCAAGATTCTTGGCCACCTGGCCTCAATCTCTTGTCCTGGGTTTGGCTCCTTTTCCCTCTCCCTCATTCTTGACTCTGCACTTGGCTTCTACAAGCCCCAATCCAGGGCAATGCTTTGACCACATAGAACTTTCTCTATTGGGGACACATGATGTGCTGCTCCTGGCCATTGCACTCCATCACAAGCTTTTCCTTCTGTCTGGAATGCTCTTCCACGGCTGCAAAAACACCCTTATTTTGGCTTTTATACCATTAGACTCAACCCCAGTGTTAGCTTCTGTATTAAGCTGCTCAAGAGGGGCTCGGTTCTCACCTACCCACTCTTGCTTCTCTAGCGCCATAGACACCTCTGTCTTAGCTGGGAACCTGCTAGGGGTTAGGGTTTGTTCTTCTCTCTCATCTTCCCCAAACCCCTTCTTTTAGATACATTGGTTCTTAACTTGGAATACAAGTCAGCCATTCTTTCTAGAAAGAGCTCCCTGAGTGCGTTCATCTGTCATCCTAGTCTTAACCACATGAGAACATAATCACGTCTGACCTCCAGGAGACCATATCTGTTTTGCTTATGGTGGTGACCTCAGTGCCCACCAAAGTTCAGAGCACATAACTGACTCAATAACTGTTTCTTAAATTCAAGGATGAGTGAGTGAATGAAGACGTATTTGCATAATTCTCCTGACTGCAAGCCTTTTGACTTTAAAAATTCCTCTTCCCATCTCTTGTTTAAACCCACCGTTTAACACATACTAGGTGCTCTATGATGTTTGTTCAGGAAATCAATATCTGAAATGACTTATGTGATCATTTGAGATTATCCTCTTGGGGCCTGACCCTGAGACCCAGGCTTGGGAAAGCATCCCCCCGTAAATTCAGTCCCAACTTGAGGTTGCATTCTTCAAGGGAGGACAGCATGGGAATCTGGGCTGAGACTCTCTCAGGTCCAAGAGGATGAGTTTTCCTTTATGTTGTAATAAACCTCATATCGTTGCCTAGAGAGTGACAGAAAGCAATGCTAAATTCATAAAATTGTAACTGTCGGTGCCAAGTGTATAGAATTATAATAAGCATCACAGGAGAGGTGGAGCTTTGGAAAAGCACTGGGAACTCTCCCTGGAAAGTGCTGCTCTTGTTGCTTATGTGGGTGGGAGGGCTGGCTGTGGGGCCTGGAAATTTCCTCAGGAGCCCTACTGTGCTCACCCTCCCCCTCTCCCCAGGATCCTGGGCTCTCTCACTTTCTACCTCCCATTATGTAGTTTCCTCCTGAGGAACCAGCAGGCAGCAGAAAGTGGGGAAATCTTTCTCTCCAGGAGTTTCCTCCCTCCCCATCTTGTGGTGGGCATTTTTCTTCCGTGGCCAGCTCCAGTTTCTGCCTGAAGCTCCCTTCTTCTAAGAAACTAAGTTGTTGAAGGTTCTCCCATTCCCATACCAATGTGCTCCTTCTAAGAGACTGATTCCCCTTCTCTGTACAGTATTCCCATTGGACCAAGGACTTCTCTCCCCTGCCAAAGTGTTGAGGAAATCACACAAGCCCACGAGATTCAATATATGGAGAACCAAGACAAAGAATTAAATGAGACTGAGCTCTAACACTGGCCACTGACCAAGGGCTAGTGATGTACTAGAAGCGTCCAGAGAAGTCAATTTGAGATCCATAAACATAAGGAAGAATGTTGTTCTGGCCAGACCTGAATTCTTTAAAAATGAAATAGGAAACTTCTTGAGAGAATGAACTCCCTAACACTAGAATTGTTCACGTGGAAGCAAAACCGAATTTCTGCATTGGGTAGGAAGTTAGCTAGAAAGAGCCTTTATGGTTTCTCTGGACTTTCAAGTGTCTGCAGTTTTATTATAGGGTTCCAACCCTGTAAAGCAGTTTATATTTCAAAATATAGTACTTAACTAGTTGTTTTTCTAAACTCCTTCTGAAGTAAATCAGCTTCATACAGTGGTAATTAGTTTATTGGTAGAAACAATGATAAAATGTGAAGCATGCATATTTTGGAATGTGGCAAGGACACAGGAAAGGCCGGCTGTTATTATTCCTGCACCATTTTCCATAAGTGAGGTCTTTTGGTATCCCTGTGAGGATGTAACAGTGACTGAACCCAGTTATTAAATAATGTGAAAATCAAGAAACAATTAATAATATGAAATATCCTAAAAAATGCTGGAGCCAGATTCATCCGTCTTCAGACAACGGAGCATGGGCTTCTTATTCATTGACAGCCTTACAATGGGGTGAACCCAGAAGCCAAGATTATATTTAAGGAAGTAATCATAGGCTTTTGTAAGTCACAGTTGGTTCCTTGGCAGGGCTACCTCTGTTGGGACACACAGCTGGGACATCTGGTAGACCTGGCTGTATGGCAGTGTGCAGGGCGCACTCAGGGGACTGTGGCTCCCCTAATCAGCTAGCTGCAATGATCAAAACATAACAACAGCGGCTGAGACACGGAGGGTCTTGTTTTGCTCCCAAACATACAAATCTAGGTTGGTGGCCCAAACATGGTGTAATTGTGTGAAGACTTTGCTCAGGACCTGGCCTCCTTTTCATGTTAGATCTGCCAACATTCGTCTGTGGTTTTGCTTTCAAGGTCCGCAATGGCTGCTCCACCTCAGGCAAGTGCATTCTGGACAGAGAGAAGGAAGTGACCTTGAGGAAGGAGGGGTGTCCATTCCAGGAGGGCAAAACATTCTGAGAAATGGCAGCCGACATTAACAGATGTCTCATTGGCCTGAATGGTGTCATGTGCCCAGTTCCTGTTAAGAGAGACTGAAAAATACAGTTATTTCATCCAGGGTTATTACTTCTCCAAACCAGACTTAGGCTTTGTTATTAAGGAGAAGGGCAGAGGGGTACAGGAGAGGCCACCAGCAGTGTCTGCCAGAAACGTCTCTGTCTCCAATGTCTGATGATGTTGACTCTGCTCTCTGTTTCTTCCTTTTCTGGACTTCAGGACTCTGAGCTGGGGGAGAAGCCTTCACCTACAGGACCTTATGAGGATGTTATGCTGCTGCCCTTTACCCATCAATTTTTAACCCCTTTCAATATACTTTAGAAATGGCTCTGCTTTGAGGCTATGGTCCGTAGTTGCTCCATTTGTAATTTCAGCATCCTCCAGGGGCTGCCTGAGGACCATCGAATTTATAAGTACTGTGGTGTCACAGGTAAAGAGCCAGACACCCAGAGCTAGGCTGTGACTTCTCTCCCACATTGTTTCCGAGAGCCAATCTGAGTCCTCCACCAGGACAGCTGCTCTTGCTGAACAGACAGCACAGCACTCCTGTTGGGAACAGCCCAACACCTTGAGATCTGTTTAAGTGAAAAAGGAGGTCCTACCTGTAAACAAGAAAAAGTTTATGGCTCTCCTGACAAACTCCAGGGATTCCTGTCTGGCAGCTCTCAGGAAGAACAACTGAAAACAGAACTCTCACATTTTAGAACTGTCAGAGGAAAAACTGACAAAGAATATTCAATTTGGCCTTCTCATGTTGCCAAGAAAGTCACTGAGTCACAGAGAGAGATGGGGGACAGGAGCTCACTCCAGGTGTGGTATGGCAGAGGTCTAGGCGTGGGAGGAACTGGGGAGGGGAGGAGAACGGTGGGAGGGGAGGAGAATGGCGAGAGGGGTGGAGGGCTCCCTCTTGCCTTCTGATTGGGTCTGATTATATTAATAATTTAAGCACCTGTGAACCTGGGGATGCTCCAATGGTATAGATAATTTAGGCAAAATTACTGAGGGGTAGCAAATGGTATTGGGGTTGCCAGATCCAACCCCCAATCTGACATGCTTTGGTTAGTGACACTTAATGATTCCTTAGCAAACTCACTTGCCAGAACCCCACAATAACTGAAAAATTATGGCATCATACTTTATATGCTCTTGGGAGAACCAGATGTGGTGTATATTTGGAACAGGACCTAGTAGATGGTAGTGCAGAAATGTTTGTTACTGCTATAGTTATCTCTCAACAGTTTCAGAGTCCTTGAACCTTCCATAGTTGGCCAGTGGACATCTTCAACAAGCATGGCAAAGGACCAGTGGGGATGTACGTTTTAAGTCAGGATGGCATCAAGGGATCTTCTCATGTCCCCAAATAATGGAATTATCCCCAAATACGTCAGCATAGCATGAAATACATGGGATGGGAGGTCCTTTACCCGTCCACTTTTATGAATGGTCTGTGCATCCTGTCTGCATTTTTATCTTGAGTATGAGTGACTACTTTGCTTTTTCTTTTTAAAGATGTGGTAAGCCACACTTACCAGTCTTTTGTACCAGTTGTATAAGAAACAATAACACCAAAAATAGATATACGTAGAATTCTTCTGCCCAATCAATGTTTTTTTTCTTGAGTTTTCTTTAGTTGGGCAGTACCCCAATTCTCTAAACAATGTTACGGTAGTCGACAGCATTTGGAAATTATCTTTGTCTTGTTTGGTCCTTGAAGGGCATGAAAAATTTTCCTCCATTTCCTCACACTCTCCCAGGGGTCATTTCCCCCTCTCTTTTCTCTGCCCTGTTTGCCCTCTGACCCCGACTAACTCTGCTGTTTCCACGGACTTCTGAATCTAATTAATGTCTTAGTGGCTATATAAATGAATTATGTAGGCAGAAGGATGTTGGAAACTTTAAGAAAAGTGCATTCCTTAGGGAAAACCTGGTTTTGTTAAAGGGGGAGGGGGGACTGGAACACAGCATTCCCAGGAGGTAGAATGTCAGGAAAGTGTAAAACCCCAAGAACATACATTCCATAAAGAGCTGTTGCCTGATAAGCAGGCAAAACCTTAGGAACATCTATTTTGACATGCAAGCAATAACCAGCCACTATGGAAGCTGGCTGAGGGGACTAACTGTCCAAATATGCTGCCATCCCAAATTGGCTTCAACCACTTAACTGGGGTATTGGCCTCCCTTCCCCTCTGCCTCTCTTTTCCAGCTGGTTTACAGCCATTTGCAGGGAGTGTGTCCTTAGAGAATCTCTGGAATGACCCTGGCTCCCTCTTCCAGGGCCCCAGAATGTACTCCAGTGATCCAGGACAGCAGGCAAGCAAGGAGGAGGGGCCAGAGTGTTGAAGTTCTCAGCCAGAGGATACTGTCAGAGAGCCCAAGGCGGAGATGGTCCCTATGCCCCAGGTTTCCATGGAAACATAGGAGGAGTGATGACAGCGAGCACAGCCGCACCATCTGCTCAGGACCTGGCGAATGTTGAAAAAAATAGAAAGACACCTCGGATCCCAGGCTAGAAGCACTCAGAGATACCTGTGGAGAAAGAGGAAAAGAAAGGCCTGAGGACACCAGGGCTCCTGGGTGGATTTAAAAGCCACGCTGTCTCTGGGCTGGACATATTAGCTTGCAATTCCAAAGCAGAAGGCCTAGAGGGTTTATCCCAGTGTGCCTAGGTACAGTTACCAATACCCAAGGAGCCTCCGGGAGGAGAAGCAGAGGGAGTGTGTCTGTGAGCTCTGCTGGAGCCGCAGAACAGTGTCCAACACACAATGCTGGAGGAGGAGGAGCAGGGGCTGTCGTGAGCTTGATCATGCTCCCACCACCTTCCAGCCGGACCACCTGCAGAGCTGGCTTTTGGCCTGACATATTTTTGTAGAAGACTGGCAGGATTCAAAAGAGAAAAAACATCCTATCTGGTCATAAAAGCGGCCTCGGAGGTACAGCTGTGTCTGCAGAATAAGGCATGAGTTAATAAAGCCACGTAAGGGTTCTCTTCTCTCAATTCCTATCTACAGGGAGATCTTAGTGAGATGCCCCCAATTTGCTTTGGGGTCTACTTAGGAGACTTCTAGTTCCAGCTTGGTACAGTGGGAGTAGGGCCCTTGCTTGGGGCACTCCTGCGCCCTAGATGGAGCAAGATTCCCTTCTTAGTCCTTTTACTTCCTAGTTTTAGCCTAAATAAGTAAACAAACCTATTTAGGAAGAAAACAGCACCTGTAATTTAGCTGCCTTCCCCAGTGGCCCCCTTCTGAGCTGGGAGGCTTCCCTTGGCTCTCTGCAGTATGGCTTGTATGTCCCTAGAGAGATAAGTCCCCTCGTTCACAAGGTCTATAGGTTGCACAAAATCTACAGCAGCTTCACAGGAAAAACCATTTTAAAAAAAAAATTTAATTTGGGCAGCATCTTACTCCTTTAAATAAATTTAAAAAAACAAGAATAACTTTTCTATCAATTCTGGTGAATATTCTAATCCCAGAAGGTCCAACCCTCCCCCCCCCCCTTTTTTTTGTACTGGAGATTGAACTCGGGGGCACCACTGAGCCACATCCCCAGCCCTATTTTGTGTTTTATGTAGAGACAGGATCTCACTGAGTTGCTTAGCACCTCGCAGTTGTTGAGGCTGGCTTTGAACTCACGATTCTCCAGTCTCAGCCTCCCTAAATGCTGGGATTACAGGCTGGTGCCATTGCGCTGGGCTCCAAGCCCCTTTTTTGATTTGTATTAAGGAGCTTAAAAATTTGACAACTAGATTAAGTGCTTGCTTTGGTTCGTGTTTCTAGAGACTGGAGGATAATGTTAGTACCTTCATAAACCAGATAAATAATAATAAAAAGTTATCTTCTTAAAGGCTCTCATGAACTGTTCTTTTACTTCTAGAAATTATTAATTTAGAATTATTTCCATCACAGCTTAGGAAATAATGGTATCTACAACTATTATTTGGTTTTTCTTCAAAAGCCTCCATTCTCCAAGTGGACAATTTTCACAAACACATAACACTGGAAATAACAATATTAATGTAACTATCCCCCCGTTAAAGGCCCCACATAGAAAATAACACTTATTCCTGAAGAAACATTTTAAAAATAGCACGGTGAAATTGGTTTAGGCTCAAGTACACTCATATATTAACACAAGGCTCCAGAGTTTAAGCTCAAATATAAATCTACCCATTACTTCATAGTTGTTTTGGAGAGGCCTTTTGTGAATAAGCCCCTCAACCTGCTTTACTTCCCCACCCCCACCCCTGCCCTTTCCATTTCTGGAAATTTCTATTTATCTTCAGCCTCCTTCGTGGGGGCAAATCTGTATCTTGAGCTTCAAGCGTGGCCTGGGACTCACAGTAAACATGGTTCTGCTTGTTCTTCAACAGCGCTCCTTTGTATAAACAGATGTGGTGGGAAGGGAAGAGAAGCCAGATCCCTGTGAGGGGCAGGAGGTCTCTTTTCTGGAGAAGTTTCCCAGCTGCAGCCAGGAGCCCAAGGAACAGGACACATTTCTTGTTCAGGCCTTGGAACTGGAAGTTCTTCCAGACAGGGGCTGTTCCTCTCGCTCTCTCCTCCACCCTCCACCCCCAGCCTTTGTTCCTGAGAATGCTGTCTCCATGTGATGTCTAGATCTCACTTTTGCCAGAGCAAACATTTCCAACAAGGCTTATGCTAAGGAGATATTAGGAAGAGAGGCTTTTTCCCCCCCTTCTCTCCAAATACACTGGAGACTAGGGTTTGGGAAGCCAGCCCTCCACACCTGTACTTTTTCCTGTGTTAACATTTTTTTGTAGCTTTGTTACCATCTTCAACTCTCCAGGGAGGTTTTTAAGGGTGGGAAGTTGTCTGTTTCCAAAATAACAGTTCTGTTTTCTGTGACTGTTGATGCAGTCTCTGCCTTAATTCAGTGTTTCACATTTTGCATATTAGTTATGGACACGAATAAAGGAAGGAATACTTTGGGGCTCCAAAGAAGGGGGTGGGGCTGACAATTTTGCATCCCAATCTCAAATAGGAAAGAATTTTCGTTGGCCTGTTGGTCTTTTACCTGTGTTCAGAGCTTAGTTTGTTAATCTCCTCCAGGTGGGTGAGGTGAAGAAGGTGGAAGGGAGTCTCTTAAGTTTGACCCTGGAGGGACCCTGTGACTTCCACCCAAGAGTCTAAATTTCTGGCCTCTCCAGACAGCGACTCTTCTTATCCAGAAAAGGAACAAAGGGAAGAGGCGCCGGGAAGGCCTTCCTGATGGCAGGGAATGTAGAGTTTGGCGTGAGTGGTGAGGCCATTGCTGTGTGCCTCTCTCTCCAGGAATTCTGGGGACTTCTAAGCCATGCTCCTAAAGCTGCGGCCAAGAGGACAGGAGAGTCAGGGACCCAGGATAGGCCCCATTTTAGACCAGCAGAGGAGAAGCCGTTATCGTTCTGATCTGCAGACTTGACTCTCAGCATGTCTGACAGTGGGGGACGTGGGTGGGGAGGGAGTTGAGGGAGAGGGGGACGTTCTTTAAAACCAGGGCAGCAACAAGGACTTGGATTTTTAGGAGCCACGATCATAATCTATCATCATTCCAGTTGACAATCTGCCATCTCCAGACAGGCGAGGCAGCGGGAAGTTTGCAGTGGACACCCAGAAGCTTTCCTTGTAAGAGAAATTAAAAGAAAGCAGGTTGGTTTCCAGGGACTCTTCAGTTGGGGGGGATGGTGGGACCCCAGAGTAGGCCCAACTGCAGCTGAGAGCAGGTCTTCTTAGAAGGGCTTTCCTTCCCGCTTCCTGTGTATTGCACTTAACTTACTGACTCCATACATCGGAACGGGTTTGTTTACGGCGCCGCTGCGGGCTGCAGTGAACTCTCACCGCGCCTGGGGCGCCAGGGAATTTCCCAGCACCCACCCCGAGTCCGCAGCCTGCACCCCACCCGCGCCAGCGCGGAGCAGGGTCTTGTGAATTCCGGGTGGCCCAAGAAGTGCGTGCAGCCGGGACAGGGGCGGGCGGGGCCAGCGGCAGAGGGATGCGGCAGGCCGGGCGCGGCTCAGCATCCCCTGCACTCGGTGCTGTCGCCTGCCTTTCTCCGCAGCTCTCGGGACCGCCCCGAGCATCCCCAGGCTGCGGAGGGTCAGCAGGGCCGCGAAGGCCTGAGGGGCAAAGGGCAACCCCGAGGCGCGGCCTGCTAGCGGCGCGGGACCCCGAGGAGCGGCGCGGGGAGCGCAGGGGCGCGCGGGGCGGGCGCGGCGCGGGGCTCACGGCGCGCGCGCGCATCGGCCTCGCCCGCGCACACGCGCCTCCCCGAGGAGAAAGAGGCGGGCGGGCGGGCGCCGAGCACCGCGGCGGCGGCGGCGGCGGCTGCAGCGGGCCGGGCCGCCGCGAGGGAGGGGCGGAGGGCGGAGGGGCGGGCGCAGGCCGGGAGGCGGCGGCGGCGAGCTCGCCGCTCTCTCGTGAGTGTGCCTGCGCGCGAGCCGGCGAGCGGGTGAGTGCGCCGGGCGCCGCTGCCAGCCGGCCGGCCCGGAGTCGGGGGCGGGGGGCACCGGGAGCCCCGACCCGGGGACGGGCGGCGGGCGGGCGGCGGCGGCCCCTCGGGCGCGGCCGGGATGCACCTTGAGCGGCGCTTTTCGTTGCAGCGCGCGGGCGGCCCGAGCCTCGGAGGCGGCGGCGGCAGCAGCAGCAGCGGCGGCGCTGACACCTCCCACCATGGACAGCTTCGACTTAGCCCTGCTCCAGGAATGGGACCTCGAGTCGCTGTGGTGAGTCCCGGTGCCGGCCGCTTCGGGCCGGCGGGAGCGGCGAGGGGAGCCCGGGCCGCCCGCGCGCCCTCACCTGGGCCGGGGGCTCCGGCCGCCGTGGGGGCGGGGTGGGCCGGGGGCGCCCGCCTCGCCGGCTCCTTCCTGCCTCTCCGGGCTGGATGCACCGCTGCCTTCCTCTCTCTTTGCTCCCCCCGCCCCCGTCTTGTCCCCTCTCCTCGGTGCTGCCCGCCCCAGCCCAGGGGCCGGTGATGTGGGTGCCAGGGGCAGATCGCAGCCGTGGAGAGGAAAAGAAGCGATTTTTAGAGCGTGTCACCAATGCCTGGGGATCCACCCCTCGACCCCCTAACCCTTCTCAGCTCCCTCCCCTCTGACTGCGCCTCCTCCCAGTTCTCCGAAAGCCTCGGCTCGCACCCGCGACCCCCTGGAGTTGGTGCTGCCGCGAAGTGCCCTTAGAGGATGCTCCAGCCTCCTCCCTGCCTGCACCGGGTCTTGGCGGCTGCATCCTTTCTGTCTGTCCCACCCACTCCCACTCGATTTGGAAAAGTGAACAGGCAGGGCAGGAGACGAATTTTCCTTGGTGCGGGAATTCCAGAGGCCTTGGCCCAGGGAGACCGGTTTCCTGGAGGTTCACAATTCCTCTGGGCCCTTTCTTCACACCTCCCCCCAGTTGTACTCCTCCTCCTCCTCTCCACCCTCACTCCCGGCGCGGCGCCCCGTGTGTCCCTTTATTTCCGTGCTCACAGCTCGCAGCCTGGGTGCACTCTGGGTTGTTTCTCGGGGATCTCACATTAAGGAACTGCTGTAGGTAAATCGCAGGTAGAAACAGTTGAATTCCGGTTGCGGGTGTCTTAAAAATCCCATTGGCTGCTTCAACATCTCTCTTATTACCCCTCACTCCACCTCCCCACCCACCCCACTATCTCTTAAATGTTTCCAGCCAACCCTATTCAGGTAGGGGAATTACTGCCTGCCTATTCCTGGAGGAACTTGTGTTATGGTTAATATTTACGGGGGTGAACATCTGCTGGAACAAGCATATTAACTGTACTCTGTTCTGCCTCTGGTAATCGCTTATTGTAGTGAGCTTTTTATTTTTTTTTCTTTCCCCTTTAATTCAGTAAAGAGTTCACATGTGTCTGAAACTGCAAGTGGCGTGCACATGAATATCATGAATATGCTGTGCACAATTTTAATGCTAAACTGCTGTATGATTTATGGCTCATATGGATGATATGTGGTATCTATGGGTATTTGCAGTGATTTAGGCTTCCCGGGACTTTTATTTTCCTAAAGACAGGTGTAACAAAATAAACTAGGCACAAAGCTAGCAAATTATCGAGCAGTTTCTTATAAAAGATCCGATGGTAAGTACAGCTTGCTCTGCATAATGCTGGCGCCTATAAAACACACAAGGATGGGCCCTAACGTAATAAAACTTGTATATGTTACACTGGAAACTTCAAAGAGTCAGTGTAGAAAGAATATGAAACATGTTATTACTCTATAAAAGTTGCTAATTACTGTGTTGCTGCTCCTGGGGATATTTCAGCCTTTCATTTACAGATACCTGTTATTTTATAGGTTTACATTTAGAAATGTTGGTTTCTGGCACCAATTCAATAGGTTTCCAGATTAGCAACTGTACTTCAAAAAATGACTTTCGCTTTTTAAACGGCAGTCAAAGGGAAGAACTTATTGTTTTGCTATATATTTTATGCTGCTTGTCTGCTTGCTGACTCAAACTGAATCCCTTCATGACTTTTCTAAGTGGTGTTTTGAGATTATTAGCCATAATTTGTGGACTCTTCCAGCACAGGGCCTAAGCGCTATTTTCCTTTGCAACCTTAGTTCTCAGCTGAATTACCTGGAGCACTGTTAAACCATAAATGTCAACTGAATTGACTTGAAATTTATATTAGTTACAGTACACATTATTTTTAAAAAAAGAAAAATTAAGCATCTTAACAAAAGCTGTACATGAAATCATGTTTTAATCAATGCATCAAGTTTTGGCATATAAAAGCAGGAATTCTTGATTATAATAGAGTAGGATAGTTTGGCTGGAGTGTTTCCCATTTTGCAGATGTAGCATTTACATTTCGCAAAAGCTTGTATGTTTCTGATAAATTAAAGATAAACCAAACTCCTTGAGTAGACATTTTCTCTCAGTTATGGGTGAATTTTTGGATGGTATGTTCAAACTCAGTTTTATGGTTTACTTAAAATTTTGTTTGTGGTTTACATTGAAGCTAATAGGTGATCCAGAGTAGCTATTCAACTGCTTGCTGTGTTGCTTGGGATTTTCATGTCCATTGTTTTCTTATTTGAATCTCATGACAATCCTGGCAGTGGTAAGTGGAAGAAGTCCCATTATATAGATGAGGAAGTACAAGCTTTGGCCTGTTATATGACTCTACTGAAACCATAAAACAAATGACAGCAGACTTTAGAAAACTAATATTTACTGAGCACTTACTTTTACCAGACACTGTACGTTGCATATTTTAGGGCATTTAATCCTCACAGCAGTCTTACAAAGCAAGTACTCTTAGCTGTCCCATTTTACAGATGGGGAAATTGAGGCAAACGGCCCAAGGTCAGATAGCTGCAAGAGGAGAGGTGTATATATTTGAGCTAAGAATTAGCTTCAAAACCCACTTTTCTGACTTCAAATCAAGTGTATTTTCTAGAACACTGCAGATGTCTCAGTTTGTGAAGATGGCTCTGGAATTCATTATAAAGCGAAGCCTTGATGAACTGGAAGTTAAGGTTCTGGTAAAACATCAAAGAAGAAGGTCAGAACCTTAAATGGTATTGCTCTACAATTAAAAATCTGAAAACAATATGCTATAATTTAGGAAATTATGCCTGCTAATTATGAATTAATTTATGAAAGTAGGTATACAGTTTAAATAAAGGTGATGGAGCACTTCTTCCTTTAATTCATCATAAGAAAGCAGTTTTCTTTGAAGGTTAGGAGGAAGTACAGATCAATGGCAAAAACGAATCTTATTTTAAATCCCTAACAACTTTTTCTAATTGGTGAATATCATTTTCCAATAAAACTAATTGCACTTTATTAGTTGTGACTGTGGCTTTGAATCTGAGCTCCCTTATTCTAGCCATCATGGAGAGTGTCTGCAAATGACTGTAGAGATCATATGAAGGGAAAAGCTTAGTACTACTGAATATAATCAATATATACCATCAATTGATAATTCAATAATTACCTGCTCTGCTCCTGGGCACACTGTTGCTCCGACTCAGAAATATCCATGCTTATTTTTCAAGGAAGGGCTTTTGAGTCTGAATTACCAGACGGCTGTTCTTTTTAGCCATACCTTCAAGTTGAGAAGTTCATGGGTTGCTCTCGTGAACACTTTTAATTCTACTTCCCATTTCTAGTTTGAAGTCAGAGTGGGGAATTTGGAACATGGGAAAAGTGCTCATTCTTACCTGGCTCTGTAGTTTCGTTCAGTAGAGCCAAGTCCCAGGAGCCAGGGGATTCAGTCAGTCTGCAGGGGCAGATGCTATAGAGGAGCAGCGCTTCTGTTCAGCTTCCCCTCCATTCCCTTCTGCCTTTTCTTCGGTTATCCACCAATGTCAGGTCAGCTGCTAGACATATATGCGAGTCCTCAGGGCCTTTAAAATAACGACCATCCCTGTTCATAAGGTTAACTGTTGTTTTTGTTTATTCACTTAACAAATCTTTATTGATCATCTTTAAAATACAAGACCTTGGGCTGGTTGCTGTAGGGTATATAAAGATGAGTAAAACGTGGGTTGTGTATATCGTCATCTGGTAGGAGAATGAGACAAGTCCGTAAGTGCAAAAGGGAAGTCTTCAACTCTGGCAATTCAGAAGAGACCATATTTAGTGGGAGGCAGAGGAAGGAAAGAAGAAAAATTGAGTTAAAAAAAAAAAAGACTTCCATGGAAGAGGTGGCCTTTGAACTAAGCTTTGGAAGATGAATGGGATTTTTACAGACCGTGGGGGTGGGGGTATTGAGAGGACATAGAAGTATCTTGGGCATAGAAAGAACTTGAACAAAGGCTTTCATTGGTGTCTCTGAAAGATCCTTTTATGAATCATGGTGGAATTACCTATATTACGTAGTTTAAAGATGCAGAACTTTGTAATCATGAGATGGTTTCAGTGAATGAGGAAATTTTTCCAAAATGAACTTAAACTTGTATGTAATCTGCTTTAAATGTGAACACATTTTAGTTATTGGGGAGAAAGTCTATCAAAATGAGATGGTAAATATTCAGACCCTTCCTATTACCCTGCCCCCTGTATCTTCATATAAGCCAGAATCCGTACACATTCTGTTCATTGTATATTCTTTCAAATTGCAGCTTTTGATATTGGAGTACATGGATTATTATTATACTTGTTTATTCAACTTACAGCATTCACAGTATTAGGCATTGCTAGAGGATAGGTACTGTAGGGCACTGGCTTTTAAATGTTTACGACTCCCACCCACAGTAACAAATACACTGTGAACTTTACAGCCACGTATGTCCATGCACATGTGTACACACAACGGAAACAAGAGAGTGTCATGAAATAACCCTTATTTTTCCTGTGTACGATGCATTTTCATCTTCTCTACCTATTGCTTTTCTTCTTAATTCTTAACTTCCGGGTTGAAACCTGCAGTTTAAAACTTTCTGTCGGGTATACAAAGGAGAGAGCCTGTTAGGAATTGACAGGAGAGTAAGGTATACATATCAACATCTGCAATACAAAACTGACACTGCCCTTTGGAGGGGGGTATGGCCACATCCCGTTGAGAGGGTAAAGTATTCACGGCTGCATGGCATTTGAAATGGATCCTGGGGAAGGAGAGTTTGAGGAAGAAGAAATAAAAGGGAGAAAAATCCACGTGGAAGGAAGACTGTGAATAGAAATATGGAGGAATAAAGTAAGGCTTGTTTGAAGTTGTTAATGCAGGGTGAAGGTGGGCAAGGACTCCACTCTGGAAACGGGGAGCAGGACAAACAACGTCACCAACGGCGCAGTCTCCATAAGGATGCTTCCAGGAGAGCCCACTGATTCTCACGGTTCTTTCAAAGCAATTGCTGATGGACATGCCCGGGCCACGGGTTTCCTTCAGGCCCCTCTTTTGGGCTTCTGGGCCCCTTCATAGTGTCAGAAAATTCCATAGGTCCCTGTCTTGGCCATGAGGTACCTGGACCTTTTCCTCCAGCACCAGTAGAGCAAGCATTTTAAACCCCTAACCCTTTGGTCAGTTCCTTCAACTTAAAGCCGCTCACCACAACACAAAGGCGACGGGAGAGCAAATCACATGCGCAGACACATGCATGCACGCAGGGAGCCCCTGGTATCCTGGGGCTGATTGGTTGAGAGTAGCTTGGGAGGCTGAGCTTACTCTCATTGGCCAAAAGTAACCATGTGGCTGGCGGCGGAGGCTTTCATTGGTTGAAAGTCTTAGCACTTGCTTGTTGGATGGGAAAGTGCTTCAGCAGGTGCAGGGGGTGAGAATGTTTCTGAGGAGGGTGGCTTTCGGGGCTAGCAGGGGCCGGTAGGCTGCAGAGAGCCAGTGGCCAGCATGGGGCATCCACTGGTGACCCGAGCCCTGTGCGGGAGAAAGCCAGTGGGAGACGGGTTTAGTTCAGGATGCAGAAATTGGGGACTCAAGCTTCTCTGGCTCCGCAGGGCCAACAGGAAGGATGAGCGTTGGATGGGTTTTAACCAAATGTCTTTGGATGACGATGAAGATGAGTATTATGTGTGGGGAAATGATTCCTTCCTGTGTTCCAGATTTTCTTTTGTCAAAACGTAGGAGGGTTATAAAATGGCAAGAATCTATTTTGAGAGAATGTCCTCGTGAACCACAATGGGTCTAATCAATGGCACTTTGGATTAGCAATGTGAACGAGGCCCTTTGGCTCCATAGAGATTCAAAAATAGTCAAATTAAGAAAAAACTAATTTTTTCATATAGAATGCAAGATTTTTTGTGTGTGCAAATGAAAATTTTAACCTGGAATGGACTTGCCTGTCAAATTTTCCTTATTTTGGGAAACAGTCTTGGTGGCACAGTCAAGGCCATAAAAGATAATTTTAATATCATTTAATGGTAACATAATGCTTCCTTGTTTTATTACAGAGTAAAATCCATAAAACTTATTTTCAATGTTGGCTATTCCTTTTTGTCTGGAAATTTAATTGAGGTTTCTGAATTCAACTGGCTCCAACCTTTCTTTCTGTTTGGCCCAGCATAGCTCACGATTTTTCTCATTTCCTATTCTCAGTCTTGGTATAATCACTTATAAAATGACAGCACTTACACTGGCCTACCTCATAAGGTTGTGATGTTAAGTAATAAAAGTGTCAATTGCTCTGTGAATGCCAAGTATAGCTCTTTTATACCCTTTGCTTCCTTAAAAATGTCTCTTTTTTTCATAAACAAGGAAAGACACAGAAAGACCACATTGGGTCATGTTCAGCCATCAGTGTGGTACCGAGTCCTGTTCCTGGCCATGCGACCCAGGGATGTTTTTGAGTGGAGATTGGTAGTTTGTCTTAGTTGTGCATCACAGTCTAGCAGACTCATGGCTGGACTACTAACATATGTGGGTATATGAACCATTACATAATCTTTGATGTTTCACTGAGAATGTATTGTATTACCAACCATTACATCAAATGACTTCATTTGGCACTGTGGGTCTCATTAAATTATGTCAGGCTAATCATAATTTAGTTTTACTAGAAACAAAACACACAGACCAGGGTAAGAGGATAGCACACCACTGGAGAAACAAAATGGGTTTAATGAGAGGAAACTACACCTGGAGACATGGTGGGGGACCTCTAGTGTTTGAAGGTGTTTCACTGAGTTGGGGAACAGTCCTTCTGGGGGTTGCTCAAGGGCACAAGTAAGATCTGTGGGCGAGCCAGCATTTCACTCAGCTGTGGTGTGAGCTCTCAGAGCATGCTAATTTTCTGACTTTGAAAGACATTCCTGGATAAGCGGACCAGCAGCAGTGGATTCCCTCTGAGAATCTTTTCAATTCCTAAATTCTGATTGTTCCCATCACAGGGAGCAGGAGACCAAGAGTGCAGAAGTCGTTAATTGTATTCACTTGTGTATTTTCCCCCTCTGCAATTTATCCCTGCACACATGGAGAAAGGCAGGGAGGGTACTTAAACTTCTTCACATAATTTCTCCCCGGGAGACTCATTGTTAGCAGAGGTAAACAAAAATGACTGTAATTTGGAGACCATGCTAATGTAGCAACTCAGTTTAGAGTTATGTGTTTAACTTGATAGTGAAAATAATTTTATTTTTCCTTTTTTATGGGCAGGAAATTAGTTTTCGAGAATCCCCTAGAGGGCTGTAATGTGAGCCTGTTAGTCTTAGTTAAATTTTTCTTGTCATACCTGTGCTGTTTACCTGAATTATGAAGTGACAGAACAAATTTTCTGTCAGTGTTCATTGAAATGTTAATTAGTTGCCTGGCAGTTTAAATAGGGGAGGAAAAAAGCTTTCTATACTGTGGATCATCACCAGTTCTAGGAAGCAATCTGTTTCTGTTCTCCAATTTCAAAATATACGTTTTTCTATAGAAGGAATCTATAGGAAGAAAAGACCCAGGATGCAGAAGGCTATTTTGAGAGCACAGGTCAGTATATTTCATTCTCATTTAGGGAATACTTCTCAAACTTTAATGTGCACCCAAATAACCTAGGGATCTTGTTAATGAACACAACCAGAATGGGACCATATTCTGTCATCCTGAACAGCTCCCAGGTTATGGCCCTGGGCCTCAAACCAAACTTTTAGTCGGAAGGACTAAATGTTTAAAAAGTCCTTTGGGTGCAGGGGGAGGAACTCTTTCAAAATATTACATTTTTTTATCCCTGTTTGGAGGATACTTTGTGTAAGAACATCACAGTTTCACAGAGACAGAAGGATACATTTAGATACAGCATCTATTTTATTTCTGTGAGTCTAATACCCTTCTGATGAGTGAAGGGGTGGTTAATTGCATTGGAGTGGGGATATGGTGGGAAATAAACATCAAGACCTGAGTAAACACCATTTGTAATAAATAGGCTAATCACTTTTTACAGCTTTTCGGTTCTAGTCACTCCTTCAAAGTCTGGGTCCTGCATCAGGAGTGAATGCTGCGAGTAGTGGGATGGTCTTCCGCTTCTGGTCTTGTGGGGAACCTCACAGTAACTTCTGAAGGTGCCCAGGATTCAGAACAAATGTCCTCATTCTTTCCCACCAGTCTCTCTTTGGGAGAAAAGGAGCGGGGGCCAGGAGTGGGGACTGGGTGGCAGTCAGAGGCGGGATAGCTATTTATAGACTTGCTGCGTTGCCCCTGGCCATAGCTGAAAATTGCAACTTTCCCACATCCTAGGAGAAATGACACTAAGTGGAACCAAGGGAAGATCTCAGACACCTCAGTCAAGAACTTTCTATCCCTGCACGGCCAGCCATCTTCCCCCAAATGCATTAGGTGATCCAACTTAGCAGTAGTTTCTGTGCTTAATTTCCAGTTCCTGTGTAACTAGAAAAATAGATTCATATGGATGAGGCTGTGGAAAGAGCACACTGGACTCTGCATGTGCTGTGAGATTGATGGGAAGTTCATTGATGGTATCTGCATAAGGAGGGTCTGTATATGTGCAAACACAGGCAAACACACATGTACCCACTCGCTCACATTTCTATTCTCTCAGACACACTAGGAGAAAACCAGATAGGGTTTAAACAACTGTGCAAATTTCAGGTTTGGAAAAGAAAGCTGAATTTTCAGGAGTAGTAGTTTAATAACTTAAATAGTTTAATAATTTAAATCTTGCAACGTGGCATGTGTGTCAACTGGTAGAAGTAGTATGCGCAACAGATACTGCCGTTGTATTTATGTCTGAGTGACTGTGATATTGCCTCAGACATCATGGACTATTATGTTATCTGACTAATTGAGTTTAACCATTTCTTATAACATGCAACATTATTTTCCACTAGTTTAACTTACTTTAGATTGGGGAGGAGAGCGGGAAACAATTGTCCTCAGGCTTGAACGTAGGTCAGGCCTATAATAAGACAAGCGTTTGGTTATTGTTTGGTTTGTCCTAATGTCATGAAGTTGATGCATTTTCTTTCACGTGAGAGAAAACACTACTCATTGACAATTAATATGCAATGCAAATAACCAAATAGGTGGTATAGAACTCAAAAAAAAAAAAAAAAAGGACTATTTTGCTGGGCATGGGGTGGTGCATGCCTGTAATTCTAGCAGTTTGGGAGGCTGACACTGGTACCTTGAACGTTCAAAGCCAGTTTCATCAAATTAGGGAGGGTTTAAGCAACTTAGTGATACTCTGTGTCAAAATTAAAAATTAAACAAAGGGCTGGGGATGTGGCTCTGTGGTTAAGTGCCTCTGTGTTCAATCCCTGGTACCAAAAAAAAGCACTATCTTAAACTCAGTGATTGGCTCTGTTGGATCAAGAGATCCTCAAGAACAAAAAGCAACCAGCAATGGTCAGCTGCGTTCTGAACTTTAGTTGCATTATAAAGAATTTTGGCTTGAGATCCTTGCCCTGGCTGAGAAGATGGGTTGTGAGCATGCCCCCAGTTGCTTCTTTTCCTACCAGCCATATTCATCCCGTAGCAGGGACCTCCTGGTGTCATTTCTTGGAACTGCAGGGTGGAAAGTGCCACTGGAGCATGAGGACTTGACCTTGGGCTGAGACGCAGGTATCTTTGTGGTCACAGACTCTGCAGGGTATTGACATGGAGGCTCAGAGCTTCCTGGAATGGGGTAGGTAAACCTTCCTTTCCAGTCTTTCAGGACTGACCTAAATGTTTTGGTCCTTCCATGTTCTGAAATGCCCTTTCTTACCCCTCTCCTGTCATGTCAGGTACTGGAAATGAGGATTGATCTGAGGGAGGCCACGGCCTTAGAGACTTTTGAGTAAAATATGAGAGCTGCCTGAGCTTCTGAGGACACAGATTGCTGCACCTGCGGAAGCGGGTGCACTCCAGCTACATACAGAGGCCTTCTCCGTTGTGATGTAAAATCCAGCAGGTGACTATTTCACCTGGCATAGCAGCTGCAGCTCTAGCTGTGTGACTTCAGGATGAAGCCTTTGGCCTGGGCACAGGGTTAGTGATGCAGCTGAAATCTATGAGTACCATGTTTTGGAGTCCAGGACAGAGCTGTGCTGAGTCTGCTGTGTCCTTAGAAGTTTGTCCATGCACAGAGGCCAGCCAGACAGTGCTGGGAGGACTCTCCTGCTGTATGGCTTTCATTGAAGATAGTTCCTTCCCTAGAACATGGTACACCTTTCTCTGAGAACTGCACTTGTTACATGAATTCCTTTATTATTATTTTTCTGACAAATTGAGTTTAACCTTTAGTGTGAGTGGGATACCTATTTGGTGGGAGAGCTGGTGAATTTTATCTACTACCTTGCCATCCCTTCCCCCAACTTATACCTCCAAGGCTTAGTTAACAAGTTCTCAGTATAGAAATTAAATATTTATAAGTCTGAAAAGAAGCATGGCCATTTGGTTTCTAATATTTAGGTAGACAATTAATTACATAAATTAATTCTTTTTTTTACTCTTATCCCTCAGCAGGCTGAAAGTCACATTTTAGGGCCCTAAAATATCGCGTGCAATAAGGAAGCATGGTACGTATATAATATAAAAGGCTTTGAGATGCTTTTCTTTCTCTGGATTTGCAGGTTTCTAGGTTGAGGTGAGCAGCCAATTCTTAAGCCAGACACAGAAGTGGATAGAGCACATCGCTAGCCCCAGCTGTGCTTCTACTTTAGCTTGGAACAGATTCATTCAAACAGCCTGTGTAGAGTTTTTATCTGCATGGGATTGCGTGGGGCACATCAAAGGGTACCCAACCCTGCACGGAATTTTAGAGATTTTCTGGAGAAAGCGAGGACTGAGTCCTAAAAGATGAATAGGAGTAGCCAGGCCGGGAACAGGGGCATGTGGGAGCTGTCATGTGAGCCGAGGCAAAGAGGCGAAAGATCACGAGCTGTGGGCAAGAGCAGTGGTTAGTGAAGGTACCTTGCGACCCCTGGCATTCAATAGGGAGAGCAGGAGAGAAGGTTTGGCACTGGAACAGGGACCAGTCCTGGGAGGGCTTTGTGTGGCGTTTGCAGAGCTTGAGCATTTCCTGTTAGGTAATAGCCAGCTACCGAGGGCGCTGGGCGGAGAAACAAAGTGGTCACATGTATATTTTATCACTTCTAGAAAGCATTGTCCACAGATAAGTCTGGTGGAGGTCAGACAGGGAAGGTGAAGAGGGCAGGAGATGGATGGGCTGGGTGCGAGGAGGCCTGCGGCCGAGGTGCTTCTAGGTGATCTGGCCTAGAGGTGCATCTGGCCTGTGTGATGCGCTAGGAAGTACAGCAGGACCAGCCAGCCGGGTGGGGAAGGTGCAGCCTTTGCATCTACATGCATTGAGCGCCTGTGGACCACACAGGCGGAAAGCTTGTGTTTGATCCTGACCTTTTGTTGGAAGGTTAGGATGGAGATGAGGATTTGGGAGTTAGCACACAGGTGTTGGTGAGAGCCAGGAACTTGGGCAGATTGCCAGTGAGGGCCGGTGGGAGGGAAAGCAACTTGGAAGGAGGTTGATGAGAAAAGGCTGGAGTGGCAGGAGACTAGGAGAGTGTGGGGTCCCTGGTCAACTCAAGTGCCTTGGCCATCACTTAAGTGAGATCCTAGAGGCAATTTTTGGATGGGGCAGTGGAGGTGAAAGAATGAATGGGAAGAGATAAAGTGTAGCTTTGAATGTTCTCACTCTTGAGGGGAAAGGGAGGAGGAAGGTCTCAGAGGAGGGTCGTACTCAGAGTGAGAGGAAGGCACCAGGGTGGTGGAGATGAGGCTATCTAGGGGTAGAGGACTCCCCACCCCCTTCTCTCTGATTTCCTCAGTGCCTATGAGGAATGGAGATTCCAGAAAATCTTCAAAGAGGATAGTATTAAATGTTAGTCTGTACAAGGTAAATGATAGGTGCTTCATAGTTATTTCTGAATAAGCGATTTAATGAAAAGTCTGCATAATCCACTTTAGCATAAATCTCTGTCATACTCTCTGTAATTTAATTAGAGTGTTTTGAAAGTCATTTTGATTCAGAAGTAATTGGGTGAGGCCTCATCGCTAGGGAAAATTAGCGAACTTGTCTAATTGTGGAGTATATTAAATGGATTTTTAAAATATTGTGTTCGGGCGCGTTAAGACTGACAGTCCGGAGCTCCAGGATGTTGGTCTGATGTTGGATGGCAGTATTATCTCCTTGGCTGGGGCTCTCAGGCCAGCTGGCCTCAGTCAGTTGTAGTGTCAGGAAAGGCCATGAGTCCTTTACATGTGCCATATTGTCTCATTGAATCTTTACAGCCTGCGAGGTAGGGTCTGTTCTTCCCCATTTTACAGAGAAGGAGGTAAAGCCACAAAGTCCCACAGCTTGTGTGGCAGAGCCAGCCTCTTCACTCAGGCAATTACATGTAGCCACTGTCCTGTAAGTCGGTCATGAGTTCCGAGATCCCATCCCATCTTAAGATGTTTGTCAGAGACACATATGTCAAGTATGTTTTCTAGCATACACACACAGTCTCCAACTGTTTCAGTGTAAAGTAGCCATGGAAAAATATCTTGAGATCCATTTTGGACTTTTAAACTTGGAGAAATATAGAACACGGTGTCCAAGCTGTTGTGTATTTTAGGCTGGTGGAATTCTAGTTAAGCAGGCTTCCCTCTGTGTGAATTGTCTGTCATTCATGATCATTTCAGGTTGTGGTGGGTTTTTTTTTTGTCCATATGTAACGTATGAAACACAACTGTTTATATATTCCCCTTAATTTTTTGTCTACCCATAAAACCACTAATTGCCAAGTTTTATGGATGGAGGCAATGGTAGCAACTGCTTGCCACAGCTGGTCACATCTACCACAACACCTGAATGTGACTTTATGAATAGCAGTAATGATGGTGCAGCAATAAAATCAGTAGACCTACCTTATGAAAGGCATGTGACATTGTGTATGGAGCGTTTTTTGATGTAGATGATCTTGCCCCTTTTTAGATGCTACATGAGGGTAGACTCTCTTCTAGTAGTATGACTCCAGTTCGATACGTAAGTGTTGCTTTGGTGACATGGGAAGAGTCAATGCATTTTAATTTATGTCGTGAGATAGTTCGTTAGGTAAAGCAAAACTAATAGATTCCTGGCTTAAGGGACTGTAACATATTGAAAGAGACAACAAAAATAACTATAAATGTGTTCTCTGAAAATCTTTGAGAATAAGACAAATTTCAAGATAGGTTAAAAAATCCACTTGGCAGGCAAAATTCTACAAAGACACTCTTTGAAAAATGGAAGGGCGAAGGGCTTCAAACCAGCCTGCAGGAGGTTCAGACTCTGACCTGCCATTTATTAGCTGTGCTGTTTGTTTGTTTGTTTGTTTGTTTTTCTATTGAGAATTGAAGTCGAGCACTCGACCACTGAGCCACATCCCCAGCCCTATTTTTTTTGTTTTGTATGTAGAGACAGGGTCTCATGAGTTGCTTAGCACCTCACCGTTGCTGAGGCTGGCTTTGAACTCGTGAGTTCCCGTCTCAGCCTCCCAAAGTGCTGATATTACAGGCGTGTGCCCGGCTTAGCTATGCTATCTTAAATAACTTACCCTTTTGGGTCCTTGATTTTTTATATTTTTAAATTTCTTTTGGTACTAAAGATTGAACCCAGAGTGCTTTACCACTGAGCCACATCCTCAGCCCTTTTTATTTTTTTGTTTAGAGACAGGGTTTCACTAAGTTGCTTAGGGCCTCACTAAATTGCTGAGGCTGTCTTTGAACTTGCAACCCTCCTGCCTCAGCCTCCTGAACCCTGAGGACTATAGGTATGTACTACTGCACCTGGCTCGGTTTCCTTATGTTTAAATGGAGATAATACTGCTACTGATTTGTTATTAGGATTAAATGAGATAATATGCATAAATAGCCTGGCACATAGTAGGTCTTTAAAAAGGGTAACTTTATTATTAACTCTTCCTTCCCTTCCCATAGTTACTAAATGTTTAAATAACAATTATGTTCAATGGCTACATCCATTCTGTTGCTTCAGATATTTAGAAGCATTTATTTGAGCCATTGTTTGTTATTTATTTATTTTTTAATTGGTATCTTCTGCTTCCCCCCCCCCCCCACTGGGCTTGTTTAATGGCTGCAGCTGAGAGATATGGAAAGTAGTCTAATGTCTTCCATTGAGAGCAAAGTTATTTATTTATGTGTATGTGTGTGTTTGAGAGTGTGTGTGTGTGTGTGAGAGAGAGAGAGAGAGAGGGAGAGAGGGAGAGTGTTAGTTCTTAATGTGCCTCATTGGTAATATAAGGAGCAATATGTATTGTAGGTGCTAAAAATATCTGCCTTTTTATAAATATATATGAATTTTAATTAAAGTTAAAACACAGAACTTGCAAATGAGTGAAGCAAATCTGATATTACATTATTTAATTTATTAATTGCTTAGGTGAACTTCAGGTGCAAAGACTTTGGATAGCTCCAGTGACATAATTTCTAGAAATTCTTTTCCACTAGTACCAAAGCGAGGTCTTTCTGCTCTTTTAGATGGAGGCCTGCCCCTCACCTCCCATGCCTCCCTCAGTCCATGCGCACATGCTTGCTAACTTTCTACACCTACAAGGATCAGACTCTCCAGTTGAATTATAGCATTTCGTGGTGTAGGTAGCAGTGTTCCTGTAGACCTCAGATTTGGGTGCTTTCTATTCTATTGATTCCTTTCCTCTTTCATCAGTGCATTCATTACTGATATGGAACCTAGGATAGCTTAACATTGAATTGCTCAATTTTGGCACACTGGGAGATGAGTCATTATATACTTTTATACTGAACTAGGGAATCAGTATTCCCAAGTTTTATTTATTTATCTATTCTTTCAGTGCTGGGTTTTAAACCCATGGTCTCCTGCATGCAAGGCAGGTATTTTACCACTGAGCTACATCCCCAGCCTGCTTAAGTTTTGTTTGTTTTTGTTTTTCTTGTTTATGACATCTGTGAGGGTTGTCTAACTATAGATAAATTATTGATGAAATGAGCTAAACTTTAGGAATTTGTATTGGTTAGCTTTTGCCAGGCAAAGCTGCAGTAATAAACACGCCCGTTCTCAGTGGCTACAATGACAAGGGATAGTTCTTGTTCATATCAGATGGCGTTAGTGCAGAGTCAGTTGTGTTCTAGTGCCTCATCCATTCCAGGGCACCGGCAGAGAGGGTGTGCCCTTTTTGGAACATTCTATCTTCTTATTGGAGGAGAAAACGGAGGTTCTTTGGGATGTGACCCATGTCCTGTGGCTCCCACTGTGCCTTGATAAGTCGTATGGAAAAGCCTAACATCAGTGGGGGGGGGGGTGGAGCTCTTGCCAAGCAGTGCTGTGAGTCACATGGCACCTAGCCCAGGTGCATGTCCTATTAAAGGAGGGCAGTGAAAAATTGGAAACTGATATAGTCCTCTATGCCATTAATCAGTATCTTTCTTTTTGTTAATGAGTATTTTTAAATTAAAACAACAAGATTCCAAAAGGAGTTTCTGGAACTGTCTGGTGGCACATTCTTTTATATCATGAAAGATCTCTGCCTTTCCATCTGAGTTCTTTTTCTTTTGTACTGGGGATTGAACCCAGGGCTGCTCTAACACTGAGCCACATCCCCAGCCTTATTTTGTATTTTATTTAGAGACAGGATCTCACTGAGTTGCTTAGTGCCTTGCTAAGTTGCTGAGGCTGGCTTTGAACTGGAGATCCTCCTGCCTCTGCCTCCCTGGTCTGAGTTCTTTTTACTGGCACTTACCACCTCTTTCAAATTTTCATGGCAAAAGAGAGTATTGGCGAAAAAAGCTGATGAAATTTCCATCCAAAGAGTGAATATTTCCTTGTGGTAAGTGAAAAATATTAGGGAAATAGTTTCTGAAAGTGTGTATTTATTGAGTATTTTATCTTCTAAGCAGTTTTGCCTTCAATTTGTGAAATAACAAACGCTATTTATTCAATTAGCTCCTGATTCCTAGATTAATAATTTGACTTTGCTTGCCACTGACAGATTAGAACCAAATTCTGAATGAAGAATAAAATCCATTAAACTGGAAGGGAATCAATTATCTGATATACAGGAAAAAAAGTTTCATTGTTGCTTTCTTTAACCCAACCTTTATACCTTGAGCCTGGTTTTGATTTCTGAAGCAAAACTAAACAGCAAAAAAAGGTATGTGAGCTCACATGTAGACGGGGAATGCTAGTCGACCATGGATGCAAGTGAGTGAGTGAAAGTGTGTTTCATGTGGTCCTGGTAAAGGGCTTCTGAAGGCAGTTTCCTAGAATTTAGTAGGAACACTCTGCTTAGGTCTACCTTCTCCTACATTGTCCCTTCTGAAGTTTAGAACCAACAAGGACTGTACTCATGTCCTCAGAAAAGAAAGAAATATAATACATTTCTGAAAAGCAGAACAACTTTTCTTTCTGTGTACGTTTGGTTTATATGGTCCAAGACATATGCTCAATATTATTGGAATAAGATACCACTTCTACATTAATTTCAATGAAACCAATGGAGGAAGGAGCCCATAACAATATTGTGAAATACTTAATGATGTTTAAAATCTTTGAGATACCAAGGCAAAGTAAAAATAATAAATGAAATAAGTGAAAATGTGGTCATTGCTTTCTAGTCTGATCATCAGGATAAAGTATTTTGAACCGATTGCAAAGTACTTTGCTGAAAGCCCATTAGAGAAAATTAAAACTGAACAGATGAGCTGTTCTTTAATGGCCCAGCAGAAGATCTTTTTCTGCTTCCAAGTCTTTTCTAATTCTCCTCACTTAACTTTCTTGGCTGTATAAACAACAGGTTCTTTCCCTCCATATTGTCCAGAGCTGTGTGTACAGGAAACATTTCTCTTAAGCAAATATCATAGATGGTTTAAAAAGCCAAAGTACATCCTGAATTTTATATTTCTATATCTCAGGTTGAGATTAATAAAATTAAAAGAGCAATGTTTTTAGGTGCTCTTGGATTATAGTTCATGCATAATTTTGCTTTCTTTTTGCATGCTTGCTTTGTATGTTGGATCTTGTTTAGCCAGATTGTGGGGTCCAAGCATGTATGTGTTCCCAAGGATCTTATATTTACCAGATCATGTCATCTGCAAATGGAAATACGTTTGCTTTTTCCTTTCTAAGTGGCTTGCTTGCCTTTTATTTCTTTTTTTGCTCAGTTGACCTGGCTAGAACCCCTTGGAGCATGTTGAATAGTGGGTAGAAACTCTCAGTCATTCCTGATTGGGCATGAAGTTATCTTTGGGATTTTCAAAGCTGACCCTTAGTCAGGTTAAGAATTTTCCTTCTGTCCTGAGTTTGTTGAGTTTTCATCTCGAGCAATGTTTGGTTTTTGTCAGAGGCTTTTTCTGCTTCTACTGGGATTATCATTTGGGTTTTGTTCTTTATTCTAGTAATGTGGTTTAATACATTAACTGATTTCGTATGTTGAACCAACCTTGCATTACTGGAATATCTTATTGGACCTGGTGTATAATTCTTTTGTGTGTTGTTGGACTAAGTTTGCTAACATTGTTTTAAATGATTTCCTTTTTTGAAACACAACTTTCATCAACTTATTCCTTGATACTGGAAGCTCACGAACACTGAAGAGAAAAATAAAGGAACATGACTTTCCCATGACTTCTGCGGGAAAACACAAAAGCTCCATTTCTGCATAGATTCTAAATGACTGTCCTTTAAGTAGAGTAACCAAATCTCAAAATATGCTTACCTGATTATTCAAGTTCAGGACCTTTTGTGTAATTATTTTCTAAAGAAATTTAACTTGGCCTGTGCTTAAGAAATTCCCACATATTTCTTGTGAGGAAGTAAACATGGCATATGAATATGCCTGTAAAATGGTGCATGATAGGAAAATTTAATTATTTATGTATGTGTGCAGATATAATTATTTAACTTAGAAGTGTCACAAATTCAAATGCTTTCAGGGGCCAAGCAGACCCAGTAAAAGCAGTAACACAATTGGATGGGATGGGCCTGTTGGAAGCTCTGTAGCCTTGCCTCCATATATTCAAGGATAATATGAACCAAATGATCCAGACCTCCCCTGTCCTGAACAGACATTGCACGTCTGCCTCCTCTGTGGGACACTCATTCCGGGAATCTGTGATGGACCGCAAGGCCCTGGAGATCTGGTTTCCACGCCACCATTCTGAAAGTTCTCGACTTCTTCACAGTCTCATGTTCTCATTTGAAAATGCAGATGACAGATGTCTTGGCCAACTCCAGGGACCATTGTGAGAGGTTAAAATGGCATAACATTTGGAAATGACTTAAAAACCACCCAGGCCTATCTAAATGTAAGGATATCGTTTCTTTCCGTACCTCTTGACTTCCCCACAAAGATATTTTCTTATTAAAGAAGTCGTAGTAGCCAGACATTGGAAAAATTCCCAAACATGATCTAGAAATATCTCCCTTCAATAGAATAAACTTGGTAATAGGTGCAAGCTGATGTACCAGGATCTGAATTGTTACCGGGGTCATTTTATTGTCCTTCCAGTAAAAAGAACCATTGTCCTGTTCTTCTCACCATTAGGTTCTATTAGATGTGTGAGTCCTTATGATAATATAGAAAGAAGCTTCAGAATTCTCACCAGCCAGATATGTTATCTCAAAAGGCTTTCTGTGGTTTCCTTAGCAAATAAACAGAGTCAGAACTTGATTTTCTTGGTATCCTAGTATTTGACAGAATTTGAATTCTTTGGTTTTCTGACCACAGTAAATCAAGTGCTGACATCTTGAAGCCTCTGTAGGAGGTTCTTTGGAGCAAGACGTAACCCAGTGTCTGCAAGACCTGCCAAGTAGCCCAACCGCAGCTGTAACTGCACTTCAGCTTAGTTCACCCATTTTGTCAGCAGAGAATGGTCGCACAAACCCACAAGTCACAAGTGTATTGAGCACCTACTATGTGTGAAATACTGCACTGGCTTGGGAACCCAGGAAGTAATGTGGCCCTGGCTCTAAAGAAGCATGCTGTCTGGTTGGAGAGAGACCAGTATCCATGAAATGGCACAAGGGCCAGGTCTTGCAGACTACCAGCTCTGTCTGGAAAGGATCTTTGAGATCATCTTTCCATCCCAGCTCCCTGCGGTAACAGCAGAGAAAACTGATCCCTGTAACTAAATGCTTATGTCTGTGATGTAGTCGGGGCTACTTAAACCGAGCTGCTTTTCCAAATCAAGTGGGGATACAGAGTCCCTGGGGCTGGGGCCAGGGAATTTGTATTTGGGCGCCACAATTGCCTTATTGGATTTGGCAATGGTAACAGTCAGGCTGAGGGTGCCTTGAAGCTTAGGGTCAGAGAATGGCCAAGAAAGCCTCAGGGAGGCCATGCATGCTGTACATCGGGTGGGTAAGGTTGCCGTGGACTGGACCTTTGGGTCTGCGGCCCTCAGAGCTGGGAATAGGCATGGCTGAGATGATGAGAAAGATGTTCTACATCACTTGACACTTTAGGAGGCAGAGGGCTATGGGGGATTTTTACACTTGCTTTGAAATATATATATATATATAAATTCATTGTATTTGACTAAGCATGACAACCCCCCCCCCCCAGTTTTTCCTCAGTATCATGGTTAATATCTCCATCATCTTCCTCGAATTGTTTTGAGACAGCCACTGATGATTTTGTATGCTCAGTTACTATATTTCCTGGAATAAAAAAACTGGCATGCAATGAACTAATAAATATACCTGGATAAAGTGTACTATGGAAAATCAGTGTAAACATCTGGTATTTATAAACTTCTTTGTTGAAAATTATTTTGTCCAGAACGTGAGTTAACTTTGTGGTCCTTTAGATATTATTGAGGTACATGAAATTAGACACTATCTCTAAAGTCCTGTGGAATAAATAAATTGATTTATCCAGTGTACGTAAGAGGACACCAAACTGAATTTCCTTTCTGTGACAAAAATCTGTCCATTTTTGTATCAATGTCTATTTTATAGTTGTATTCATTTCAAACTATGAAACATAAGAAGATGGGTTTTTTTTTTTGTTGTTGTTTTTGAGGACGGGGACACTGTGATGGTTCTCCTGGTTGTGACTTGGTTGAAGACAGGAACCACAGAGTAACAGTCAGGAACAGGGACTGGAGTTTGGTCCCCTACTCTACCATGAGCTAGCTCCGTAACCGTGGGAAAAACAATACCTTAAAGCAGAGGACCCGTGTGGGCATCGGATAAATTACTGTGTATGAAGAGCTCAGTGTGGCCAGGCGAGGCATAGCGCGTGTTGAGCTGTTGGTAGTTGTGGCATTGTTTTTAGTTGCCCCCAGCACCCAACCTGGCACATGGCCTATGGTCATTGTCCATTAAAAAAAATGTGGGGCTGGATCAATTGTGGTAAAGTTTTGTTCAAGTATTTTTCTTTTTTCTTTAAGCTGTTTCCATCATGGATATGCCCAAGGCGTCAGTAATTTGTAGTCGAATGGTATAATTAATGGGAATGAATATTTGGCTTAAAGGATTTGTGTGGTGCTGTGGAACAGCTCTGGTGCTCTGAGCCGGGAGCCTTTTGGATAAAGCACGGAACTCTGGCTTTCACCGCAGGTTAGAGCCTGCGCCAGCACCCAGACCACCTGATTCTCAGGCCATGGGAAGTGGGGAGCATGCTCCTGGGGTCTGCCCTTCGGGCTGGCTGGCTTTCTGTCTTTGTTCTCCTCTCTGCTTCTAGTCTGCATCCCCTGCTGTCTTCTGTGTCCCCTTCTCTCTCATCAACCCCTCCTGCCTCTCAGCCTCACATAGCTTGCCGTTCTGCAGCTGCGGGTCAGGAGACCCTCTCCCATCGTCTGCACATCCTTCCTTCCTTTCATTTTTGCCTTTTCTGAGAAGAAGCCTACAGCTTTCCTCAGACTCCCAGAGGCATCAGTGACCCCGGCCCCTGTGCTGTGCGGGTGGCCGGCGCTCTGGCAGCAGCCGCTTCCCATGACAGGCAGAGGCTGAGGGGGATCCCGGAGGATGGCGGGACTGAGTTCTTTTGTTAGAGTTTGCAGGTGCAGCGGGAACGTGGGCACTGAGAGGGATGCTTGGCAGAGCCATTCTGTGAAGCAAAGAGACTGGATGGCGAAGACACCAGTGAATCCCTTCCTGGCTGCTGCACCAGCTGGAGGCTCGAGTGATGTCGCCTGAGCATAAACACAATGCCCGCCGTGGTTTGGAAAGTGAGCCACTAAAACCTCAGAGCCTGCAGGGCGCTCGCCGCCTCTGTCATTTCCTCATGGCACGGTGGGAGTCAGGTGGCTTAGATTCCCCTTAATTGCCAATAAGCTGATTGACACAGGCTTTCTCCTGGCGTAGGACGACTGCTCCAAGAAAAATGCCCTTGTTCTCTGTTTAAAATAAAAGGAAGGGGGCTGATGTTCTCTGTAAGGGCTTAGGAATCCCAGTGCCGCCTTCTAAGAGCCATTTTACAAAAATGCATATCATACTGTATCTCAAGCACTTTGCAAGTATTAATTTTAGTTGTCCTGAAGGTTGCGACTCAATGAGAAAACCCTGACCCCGTAGCTTCCCATATCCCTTTTAGAGCTGTAACGTAGCCCTCAGTTTCCCTGCTCCATGATGCAGTACTCAAGTGGACCACACAAAAGCTTTAACATCACGGATGGCAGTGTACTTTTGGTTGCTGTGGCAGGAGCAAGGACTTTTTAATATAGTCTGGCTAGACAGCAGGAGTCCAGAAGTGATCCGTCAGTCAGGTGGAAGACAGGATGTGCTGGGGCGTTCCGTTAACTGTGGTCAGACAGGAGGCTTTCTCAGGATCACATTCTTTTGCCAAGTATGTGTGATAAAGCCAGAGTTACACTTCAGGAGTTTGGACCTTGTCTATATTTAGCATCCAGAAACCAACACGGGGGCTGTCATTGGTTAGGAGTTTCCATCACTCTTCTTGGATCAGTTAGATAATTCAGGTTCATAGGAACAGTGGTACACTGTCTGTTTGGAAGTTAGTTTGTTCTTCCATTTATTCATTAATTCATATCTCAACACATCTCATTTTTTCCCCTGACACTGTGTTTATTTACAGAGCCTTTTCGGAAGGATCTGAATTCTATTTGATGAGAAAAATCTCATAATGAGAAATTAAAATTAAGAAAAAACTAGAAGGGCTTATGTAATTTGGCAAGCCCTCTTAAAAAGCTTTCCAGGAAACCAGATACGAAAAATTGCTAAATCAAGGAAAGAAATGTCAATAGGAATTTCTTTAAGGGAACTTAAAACACCGCAGACAGAAAGACACACACAGGAACTTTTTGTGTGATTTCATCTTGGGTTTTTTTTTCCCTAAGAGGCATAATTTGTTTACAGAGGCTGCCTCCTGAGAGCTATTGATCAAGAGGGCAAATGCGGGCTCACTTCTGGCCATGCTGGCTGCTCATTAGAATCTCGTTTTTTGCTCCCATATGTATAAAGTGGGGCTGATGGTATCTGCTGCATGGATTTGTGTGAGAATTAAATGAGTGAGTTCTCGCACTCAGTGCCCTCTCCCCAAGGATTCTGCAGGTCAGAGGAAGCGGGGTGAGTCAGGGTCAGTGTTAGAAGTCCGGGTTTTTCCTACTCTCCTCTTGTCTGTGGATCTAGAATGTGGGTGGGGCACCAGGCGGACTTCCAGGTGCAGGTGGGAGAGAAGAGTGCATGTCGGCAGGAATCCAGGAAGATGGATCCAGGAGAGCCATCGGGAGGCCGTGTTGGAGGAGTCCTGGGTTTAGCAGGTGTCCACACCATGGTGAGGATTTTCTTGTTTGTTCATCCCTGATCAGCGTGGCTGCCCAGAGGCCTCCTTTCCTGTCCCCAGAGCTGAGTGAAGGAGAGGAAATGGCTTTCAGGAAGAATCCACCTGCTGAAGTTTGGAAACAACTTCAAGGTTAGAGAGAGAAAGGGCTTTGGTATGGAGAACTCTTCTTACCTTCGACCATGACCATCCTGCTTCTTAAGGACAGTGACCCAGTTCCCCTTGCAGGCTGTGGGCTTGGCTTACCCTGAGGCTGGCTCCTCAGGAGTACAAGGTTTTGTTTGTGACTGTGGGTTTTTGTCCATGGTTCAGGCTGTGTTGCTGATTTCTGAGCCCATCTTCCCTTGACCTTTGTAGATTTCTGTGGTTACCTTGGGCCTCCTCTCTGTTCCAGTTCTAGCTGCGGGGTACTCCTTAGCCTGGCCCTTGTGCAGTCAAGGGCTCGGTCTGGTGCCTGGCTTCATTGTGGCTGTTATTCTAGATTTCCAGCCTCTTTCAAGCCATTCTCTTCTGGGAAACGACAGAGTTTCACTCTCAGGTCCCTGAGCGGGGTGGACAGCATTCATATTTTCTTGGAAGCAGAGGGTGATGGGATGAGGTTTCCCAGGTAGCCCTGCATGGTGACCACTTGGGAGATGGAGAAGGGAGGGGCTGAGCATTAGCTGGAATACGGTGGCTGATGAATGGTGGAGTCAGGTTGGAACCTTGTTCAGTCTGATAGGCAGAACTTTCCTTCTTAGTCCCCAGAAGAGGACCAGAGATCGCCTCATGCTCTGAAGTAGAAATTTGGTTGTGAAACTTCCAAAATATACTACTTCTTAATCTTCATAAGTTGGCCATTTGACCCAAATAATATAAATTATTTCCTTCCAGAAGAACATCAGAGAAAAAGTGTTTGGTTCATTTCTCTGCCTATCTGTGTGTGTGTGGGTATGGGGGGTACCTCTTTTTTTCTCTTGCTGATAAACAGACCCTCCCTCTCTCCTTCCATCTTTCCTTTCTTTAGTTGAGCACTGAGAGGTTAGATTTTGCTTTTGTATGTTATCTCCAGTTTTCAGGAAAATGATTTGTAAGATAAATCTAAGAAAACTCTTTTTTTTAAAAGCCTTCTGACTCTAGGACCCCAGATAAAAATGAAATGGAAAAGAAAACCTTTGAGATGAACTGTGTTTGTGTTTTAATTAGAATTAACAGTTCTTTGACTTAGCCAAACAAAATTGCAATAAATACTCGAACAATGCTATACAAATAGCAGTAACAGTTAAGAGCTCCTAATCATTAATAGCTTCTTGCCCACATTGTCTTTAGTGCTCATGATAACCTGACCCAGCAGGCATCATCGCTTCTGCAGAACAGATGGGAAAACCGAGACATGAGTTTCAGCTCAATTACGCCATCACCCGGGATGCCCTTCTTCTGGGTCATTCTGATTTTGAAGCAAAGCGGGTGCCCTCTCTGCCTCTTTTGAAGGATGTTGCAGTTGTCAGAATATCTGTTTGTGAATTCTGGTCCTCACTCTTGGTTGGCTGGCTGTGTCTAAGTGCTGGAGCGCTGTGGTGCCATTGTATGGTATATATACCATTGACGAGAGGACGGCAAGAGTCATAGTCAAGTGCATAGTTAGGCAATAGCACGGAAAATAAGACCAGGGCATTTCACCTCCGTAGCCAGGTGCTCAAGGGACACCGGCAACCGTAAGGATCTCTTGCTCATCTTTTCAGATGGGAATCTGGTAGCACCTCCTTAGAGTTTAGACACAGCACACACAGCCATCAGACCTACCTTGGATTGTCAATTTAGTGACAGAGGAAAATGAGTAAGCAGGGGCACAGCAACCTGGACCATCAGGAGAATTCTTTATTTTCTGTTTTATTGGAGTTTTTTTGGGGGGGGAGGCAGTGCCAAGGATGGGACACAGGGCCTCACACATGCCAGGCAAGCACTTTACCACTTAGCTGCACACTCAGCCCTCACCAGGAGAAGTTGAAATGATCTCTGCAAGCATTCCCGATGCTGGGGAAGTGTAAATCCTATCAAAGGACCAGAGGAAAGTACAGTTCATGGTGTAAACATTTTCTAGAGAGCCTCCTTATTCTGAGAGCTAAGCAGGGACTGAACATTCCAGTTGAATTCAACACACGCTGCTTGTACAGCCATCGATAAATAACGCGTGGCAGCCAGAGAGAGAAGTGTGTTCAGATGGTGTGTGCCCTCACGGAGCTGATATCTTTGTGCAGAATCTTGGAATCTGTTTGCTGGTTTCTAGTGGCTTTATTTTTTTTTAAATTTTTACTGTTTAGATTATATATATTTGGCCAAGTGTACATCCACAGAGTCAACCAACTGTGGATTGAAAATATTCAGAAAAAAATTTGCATCTGTACTGAACTTGTACAGACATTTTTCTTCCCATTATTCTCTAAACAGTGTACCTTTGATGTAGGATTTGCATTGTATTAGGTATTAGAAGTCATCCAACCTGGAGATAACATGCCAAAGATGATTTCAGGCACACAGGAGGATTTGTGTATGTTATATGTGAATACTATGCCATTTCACCTAAGGGACTCGGGCATTTGCAGATTTTAGGATCGAGGGAATTCTGGAACCAATCTCACACACATACTGAGGGACACCTGCATTCCCCCAGAAATAAAGCTTAATTCTATTTGGTATGATTTTTCATTTTTTTGATCCTTCTAGTCAGAAATGGTTTCAAGTTCATTTACTTCAGTTCTTTCTGCAGCCAACTGAGCCTGTTCCCTTGTGTCATCATTTATGACACTAATTAAAATAAAAACCAGCCCTCTTGCCCTGGCCAGGAGCACGACAATGTCTGAGACATCACTGGCTTCATACATCTGGATCAAATCCAAGTCCTGTGTTGATGCTCTTGTAGAGAGAATTCTGTGAGTGAAGGATTAAAGTAATGATCTCTAAGGTCACTTCCTGCTCTCAATGTATGATTTCCGTTTAAAATAATGAAAACGAACAAGCCTGATGTAAAAGCCGTGAGTACCAGATGGCAAGCACTATGCTCCGTGGTTTGGACTTCACAGGACTCCACAATCCTGGGTGCTGGTTTACAGTATTTGCGGCACTTTAGCAGGAACTGAACTCACTAGGCCTCAAGATTTCAGTCTTTTGCAGGGTATTATGCTGTCGTGGCCCATGAGCTAATCTTGTAATATGGGCTGGAGTTCCTTGAGCCAGTCTGTCTTGCTGTGCATTTGCATATTCCTAGTTAGAATATGAAAAATACGCATAATTTACTAATTGAAATATTTATTTCAAAGGCAAGTTCGCCAAGGGAGCTGGAGTAGGGGAGGAAGAATGTACCTCTGAAGGACAGAGTTGTTGGCCATACAAGCAAGAGATGGGAAATTTAGAGAGCTGGATTAGCAAAAGTCACCATTATCTAGATGTGCCAAAATTAGAGGTTTGACTTAAATAGCCTCTAGTCTATCAAGACTCCAAAACTCTATAGTGCTGGATACTTTTCAAATAAAGGAAACATCACCTTGTTATTTTCTGCTATTTGAATCAATCAATTGGGAGTTTAATTAGGAGAGACATAGAGTTTGGGTATTAGCTAGACCCCACACTCCCAGATTCCCAGAAGTCTTAGATTGGATTAGATCAGGAGTGAGGAAGTAATGGGTTGTATCGGTTTTTTATTGCTGCTGTAACAAATTACAACAAATTTAGTGGCTTAAAGCAACACAGATTCATCATCCTACAGTTTTGAAGATCAGAAGTCCAGGCCAGCATCCTGTGTCAGCAGGCTCATGGTGCTCCGAGAGGATGCAGGGCAGAATCTGTCTCCTTGCTCTGTCTACCTTCTAGGGACCCGCGCACGCCTTGAGTCATGATTTCTTCTTTTATCTTCAAAGCCAATAAGCCTTCACTCTGGTCTTTGTTTCTGTGACTCTCCTACTTCCTCTTTTCCTTGTAAGGATGCTTGTGATGACACTGGGCCCACTGGGATAATCCAGGATAATCCTCCTGCTCAAGATCCTTAACTTAATCACATCTGCACAGCCCCTCTCACCATGGAGGAGAGCACATCCTGAGGTTCCGGGGATTAGGAGGTGGACGGACACCTTTGAGGGCCATGCAACCTACTGCATGTGCTTAATGTTAATGGCATTGCATGGCCCAGGAACCGCACTTCCTTCTCTGGAAAGAAATATTGTTAGCAGATTAAATAAATCATTTTGATCATTCATGAGGGGCTTCCAGCTACCCTGTTCCAGGCTCTTGTGTCACAGTAGGGGGTTTATTAAAAGGGAAAAGGGGAGAAAATGGGAAAAGAGCCACATAGGGGGCAGTTTTGTGTTTAAAATGGAGGCTAACTCCAGGTCCTCAAAAGAGTGTACTTTGTCCTGTGGTTACTGTGGAGGAAAAGTGCCAGAGTCCCTGTGGGTATTTGAGGCTGATGTGTAGGAAGTGCAGCGAGATGTTTGATGTTAAATTCTCTAGGAGTCTGAATTCTCTGGGAGCTCACCTACAGTGGTCACATTGTCTTCATCGTAGAGGTGACAATTATTTACTTTCTGAAAGCCCTGGAAGTATCAAACCCTTGATGGAAAAGAAATTCCTACACACAATCCCAATGTGACCCTGACCTTTCTCTCTTGCAGCACAAGCCCTAAGCATTTGTACCCTTATCTTAAGGGTGATGTTTTAATTGTCACTGCATTAGATAAGAAGATGCCCCTGTTTGTAGGTAGTGATTCAACAGAGGATAAGGCAGAGTTTGGAGAAGGAATTAGCTCCAGCAATGTGGCTTCCACGCCCTGGCTGGAAAGGGCTTCTTGACACCAGAAGGACTCCCCTGGTTCCTGGGGACGCATGCAGTTCTTCAATCCATTGGCATCTCTGACCTGTCCCCGAGCCAGATTTAAGGTGACCTGGAGTGCCAGAGAAACACTGACCTGTGTCTTCAAGAAGAGTCTGAACTGCTTTGGAGTGTCACGGCCAAGTGGCCACCTGGTTCCGGGCCCCCCATCCAGGCCCCAAGGCACCTATAGCCCATGGCTGCAGAGGCCCCAAATGTCTCCTAGAGAAACTGGACAACTGGGACACCAGGATGACATGTAGAGTCCAAAATGGTTATAAAATACACAATTGGAGATTTTCCTATATTGTGGTTGAATTTCCATCATTCTTTCCTTAATTAACCATACTTGAGGCTGCTATGGTTGCCTGGTCTGGAAATAGGGTTATTGGGTATGACAGTTTCTCAGAAACAGAAGTACTTCATTCTCTCAGGTCTTTCCTGGTTGTGCTCTGTGGAATGGTCTTCATACTGAGGGATCTTAATAGGATGCTTGAGAAAGAGAAGCAAGCAACCTGGACAGCGGTTTGCTGTTCTTCCTGTTTTCCTTTCTTTCCAGGGCTCTCAGCAAGAAGTGTTCCCTCATTAGAGGGGTCAACTGTCCCCCTGTCAGAGTTGTGGTTGCTGAGGACTTGGCTACATGAAGGCTTTGAACATGGGTTTCTTAAGAGGGTTTGGAGCAGGCAGATTGAGGAGGTAGGCCAGTGTTTGCCATGGCTTACCTGGGACCATGCCCTGCATTTCTTTGCCTCCTGTTTCCCTGAATGGGTCTTCACCAACCTGGCCACCCACCAAGAAACATGAGGAGTCACTCAGGTCATTCTTGTGAACACTAAGGACACTCTCAGCTGCAGAAAACTCTGTCCTGTGTGTTCCTTCCAAAGGAGATATTGTTATAGCTCATTGGCATATGGGTAAATTGTCTGTTTTCAAGAAGGAATTAAGATCTTAAAATGGTGCTTTTGAACATTGAAATTAGAACATCTTTTATCTGCCCAGATAAAAGATCTGCCTCTCCTTACCACCTCTCTACCTGATTCAAAGATGGAATTTAATTGACCTCCAAATAGCAGTGACTATTTGCAAAATATTCCTTAAGTTTCCAAGACTGGAGTTTGCATTCTGAGGATAAACAAGATCAATAAGCCCTTCGTCCCTGACTTCTTCCCAGGTTTGCGTCTTGGGAAGGACCTACGTGTCCTTGTGTTGAGTGCTATTGAAAGCTCCTGGACAACTGTGCATTCCTGGGATTCAGAGTTCAGAGACATGTTGAACTGTAACTTTTCACCAGATAGAATGACATCAAAGCCCTTGCTGCCCCAGAGAATGCTGTAGCCAAGATGCTGGTGTGTGTGAACTTTCTTCAAGAGATAAATCTGTTAACAAGCCATTTTCAGACCATCTCATCTTTTCATACTGTTGTGGATCAACTGGAAAAACACAGTGTTTATCAATCCTAAATATAAGGCCGTGTAAGTAGAAGACGTGTTATCGTGATTATTAACCGCGCTCTTTCCCTGGAGACTGCTGCGTGCTAGGTGAGAGGTTAAGAACGCTGCAGACGCAGGCTGGGTGGGTAGAGAGCAAGAGAGACCTGAGGAGAACCTGTGCCCCCTGTGACCCTGGAGGAGGTGTAAACAGAGAAGCAGAAAAGAACTGGGGGTAGGGGTGGGCAGCTAAGTCCAGAAGCCCAAAAGCAAGGGGGCTGCAGGGTCACATACAGCAAAATCATCAGCTTAGAGATCTGGAAGGTGCACACCGGGTCGGGGGGCCATGCCTGAGACTTGGGCAGATGCGTGTGAGGAGACCTGGGCGCACTGGGGAAGTGTTCGGTGTGTGGCTGAGCCACGGCTGTGGGTGGTCTTCCTTCTGAGATTTTCTTCTGAGTCTCATTCCAATCTGTGAGAGACTAGCCCCTGTGGTGTGGCTTAGCTGACGGTACAGTCACCCTCTGTGTCCAGGGGTTCCACAGTCATTGATTCAGCCAACTGCATGGAGAAAATATTAAAAAATAAATTGTGTCTGCACTGGCATAGGTAGAGTTTTTCCTTGTTATTATTCCATAAAACAATGCAATATAATGACTATTCAGACACTTACATTATATGAGGTATTACAAGTAATTAAAGGATGATTTAAAGTATATGAGAGGATGTGTGTAGGTTATTTGCAAATACTTTGACATATTAAATAAGGAGCTTGAGTGTCTGCAGATTTTGGTATCCGTGGGGGTCCTGGAACCAATCCCCTATGCCCTATGAAGTAGGTCACATGCTCTTATTTTTCTTAATTTAACATTTTTTCATTAAAATGTTTATTTTTGCACATTAAGGCCCTTCTTTACTTTTTATTTTTTGAACCAGCCCTTTTAAAAAAATTTTATTTAGAGATAAGGTTCCGCTAAGATACCTAGGACGTCACTAAATTGCTGTGGTTGACTTTGAATTCTCAATCCTCCTGTCTCAGCCTCCTGACCTGCTGGGATTACAGGTGTGTGCCATTGTGCCTGGCTTACAATTTTAGACTAGGTATAACATTTAACATTTAAAAAAATTTTATGTATGTTTTTAGTTGTTGATGGACCTTTATTTTATGTGCCGTGCTGAGACTCCAACCCAGTGCCTCACACATGCTAGGCAAGCACTCTACCACTGAGCCACAACCCCAGTCCCAACACTTAACATTTTTTTAAGTGCAAAAAATAAATCGGATTCCCATGAAGAAGCTCTCTGAAAGCTTGTGACAGAAACCTTTGCATTATGGACAGCCACAATTAATCTTTTACTTTTTGATTTCTGGCCATGACAGGTGAACTTGCCTTTATTTGAGAAGGAGCTCAGTCTCCTCATTGTTTGGCTCCAGGTTCATGTTACTGACCAGATAACACATTTTGTTGAATTTCTGGGTGGACAGAGAAAATGCTCTGTGTGGGTTCTGAATTGCTTATGGTGCCATCAGTGGAGGGTAGGTGGGGGTTAAATGACAGCTGCTTTTGTTAGTCCTGGAGGCCAAAGCCTGAGAGCAGTGTTAGAGGGTAGTTCCTTCTGAGGGCTGGAAGGAGGACTCTGCCCATGGCTCCCTCCAGAGTCTGTTAGTCTGCAGGAAGTCTCTGACCTCCTTGGCTGGTAGGTGCAACCCCCTGTCTCTGGCTTCGTGTGCTTATGACATTCTTCCCCTGAGTGCCTGTCCAAATGTGCTTCTTATAAGGACAGTAGTCATGTTGGATTAGAGATTGACTTGACTCCAGTGTGACCTCATCCTAACAAATTGTATCACAGTGACCCTATTTCCAAATGAGGTCACATTCTGAAGCACGGGGGCTAGAATTTCCATATATGAATTTTTGGGGGGGGTTGGGGTAGAGAATACACTTCCACCCATTACAGCATGTGAACTACAAGATAGTGAGGTTCTCTGGGGCCAGGGTGGTGGCTCAGTGGTAGAGTGCTTGCCTGTCATGTGTGAGACACTGGGCTCGTTTCTTAGCACCACATATAAGTAAATAAATAAAAGTCCATCAGCAACTAAAAAATATTTTAAAAAAAGATAGCGAGGTTCTCTGGGGCGGAAATTACGGAACCTGTTCTCAACAAGAAAATGTAGTGTTGGGCTTTATCTTGTGCTTCTTTGAAAAAAAAAAAAGGCCTTTCAGTAAAATCAGCAATAATTTCTTTATACTTTAATATGTAAATTAATTAGCCAATGAATATGGGAACCAGAGGACTCAGTGCAGAGGGCTGGCAGGAGGGGAATCCACGGTAACATGGCAGAGATGAAGCATACGTCAGAAGCAGCGGCAGTGACAGTTGCTTGGAAAGCAGGTTTTAGGAGGAATATTCTGGATGCAGAAGAATCTATGAGGTGTCCCCAGTGCGCTCGATCATGATAAGACTCCACAGGTCAATGTGCGTGATGGCAGATTCTTAGCATGCGTGGCACAAAGGTGCAGCTGTGAGCATTGCTTTGGAGATTGCATAGGTTCTTGTTAACATCTCCCTTCCTTGTCTGAGACGCGCACAGTCTTGGGGGCTGCAGGCTGTAGCCGCAGGACAGGCCCCTCCAGGCATGGCCCAGCCATGGAACCAGCCCTGTCTTGCCCCAGACTCAGCTCTCCTTGAGCCCTGCTTCGGTCTGCAGCAGGTATCCCATAAGGCCATGGGGTCATTTAGAGGACAGTCTGAGTAAATGGACATGGGGAGGCCATTACGTCTCATTGTGTGATTTCCTAATCATCCCACCTCCTGGAGTAGAAATTTCCAGTGTTCAGTGGCTCTTCCCTGGTGTATATTTAGTAACCAACGTCAGAAGGCACAGAAATACGGGAAGGATGCTGTTGAGCTGAGCAAGCTGTGCTCACTGAGCTACCTGAAGAGCACGGCATCTGCTGTGCGGCGTGTGCCTCGAACACAGGCACCCTGAGACTGGAGCGGGTGGAGGCCTCCCAGAGGAAGACTCTGATTTTCAGAGGAAAAAAGCAAAACAAGTCACAATGGTTGTTTCCTAAAGAAATCATCACTGCTCTACTCCATCATTTGGAGTTGTTGATCTGTGGCTTTGCTCAAAACACTTTCGGGGTCCCCACTAGTTCCCACTAGCACTCATTTCAACCCAGAGCCTTGAAAAGCAGATAGTAATATCAGACCACCCCATTTCTGCAGCTGCAGGCAGGAGCCATGGCTTGGAGGCTTCTTTCTTCAGATTAGGGACGTCATAACGCCGTTCCTCCTCTCTCCAGGCATGTTGCAGGGGTGGAGAGGACGTGTGCTTTATTACAGTCGGCTTGTGTTCTTCAAACCTAAGTCCTTGTTTGAAATACGGTGTGGGGAGCCATCTCTCACAGATGGCCTAGGGTGTAATTCACAGTTCATGTTTTGTAGACTATTCACAGAGGAGCCTCCAAATTTGGAGATGTGAACCCTACCCCCTGCCACACATACCATCTCTTTTATACTTTTTAAAAAGACATCTAATTTTTTTTTCTGGTTTCAGCTATTTTGTGTTTTAAAAAAAATATTTGCTATTTTATATGACGACAGTTTCAGAATTAAAAGCATTTGCACATACTTGTTGATAAAAAGGAAATTTAGTCTTAAATTGCAGAGTGTTTCAAGTCCAATGTCTCACTGCTGTAACTTCTAAAATGGAAAGTCATTTTAAGCAAATATTTGAGTATTTACCTTCATTGCACTGGGAAAGACTATAATTGCATCGTTACCCTATTCTATACTTTTGTGTGTTACAAAATGTTCATCTTATCAGCTATTCTAACAGTGGAAGTCAATATCTTCTTATATTTTCCATCATGAGAAAAATTGCATTTATTAAAATGAATTAGCAAACAAGTTCACCTGAGTTGGCAATGTGGAATACAAGGTGCAAATTGTACAACTTGAAATGTTGAAAGGCTCTCCTGGAAAAGATCTTCAGAGGGGCTGGAATTGTGGCTCAGTGGTAGAGCGCTTGCCTCGCATGCTTGAGTCACTGGGTTCGATCCTCAGCACCACATACAAATAAATAAATAAAATAAATAAATGAAGATATAAAAAATATCTTCAGGGAATAGATCTTTGAGGTGTTGACGACGATGATTTCATTCAACAGATCTTGGTTGAGCATCTACTATGAGCCAGGAGACAGCAGTGTGTTGAGAGAGGTGACGGGAACAGAATCTCATGCACCGTGGCCCATTCAAATTGGGCAGGAGTGAAGATAATGCATTTCTGAAATGATCATGTCTGAAACAGTGTGAAAATAGAAACGATGATTAGAACTCAGCTCACAGCTTCTCGAGAAGGCTTCTATAGGTTAGAGGGCGAGCACTGTGTAATAATCCAGGGGAATCAGAGTGTGAGCATTGGCGGGAGGCGGTGATTCCGATTCAGACCTGAGCAGAAAAGTTGACCTGGGCCTAAGTAGAACTGCTCCAGAAAATGATGAATCTTTTCAAAACGCTCAGATTTCTACTTAGAACAATTACAGTAACGATAGTTTCACATCTGTGAGTCAGACGGTTTTAATCTGCAAAAGGTTAAATGTTTGACAGTTACTTATTCTCACATACAGATTAGCTGCTTGGAGTTTAACCTTTAGATGTGCTTAAGCGACCACGTTTTGCAATTTTTTTTTTTTTTTTTTTGTATAAAACCACCCAAACAGAAACAGTCTAATAACTTGCAACTAGGAATCCAGAAATCCAGGGGACATTTCCCCACTTGATATAAATTACTCCAATTACCTTCTTTCTTCTTTTCTGTCTGGGGGTATTTTAACACTCTTATGTCTAGCAACAACTTCACAATTAAAGAATGGGAGCCATTGGCGGCGATATAATGTCAGAACGGGATGATTCTTCCACTTGGGGGCCTTGCAGGGTTCTAAAGGACGGAGTGTGTCTGCTTGATTCATAGCAGAGAACTGGGGCCTTTTTATCTTCACCCGAATATGTGGGAATAAATACGAATCTTAAACTTCACAGAGTGAAGTGTTGGTATCTTGAGCTTCTGATTGTTATAGAAAAGGGGGAAAATCACAGGTTTTTGTTACTGCATTCAACATTTAAATGCTCCTTGATGATAAATTAATTTTAAAGCAGTATTCATACAGATAAAGCATTTGATTCAATGGATCCAAATTGTATTGCATCAAGATTATTATTATTTTTTTCATCAAAGAACAACACAGGATAAGAATGCAGATGAAAAAATAGGAGATGACTAAACATTAACTCTTTGTAAGGCATACTATCCTTGTTTTTAATTAGTGAATGCTCTTAAGCATGGTCACACTGCAGAGAACAGATTTTTTCAGAGTTAGTATCTGTATTTACTAGATACAGGCACCATCCTAAGTGACATCATTTTATTTCAATATCTTCATGACTCAATTAGCCAAAGCCATCACGTGTCCTGTTTGACAAATGAATACCTGAGCTAAAAAAAAGGTTTATCAGTGGTTCCCCAAGTTGGCCTGATAGCAGTGTGTGGGAAGCTTTGAAGAAAGGAAAATTCCTGGTCCTGCCTCCAGGGAGTGGGATCTAGAGGTTCTAGAATTATTGATACAGGCGTCTATGATCCGTAGCTCTCCCTGTTGGGAGGCCACTCATGGCTTGAAGAGCCACTTGTGTAAAGAGTTATCAAGTGACAGAACAGAGATTGGAACTCAGTTCTGTGGTCTTCCACAGTTGATAATCTGGGTGCTTGACCATCCTGGGGGCCTTGAAAACCACCCTCAAATCCTAGTTTGTCTCTTGTCTGAGATCTTTCCTCCTGGAGATTCTCCTCCCAGTGTCCTGGACAGGGGGCCTCTGAGCCTCAGCTGGAAGCAGTTCAGAGGAGACGCGTGCCTGTGTTTCTAGGAAGCCCTGTCTATCAATAGCAGCTCTAATTATTATCAAACTCTACTGGGGCACGTGCCTGCCTGCCTGTCACTTTCTAGTTTTGCCCTCTAGAGGCATCCAGAATGAACCCAGTCCTTCTCTGGCTTGATGGCCTTTGGGCTCTTTGAAGAACCCACTGCTTCCTCCTGAAGCCTTCCCACTCTAGGTTGTGTTGGGAGTCACATCCCAATCTCCTCGCTCCTCCCATGCCCCTGCCCCAAAAGAAATCCCCCATGTCCTCAACAGATCACCTGGTATCTGCCCCAGGATCTCCCCAGCTCATGCCTGTGCTGAGGCTGTTTCTTCCTACCGCTTCATAGCCTCCCTGGACCCCCTGTTTGCTTTCTGCATGGCTTAACTCTGTCAGAATTAGGACACCTGCTTCTTGTTTACACCACCTATTTGCATTTTGTTTGTCAAAAAACATGGTTTCTATTTCAGGTAGAAGGCATGAAGGATTTACAAGAATAGGAACGGAGGGCGTTAGGAGAGAAGGTCGCCGTGCGGCAGTGAGCTGGCATCTCAGTTCCACGTAGCTTGTGATCTCGTGGCCCTGGGCTGTACAAGTCCAGCCGTTTCAGCAGAACACAGTGTCCCTGAACAGTTCCTCTACTACATTAAAAGCAAACATTTTTTTTTTTTTCCTCCTATATTGAACCCTTCAGCCTTTTGTGTTTAAACTATTTCCCATTTTGTTTGGACTCCTTTTTTCTGGAACAAACATTTATTGTAGGTAGTGTAAATAACAGCGGGCACTCCATTTGTGTTGACTTTTGAATGTCTCTTCTGGGTCTTTATTTAGTTAGCAGAGAGTTTGGAGACCTGAATGCATGTCTCTACCTTGGCACCAGTTTTGAGCTTAGACAAGTATTTTAATTTTCCGGGCCAAAGTTCTTTTATGACACAAGGTTAACAAGTATCCTTGCCCTACCTTGCAGATAGGAATGATAAAAATATTGGTGACCTGGAGTCTTGAGATAGCCAGAGCCATGTGTCCCAGACAACAGGGTCAGGCCCCCGTGAGCTGCTAGTTGCCACTGTGAGCTATTAACTCACGCTGTTGACTTACCAATGACATTTAGACTCTTCTTGTCGAATTTTATTTCTCTATTTTAAAAATGTCGTTGTTACTATTAGTTTAGACAGGGTGGAATTATAAAAAAATGTTTGCCACAAAATTCTGACCTTTCAGGGAACAGACTGATGGCTCAGAAGCGACTCCTGATTGGCTTCCCGGGAGCCTTGCCGGGTGTCGTCCATTTGTACATCCGCATTCATGCGCTTTTCTGTTTGCTCCAGGAAGGAAACAGATAAGAGGCACTTGCTTGCTTGCTTCCCCTGGCAGACCATCCAGCTTCTTCCTTGGCTGCAGATAATAAACATTTCATATCCCTTTGGGATGGAGGGGGTTGGGCTTATCTGCCTGGCCTTTTGAACGGTACCTTTTTAAAACTCAATGTCAGTATGAACAGTTACTTCTTACAGGGTGCCAGGTGAGAGGGAAATCAGGATGGGTGGACGGTTCCGATGAAGATGTGAATTAGTGAATTGCAGATGCATAGAACCTTGAGTACCGTTCCCTTCATAATGAGTTGAAGATGCGGATCAAGTGATACCTTATCTACAGTCCATTTCTGGAAGCTGTCCAACCCCCTTGTCAAGTTCTGTGATCACGTGTCCCTGTTTTCTGTAAATGTCAGTACTGGACAGTGTCACCTCTTTCTGTGCAAAGGTGCTGCAGGGGATTAGTTACCAGATCACGAGCAAGTGCTTTGAAAATCACAAGGTACTTCAGAAATGACTGGCACTGCTTGGTTCTCATTTGGACTCTTGTATCTTCAAAGCACTCTGAAGCAGATGGAAGATAGATCCTGTTCTTGCAGAGATACTAACTACCCCTGTGTTTGGATGCATGACTTCAGTTGTGTTATTACGCAGCCATTAGGAGGGAAGAAATAAATGGGGCCTCTCTGGGTCTGCCACGACCTTCCTGCTGCTGACCATTACAAACACATTAAAGTGCACGGACATCCAGCAGCTGTATGCCTGCTATGTGCCAATTAGAATATTTAACTGTGCAATCAGATGGGCATTAATAAACCACATCTAAGAAGTGGAAAATAAGATCAGAAGTGTCATTTTGGCCCTCATTCAAGTGGCAGGGAGCAGAAGAGGGTGTGCAGACCCGCTCTTCTAGTGTCTTCATTCACCACCTGCTCATTTGTTACCAGATGTCTAGAATTCCAAATCCCCCCCAAGTATTCTACTCTCAGTCAACTCGGCACTCTCTTATTAATGACATGTGGACGTTTTAGAATTGAACTTCAAAATAAACAGTCAAATGACAATTCATCGGTTTCTCGCTGGCTTTTTTCAACTTGCCAGACAAGTTGTATAGATTGCCTGCTTTTCTCCCCTCCAAAATCGCAGCCCCAGAACTGTCTGGAGGGAGGGCTTTTATTTTAACCACGAGTGAACTACTGTTTAGCAACATTGACTACAAAATGTGCTTCTTGGGAATTTCTCCACTCTATAATTGCCTTCTTCATTTCTTTTCTTGCTTAACTAGTGTATATAATCACTGATTTATAAGTGTGAGCTGTAATAATGTCAGCTGTCTACCAGCATGATTGGAGAACTTATGAAATGAAGTTAATTTTATATCTTCTTTTCTTGGAAACTCTTTTATACTTAATTTTAAGCAGATAAGTGACATAAAAGACCAAGCCACTTGAAGATAATGCAGTTAGAAATTGCTGATTGATGAGCTTATGCTTATCTAATTTTGTTTTACAAAGATCCTAATATGTCTTCTGAGAATACATTTTTGAGTGAAAGAACAAAATTACTCTAGGATAGGTGGAGAAGATACCAGCCAGAGAAAAATGGAAGTGTTCTGGTTATATGTTTTTCTCTGTCCCCAAATTATTTTAATATTAATCCTGAAATTCATGCTTTCATCATGATAGTTAGTTTTGCAAAATGTTATTTGGCTTGATGGTTTTCATTAAAATAAATGTCCATGTTTTAAGCAAAATCGTTTGTTTATGTTATAAGAGGATAACAGCTACATTTTAGGCACTTCTCTTTGCTGGACTTTGTTTTAGAGATAATAATCTTTTGGGCTGCTTTCCATAAATGTGCATATCATACTTGTGTTTCTGTTTAAATGCATGCATAAGTAAGAAGCACTGAATTTGATTAACTTTATTAACAATAAATAATGAAGTGTACTCTTTTATGTTAACCCTTATTTTATTGTGTATCAGCCTTTAGACATTTGGCTATCTGGACAAGCCATCATTTATATCCTTTTAAGAAATATTTATTGCTCCTTTGACTAATTGCTTTTTATGTGACTTAAAGCCTTTTGCATCGATGCCATTTGTTAAAACACAGCCAGAAGCAGGCAAAGCAGTCCCATTTTTCAAAAATTTAGTGTCATTTTTATAGACAAATAACACTTGTAAATGACGGATAATAGCTAGCAGGATGCCGCATAGTATAAAATGTGCATGAATTATATTTTCTGGGAGTTAGAAGGTTAACTTGTCTATGAACTAATTGAAAAGCTTTATGGTAAATGCAAATGCTGCGTGCACATTATCAACATGACTTAAACCAGCTGAAAGGGGATTTTCCTTCCCTTGGGTATTATTCATTATCTCATCCTCTTTTCTGGCTTGCTGCTGTATAAGGAGAGTATCTAATCACAATGTACCTATAGAATTTATAAAAAAGCACAGCGTGAATGCTTTTTTCCAACCTGTTAGCAGATTAATGCTATCCCATTCGAAATTGGGGTGGAAGTGCATGTGTGCATCGTGATCATCAGGGCACGGTGACATGTTTTTGTATTCACATGGGTCACGTTTGTTAGCCTGATTGTGGTTTCTGACCCTAGGAAACAAACCGTGGGTACTTGGTTTCTTGGGCAACTTGCAGTATAGACATAACAGGAATGGATCGCAAGCTTTTCGATGAGGAACAGCAACTCACCCATCTCTTTCTTCCCATGTGGGGTGGTGGTGCTAAGTTGAAAACATGCCATCTCCGTCAAGTCCAGGAATATGAGAATGCGAACTTGAGAAACTTCCAGAGGTGAGGCCTCATTGCCCACCCAGGCTGCTCTGTGGGCCTCCATCCTGACTGTGGGTGAGTGTCCCTTTCTCTCTGCCTTTGCTCTGGCTGCTCTTTCTCATGGTGTTAGTGCTGGAGAGGAAACGGAGTAGAGGAAAGGAAGGTACGCATGAGGATTTGGAAGAATTTCTTCCTTGTCCCATTGGCTGCTTTGAGTTTTCTGAGCCAGGTTGCTATTTAACATCTCCTCTCTTTATCACTGGTGCTTGGCAATTTAACAGCAATACACGGAGGTTGAATTTCTTTTTATTTACTCTGGTTAGTATATTTGTATGAGTTCCTGTCTTTTAACACTCCTGGGAAAGTCTGTTACCTCCTCAAATTTTCTCTTTCCTCCATCCTTTCTATTCTTTTCTTTCAAAACTCTGATTAGACATTATTTAGGCCTTCTCCTTGTGTTCTCCACCTAGGTTAACCTCTTCACAGTTCCTTCTCCTTGATTCTCTGTATTGCCTTTTAGGTAATTCCTTCAGCTCTTTCTTCTAGTTCATTAATTCTCTTTTCAGCCTTTCCTAATATGCTGTGTAACCTTCTAGCATCATTTTAATCTCGTAATCACAGTTTTTTAATTTAAACTTTTATTTAAAAGTTTTATTTGGTTTTATAAAGTCTGCTTGATCTTTCTTTTTAAACCACAGTATAGTGTATGTTACATAAAATCCATCATCTTCACTATTTTTGAGTGTAAGTTCCATGAATGTTACTCATATTATTGTGTAACCAACCTTCATGATTGTTCTTATCTTGCAAAGCTGAAAGATTTTTTTTTTAACTTGGTCATTATTTTTCTCCTTCTTCTTTTTTAAAAACAAACTTTTTAATTGACATATAAAAATCATATGTATTTGTGGGTGTTGTGTGATGTTTTAACACACAGGCACATCATACAGTGCTCAGATCAGGTAAGCACACTGGTGTCCTCTGACATTTACCGTTAATTTATAGTAATGAGTCCTTTCTTCCAGCTTTTTTGAAACATATGGCACAGTATTGTTACCTGCTGTCACTCTACTGGGCATTTGGAGGTGGGAATTTATTTTTCTTGTTTCCTGTAACTGGAGCCCATTGGCCAGCTTTTCCTCCCTCCCTCCCTTCTCTATGCCTGGCCATTTTTTGAAGTCCCTTGCTATTTACTTACTTCATGCTTTGTTTCTAGAGCACTTTCTGGGTGGTGATTTTGTAGTCTGTGTCTGGCATGGGCAACATCTGAAGTCCCTGGGATCTGCATCTGTTTGTTATTTCCTCCGACTCCCTCCATGCTGTTTGGTTTCCGTGTGTGTTTGGTGAACCTTAACTGCGTGCTCATCTTCCATGGATCTTAATCTGTAGGAGAAACCTTGGGGCCTAAAGCAAGGATGCGTTTCTAGAGAGCATTGCTTTTGCTTACGCAGACTCTCTGGCTGCTCCGTCCTCAGCACCTTCCAGACCTCCCCGTGGAATCCAGGGGTTTTATGTCAGTCCCCCACCCGACCTCAGACTGAAGGCCCAGCATCCTGAAGCCACGTGGAGGTGAGGGACAGCCCTCACAGGTGCCTCGGGCTGTTGTGATCATTGTTGTTTGTTTGGTTCCCTTTTTGCCCCTATAGAGAATTGTTTTGCTTCCTCTGAGGCCAATAAAACAATCTTCATCGTTATTTATTCTGGCTCTGGTTGTATTATAAGTCAGCCTCCAGAGAATTCAGGCGCCATACTTCTGGAAGACTCACATTTCCTGAGCTGCTTCTAAATGGCGTTCACGTGGATGCTCCGTGGGCTCATCTGCTGGGCCCCTCCGACTGTAGTGCCCTTACCGGGGTAGCCTTGGCCTTCAGCTCCTCCTGTCTCTCACAGCTTTTGATTCTATAGAGGTCTGCTCCACCCAGACCCTTTTGGGTTCACCTGGTCACCTGGAAGAAGTCTCATGAGCAGGGTGACCTCTGGTTGGTACCCTCATAAATTCCACGTCAGAGTCCCCTCTGCTCTGCTTTGGTGAAGAGGATGCAGGCACACCCTGGTACAGCTTTAGCCTCTGGTGCTCTGGGTGTGTGCCACCTGCCAGCTAGGAGGCCTCCAGAGTCCAGGGAGGCCATACTAAGTGCTGTGCACTCTGGGAGCTTTGCTCACTGGCCTTGAGAGTAGGTACCACTGCCCCAGTGGTGGTGGAGGTGGGGGGGGATCACAACAGCTTTTCTCTCTAAAAGAAACAGAGCATTCTCTCTTGACCTCCCTTTCTCTCGCCTGCTCGGAGTGGGTGAAGAATGTAAAAAGTCACCATATCGGCAATGACACTTTAACTTTGAAACGTTCCTTTGACACGCCTGGCAGTCCCCTGTGGAGATGCTGCTGGGCGACAGCAGCATCTTCGGGTCTGCTTGCGGTCCTCGTGAACACTCGCACAGCGCAGGTTCCCTCTCCATCACGGGTGATTTTTATTTTAATTTCTGACATCCCGTGGTTTGTTCAACATCTAGGATGGAATGGACTTCCTGCTTGCTATTCAAGCCCAGTGCTTTCCTTCCTTATGACCGTGGAGAGAACACATCTTAGCCCCTGTGGTTCTGAGACACAAGGATGACGAGCCACCACAGGCTCGCTAACAGCAGCAGGGCAGCACCCTCTGGGGAATTAATTTTTTTGGTACTGGGGATTGAACTCAGGGACACTCGACCACTGAGCCACATCCCCAGCCCTGTTTTGTGTTTTATGCAGAGACAGGGTCTCACTGAGTTGCTTAGTGCCTTCCTTTGGCTGAGGCTGGCTTTGAACTCGCGATCCTCCTGCCTCAGCCTCCCAAAATGCTGGGATTACAGGCATGCGCCACTGTGCCTGGCTCCTCCGGGGATTTTTATGCAGCTACTCTGTCTTCAGGGAGGTCACCCTTCACTCTCCATTCCTAAAACATGGGCTGCATTTGGGGACTTGCTTTCAAAGAGTGGAATGCGGTGAGAGGGAGAAGGTGGCTTTGCGGTGAGGGAGCTGGCCAGCACTTGCTCAGCTGGGGGGCGGGCGTCAGCATCAGCAGTGTGCGCACCCTTGGCCGGAAGTAATGGGAAGGGCTCTTTCCCTCTGTGGTCTCCTAAAACCCGCAGTCACCAGCTACTGACGAGTGAGGAGAGCATCCGTAGAACCCTGAGGGAGGCGCATTCTGCAGAAGGCCTCCCCAGTGCTGCTCAACACTGTCGGGGTCACCGAAGACAAGGTGGTCAGAGCCACTGTCACAGACCAGCGTAGGTGAGGGCACCCTGACTCCCGGGTGTGAGGGGAAGGCATCCGGCACCAGGAGAGGGTGTGAAGGCAAAGTTGTGGAGTCCACAGAGAGCACGGCATTGCGGTTAGCAATGTTGGGCCAGCACTGGTTCCTTAGTCGTGACACGTGAATGTGGTGATGTGTCACTCAGACCGTAAGGTGAACTGGATGAAGGAGTCTCTGTGTTATCTGTATGTTGCTTCTGCAGACCTCAACTATAGTAAGTAAAATGTTTAAGTAAAAATGTTCTTAATAATATTTAAACAAATTTGCCAATAGCTCAGAAATATGTCTGTGTGTATACACACACACGCGCATGCACACACACATAAAATCTGTATTTCAGCAAAGTCTCTGGCTTCCTTCCATGACTGTCTTCTAAGAGATAAGAAATGGAGGAGGGAAAATAGCACAGTTAAGTGGATGGTCTTTGCCATCATGGTGAGCCAGACGCGCTGGGAGTGAAGCCTAGCTTTGTTCCCAGTTTTGCGACCTTGGCCGGGTTGGCACTCATGTGACTCAGTCTCTGTGCCTGTAAAATGATGCCGTGGTGAGCAGTTACGAGGACTGCTTTACATGTGCAAAGCTTCCGTGGCATGGACTCTACCTCCACTGTAGCACCAAGACTCTCTCTCTGTTTCTCGCAACCTCGTTACGACCTATTTAAGTCATGATGAAGGTGACAATTTTGTGAATGTCACAGAATTGAGCTAGTTGGCATGACTTCATCTGTGGTCAGAGACCAGTGTTGACTCCACCAAGGATGGAGAGTGTGTTTCCCACAGTGGTAACCACATCTTCCCTTGTGCATCCTGGACCCTCGGGGTACTCTCTGCTTGTTCGTGAAGGGCTCAGATCAATACATACAGACATGTGGTCATGGGCATTTATGTTTGTTGTTGTGCAGAGCCTAATGTATTTATGATTTTAAAGAACCATACCTGGCAACATCAAAGTTATCTCTTTGTTTTTTGGATACCATATAAATTTTCATTGTCCTCTTTCAAAAGCACTTGCAAGGCCTCTGTGCCAGGTCCTGGGCCATCTTCTTCCACTCCTGGCCTATGAGTGCTGGCTGAGTGAAGGGTCAGCCTGATGGGAGCTGTAGTCACCGGCTAGGATACACATCCCCATGTGTATCTGTGTAAGAAGCAGCCTCGGATGCCCCGCTGT